>BPLQ01014780.1:0-510031 GCA_021605075.1 Caerostris darwini | reverse complement strand
GTCATTATTTTATTAGTGTTTAAATTAAAAAAATAACACTAATGAAATAATGACAAAATGGACAAAAACTCGAATGCAAGATTTTGCATTTCAGGATAGAATTAATATTTAAATATCGTTTCAATTTTGTTCGTTCATCTGGTAATGTAAATTACTCACTGCACTAAATGTAAGACACTAGCATAGCGATAAGAAATTCTCTTGCCTTTTTTCTACTGTTTTCTATTCACAAATTTTCTTTCAAATCTATTAATTTATTTATAATGCATATATTACAGTTTTAAAATAACGTATAAAATATAAAATCATTTAAAAATTATCTATAGTGATGAAAATTTCGAATTTTCTGAAAATTGACAAATCGAAGTCACAGATCTTATTTCAGCCAGTTCTGAATTAAATTCTGAGTACGATATACATGATGCAATATGTCCTCTGCAAAAGGCAGACGACTATGATAGATTTGCTGATGCAAGATTTAAGCAATAAATTTGATTTTTGCATTGGATATATTACACCAGCAAGTAATGTTTTGGGAAGGCATTATTTTTATGATAAATTCAACAAGGTAACACGAAATCTCTTTGTCTGTACATTTATTTTTTTCTCGTTTATACTAGTATCTTCATTTCAGTTCTCAGTTTATTCATTACACATGTAGTGAAGCTTTAAAATACTGGCTACAATGTATTAAGTTTATCGAAACTAAATTCTGTTTCCTGGTTAACTTCGATTTCAACAGGGGATTCCTTTTCCCCCTCAAAGTGTGAAAGTAATTTGAGAAGAATATTTTCGAAAGTCTTAAAATATACGATGCAATTCCTCTTCGTTCCCCGTCCCCACAGAACTTTCGACTTACATCCTTATTCTTTCTGCGCCATCTTATTTTTTTCGATTAACTTCTTGAGACGTAATAAGAACAAAAAGACGAATGAGAAACCTTTTTGTCTTTTTCCGCGAGAAAAGTCACACTTTATTGACATCATTAACCCTAACTGCATTATTTGTGTTCGTTGGAGCTGTTCTTCTTTTTTTTTGTAATCGTTAGTTTTACCTTCTTTTTGTTTGAATGAATAGATATTTGCAGTTGCCGTTGTACAAATCTGCAGTTTTTCTTCTTCTCTTTTTTCTTACGTGGCTCTTTTATGTTTACCAAGTATAAAAGACATGTAGCATAGCGAAAGCAAAAGCTATATAAAAGTATTTTTTATAGAAGATAAATCAAGTTTATACGCTAAATAAGGGCTTCCGAAAAGTGTTTTTTCAATGTATATAGGTAAAAAATTTCGTTTTATATATATAGATTTCATAATGATTTATCGTTAATATCTTCATATTGATTTTAAAATATGATATCATTTGTTAATTGTTACTTAGAATAGAAAAAGTTAGGAAACAATACACAAATTAAATAAATATTCGCTAGTAATATCTTAATTTAAAGTAATTTAAATAATGAACAGCTGTTTTATAGCTTAATGTACTCAGAAATTTACCTTTAGCTTATACCCTATAAGGTAAAAATTTAGTGATACACATAGAAGAAGTTATCAGATTAGGATAAAAATAGACAAATTTCATGTATTATAATTAAAAGATCAATGGATGTGAGTAAATGAATAAAAAAATATTATCAGGATTAAAGTATAACTTCGAATATAAACTAGACATATCAACTAGGAATAATAAAAAAAGGCAAATAAATGTTTACAAATTATAAAATGGTTAACTTTTCTGTTGACAAAAAAGAAGGAAAAAAAAATCTGTAAAAAAATAATAATAAAACACGATTTAATAACAAGTTTTTAAAAAAAAATATCCAAATGCAAAACATGCACATCTACAATAAATGTACAGTAAGCTAAATGATAGAAGTTTAAGAGAAATTGAAGGTTTTATTCAGAAAATACAACTAGATATAGCATATATACCAATAAAGATATTAATTCGCCATTGATTAGTGGGGCTCTCTCTAATGATTTGTCCAGAATCTTTCTGTAGGTCATTCCATTTACTCCCAAACTCTCATCATTTATTGAATTAGTAGTTCGAAGGTACTTTTTCATTAAGCACCCAAACAGGTTCTATTAGAGACATTGGAGAATGATGAGATAATCTAGTTGGTTCAGAGAAAATGTTTGATTAATTGTAAAGATTAATACGTAAAAAATTATCGCTGTGTATCTCTAAGCATATTCCTGCTGAAATGTAGGGAGTTATGGAAAGGAGGACAACTCAGCCAGGTGCAGAATATTGTCTACATATTGCTTACACCAAGGCAATATGTAGACAATATTCTGCACCTGTGTGTAATATGTATGATAATCAAAGATATCCATCTATCAAATGAAATAATTTCACACAGAACCATTTGAAATAGCTTCCCTCCAGTTTTTGGGATGTATGGCAGGATACATTTAGGTTAACACCTCACGCTGACATGGGCGTCACCCCATCGCATCTTCATTGGTTATCAAAGCTTAATTCAAAGCAGAGCACATTGCTAAAGTCAATGAGATTCTAAATCTAATGAATGCCATGACAATTGCAAAAGTGCACATTGTTGTACACAGGTGAGGCTACTCAGCGCATTGAACACCATGAACTCAGACCCCGTAATCTAAGTTTGATCCTTTCTGTCAGCTGTATTTCTATTAAACGTTGGATCGTTTATTGTAGCAAATGAGACATTGTGAGAGGCTGTCTGTCGACTGCAGTGCCCTCAATTTCTGTCGTTTTCGCAGTTCTCTACTTCCATCTTTACGTTGTGTTCTCTTATGGATTCTTACCATTGGTGTCGTCACTCCAAGTCCTATGTCCTTCTGTTTGATCCTCCTTCTGTTTTTAGTCCAATTCTGTGTCCATATTGGTACAGAAAAGTAAGACAGACAAAGTAAGATTTCAAAACGAATTTATGCTCTAAAATTGGAATTTCTCATCTTTTACAAATCCTTTGAAGCACAATTGTAATACTCTGGATCTCCAGTTATTAAGTAATTGCCCACCGAAAATTTTTCATTTGCAATTGGATGTAATTCTATTTTCACATGAAATATTGCTACAATCAAATGAAACATACTGGATTGTTTTATTTATTTATTTTTTGGTCTGCAATACCATCTTCTTTTATTTGTCAATAATTGCTGTGTGCTATGTGACAGAAAGTTATTATTTGATATTTATATTAAATATTATTGAATAATAATAATAATAATATTCAATTTTTAGATGATCACATCCATTTAAAACTGAAAGCAATGTTAAATCAAATAAAAATTGACGTTCGTTTTCAATTGTAATAATGCAATCTACAATATCATTCAATATTAAATTAATAAACTTTTGTTTCGTAAATATATACGAATTTTAAAATTTTTCAGTAAAATATTGTAAAAGGTTAGTTACAGAACATATTATTTCAAGCCAAAGTTGAAACTATCATTTGAACTAAAACTAAACTAAACTATTTGAACTTGAAACTAAATAAATTCATTTTTTTTGCCTGCTACATCTTACACAACACATATAAAACTTCAACAGGTACTTTTACATTTGGCTTATTGGTCGTTAAGACATTTATATTTATATAAATGGCATGAGAAAATATATAGTCAAGAAATATAATTTTACCAATATTTGAATAATGATGACATTAAGGCAAAATAAAAAAAAAGACTAATTTCAACTTCCTTCCCAAATTTCTACTTAATTATCCCTTCCTTGCTATTTAATACTTATATGGGCCTGTTTCTTTCATTTTTATACATTTTATATGATAGTATGTAATAGCAAAGAAAAATAAAAATTTTATGCAAGCTTTTAATAGCGATAGCATTAAAAAGCAGAAGTTTTTATAAATGCATTATTTCATTACTTTGCATCGAATATTATTTTTCGGTAACCAAAATTAATGAGAAAAATTACTTTCTTCTAATTATTTTTTTAAATAATTAGGAAGTAAGTGTACAGGCCTAATTATAAAAGGAGAAATTTTTCATCATTATCATGTAGCTAAAAATGGGTAATGGAATGGTCTGAGCTTTTATACGGATTAATTTATATATTTGGAGGAATTTTTTTTTAATTATATCATAATTCCTAATGGGATTGAAAGAAAATCTAGTACATATGAGACGTGTTCTAAAATCAGTTCATTAAAATAAAACATAAAAATTAATTAGTTAAATGAAACATGCGTTTTCATTCTTTTCAGATACATTTTTTAATAAGTGATTTTACTTTAGAATTCAATTGATGATAACTAAATCATTTTTTTGCTTATTATTTATACACATGATTTGAAAATAAATCGATATAATATGTGTGTTGCCGCATGGATAAATACTCCACAAAATCGAAGTGGAAGCCAACGCCTGATAATATGAACATCCTGTCTGAGTGGGCGTGAGCTGGCTGGAAGGAGAACGAAATGTAACACCAACAGAGTGTGTTTGTTTCCGAATGAAGGAGTTGTGTTTTTTGTCAGTCCATTATGTGTTTTTATTCTTAGACCGTAACAATGTGTTTTTAAATACCGATCATTTTGTCCTGAAATAATTTGCTCTGAATACGTCAGACGGCAGATATTTAATAGACACATCCCCTCTGGTCTGTTACAATGTATAGCTGCGTCCAGAATTGAAACATTAGGCTAAATGGCCGTCTGCCCCTGGGCATTAAAATTTGAATTCGAAAACAAACCCTTAATTTTTAATTATATACGAGCCTCCATGTTTCGGAATGTCGTATGATGAAATATGAAATTATATTATTATATGAAATTCTATTTTATGAATTATAAAAAAAAAAATTAAACCACGTCATAGATTTTTATCTTAGCAAAATTCTTGAATAGAAAAAACAAATTAAATTAAGAATCAAATATATGTATGTATAAAGAAGTAAAAATTCAATTTTCCTTTGACATAATAAAAATCTACTTTTTTGTGTCTTTTTAACCTGAAAATAAATTACTGTTTGAAAATAAATTACTGAAATTGAAAAATACATACATTTTTTTTCAAAAAGTAAGAACTTTGGAATAGCTTAATATTTACCTAAAAGAACTTCCAATTATTCCTTAATAAAACTTATTTAACTTTTGTTTGTCTTGCGAAAAGAAACAGGATGTTTTTTATTTGGTTCTAAAATACAGCCCATTAATTGCTTTCATAAAAAAGCGCCCCTGCACTAAAAAGATTAGAAATTAGTTTTCACACACGAGTCCAACGTAACGTTCCAAATAAAGGGAAAGACTGAAATATGTATAATACCACAAGATAAATTTATGCGTAGAAGAAAAGCGCACTTTTTTATCGCCCCAAACAGTGCCCTTGCTGCGAGTTTGATAAAAATACAAATCAGTGAAATGTATATTTTGTTGTTGACGACGCGCAAGAAATAATAAATTTAGGCCTCTGAGTGTTTGTCAGGCTTTTGATGAATAATACTAATTTTTTGCACAGCTATTCATTTGGAATAAAGAGTGGGATTTGCTGTCTTTTCATACCGAAAATCTGTCTTTAAATTTTCCCAATTTCACAGGCAACACACATAGGTAAATGAGGACAGCAGACAATAGGGAGTGATTTGCTTATTTAGTACTCACAAAACCCAATTGAAAATGCATGAATATATTTTCTAAAACTAAATTCAATTTCGCATAGAATATGAAGTTTTAATTTTTCGTGTAGTGTGGAATTTCTGAGATGAATCCAGAATTGCGTGGCTCCAATTTTCGTCTGGTCTGAAATCTTTTGAATATAGAGTATCCTAATGAGAAGGCGTGACGCATCTTTCTTGATGTTCTTTACTGGAATTATAACTTTTTGTGAAAGTTAGTTAATCGTAATGCTGAAGAAATGAATTATGAATTTTCATTTTGGAGTAGCGTTCTAAGGAACACAAATGCCGTCGTTAATGTAAAATACATGGAAAGAAAAAAAAAACCTTTGTAGAAATTCAGTTGTTTATTGTGAATGCACTTTTCAATTATTTTTCCCATTCCAGTTTATAATGCTTTGTAAATCTTATGAATGTTTATTTCATGCTTGAAAAACTTATAAATATTGAATAAACAATTAAAAGTTAAAAGAAAAATTCTCATTTGGCACAAAACAGGGTAATTATAAAATTCAGACGAAATATTAATAAATAGAATTAGTTCATAAATCATTTTAGACAACTACGTAGGAAAAAGTAAAACTTGTAAAAAAGATTAGGTCTATTCGATTGTAACATTGAGAAATTATGTAAAACATACAAAAAAAAATTATTTAATTACTACGCTTGATGAAATTTTGAAACCAAATTTCAAAAATTGACATTTTACAGTTAATATATCATTCAATTGTAACCTTTGTAATTCTAATTATCTACACGAATTCCATTTCCATTTTAAGTTGTAATTATATTAATTAGACGCTTTTGTTTCAAAAATGCCTCACATAGATGTGTGTCAAATTAAGAAAAGTTAATTGAATATTAGTTCTAATTTTCAAAGTGCATGACTCGGTAAAAGATATTCCAGTTTAATTAATTGATTCTACTCTTCACAAAATTGATTTCACCATGCATTTATTATTATGAGAAGCAAGCAAATATTAATAAGTTAAAACATCGTCTTTTTACAAGGGCGTGACTTGATTAGAAATATTTAACAGTTTTGTTAATTCGAAAATATGATACACTTTCCAAAGACTTTAAATATCTAAGTTTATTTAAAAATAAATGAGACTAAAAAAAAATATGTTTTCAGCAGGACTTTTATAAAATTACATAATTTCGGAACATATTTCAATGCGCTGCAACCACCCAAACCTAAAATAAACATTCAGTTAAATTTTTAGTTTCATTATATATATTTACTCACTGAAATTAATTTTTAAAACTTTGCAAAAAAATGGAGTCAAATGGAGAAAAAATGTTTCACCTGTTTCCTTGGCCCTAATCTTAACTACACCAGCTTAAGTGATTGATTAAATAAAAGACTATGATAAGACAAGCAAAAATAAAATAAATTCCCATTCTTTTTTTCTCAGTTCTCAACGTTTCTTGCTGATTCTCGGCAGTCTTCTCATTCAAGACATCTCTGTGAAAACCGCCACATTGAGCACCAGCTGCCAATTTTTTTTCCTTCTTTGAGGCAGCTTTTATCTTTTTGTTTCTGGCAGCAGGTTGACGGTGTCGCGGCTGCAAGTTACGCCTTTCGGTGACCAAGAGTCCTGATTAACGACACTGGAGGGTAAAGGGAAGTAACGAACCGAAGTGAAGACATAGTTGTGATCGTCATCATCGAGTGAGCGGCCTTTGGAATGAGGGCGGACATGCAGAAACGAGAGCAGGATTTTTTTCATTCCTTTCCTTTTACAATTTATTTTCCTTAACTTCATTGTCCGCTGACGGATACGTGTTCAATGATTTTTGGAAAAAAAATTACGAATACTTGAATAATAAAAAAAAAAAAAAAATATTTATCACTACACAAATTAGAAATAAATGCAATTTGAAGTATTATTCTTCAATTATTTTAAAAAATAGTTTAAAGTGAGTTCTGCATTAGTGTTTACTGATAATGGATGTTTTATTTTTAATATGGATGTTTTATTTCTTACGACAAAATTTTTAGACTATCATAAGAATTTTATTCAGTTTTTTTTTGCAACTCAACGAAATATATACACTTCGTTTTAATATTGCTAACTCTAACTCCTAATATTGTTTCAGTATTACTAATTCCTAACTCTCAGTATTATTTCAGTGACTCTAACTCCTCCCATTTAATCTTTTAATTTGTACTCCTCAAATTAATTAATAAATTCGCAGAGTGAAAAGTTTTAAAATTTACTTTTAACGTCAATGACCCAAAGTTTATTTTTTAATTCGATGTGTGGTCGAGTTCTGCTTTCTTATAGGATGTGATTATTACCTATTGTAGCACCATAAACACACACATGGGGGTAAGTCATTCCATCTCCATAGACTTGAGCAGTTAAAGTTTCACTTAGAAAGACAAAAAGAATTATACGTCCTCCCATGGAGACACTACACGGCCTATAATGGTGGCAGTAATGAAGAATTTCTGCTGTCAGTCAACTTTCAACCTCATCAATCCATTTGACTTAAATGAGGGAAAACCTAAAGCAGATTAGAGATTATGTTTATGTTATTCGTACGCATAACTGATAACTATCAGCTCGCGATCTTGACTAAACCTTCTAAATGCCGAATTCATGGATTGGAGTTGCTGAAAATGTATATGGACTACTAAATGTGGACTTACAGTTACACATATGGCCATTTTTGTCTGGTTTTGAGGTATTTTAAAACTATCAATGGCTCTCCATCCTAATATTTCCGACTAATGATGTCTCGAAGCCAATGTAAAACATTGGCTATTCCGACATTCTCATGTCATTTTCCAACAAAACATGTAGTCTCCCTTACGACACCTTAAGTAAAAAAGGCCGCAGTATGTTATAAATAGTAGTTTTATTTAGCAAATGTTTTAACAACATATCATATTGAGCAATGATTGGTTTCATTTTGAAAAAGATATTGTTTTCTATTTATTTTGTTTTAATTTTCCGTTAATTTATGCTAACAGGTGTAGAAGGAGTAGAGTAAGTGATCTAAGCACGCAAAATCATATATTTGTCATTAATGACTCTACAAATTACAAAATTTATACAAATGCAACATATTTAACTTCAAATTCCCTTCATTTGAAGTCACTTTCTTCTAAATCTTCTAAACGATATTATTCAAAAGATTATTTAATATCTTTAATTCGATCGTTGACAATATATAATTTTCATTTAGAATTATAATAGAATAAATTATATTTATAATTCAATTTATTATAATAAGAATTTAATATGCATCGTAAATTACTGCTTATTATATAAAATTATGCTAAATTTCTATTATCGTAAAATCATAAAATCTTATTAGTAATAATTTCTACGAAATATCTATGATTTCTGTGATTCATTTTATTCATACCAGTTTGAATAATAAACTTTTGAAAAATAAAAGATATCCTTTTATTTGGGATACATTATTAACAACTATATCTAGACTAAATCATAAATTATGCTGTTTATAAGTTATTATTTTGTGTACAGAAATAACACTTTTTATTAAATAAATAGGGAACAGAAATACCATAACATCCTCCATACCATAAGCGTAACCACTACTATAACGCCCTCCATAACGTGTTTTATAAGTTGAGATGGGAAAAAAATGTTAATATGATTGATTATATTGAATTATTTCTTAATTTAAATTAAATCATGCTATTGAAAATTATTTTTTTCATTGGAAAGTCAAGTGCTTGAAATTTGTTACACATTCTTAATTTACAAGCTATTTTTGTAAATATATTTAATAAAGGTGTTTTGTTAACTTTTTGAGACACAGTAATTATAGCAGATGACACGTAACTATTTCTTGGATCTTACTTAATGCGTGCATGCAGAAAAATGTCCGGAAATTCTTTTCATGGAAGAAGACAGACTTTCCAAAATTCGATATTTTTTTTGTTCAATAGATTCTAAAAAGAATTGCTATAGCATCAAAAATGTATTCTAGTATTTCAGGTCAAGTATAATGGTACAATAAGTTCAGAATACTTTAAGATGTACGCAGATCGGACAAAACACATTTCCATATCAAATTCATCCGATAGGATTTCAAAAAAGGAAAATTTTTGGGGGAAAAATACATTTCAATATATATATAGTGAACAAGAATTTGAATTCAGTCGATATATTTAAATTCTTCTTTTTTTGCCTTATCGGTTTAATCCTGTACGAATTGAAAAATGTGATGACTGTATGAAATATGATAAATGCACATTTCGCGTAATATTATTCCCTCTGTTACTTTTGAAAAAATATTGCTTGTCAACAGAATTTCAAAATGAAAAATATTTCTATACATTTAAATAAAAATTTCAAAACAATAATTTAAATAAAAATTTCAAAACAATAATTTAAATAAAAAATTCAAAATTATTAATGCTATGAATGTTAGCTTGTTTGAATTCTTGGTACTGTTTTTTTTGCTTCAAAACTGTGGACTTCGTGTCTCGTTTATGTATACTTCGAACATCCCATCTACGGGTGAAGAACACTATTGACTTCGGGTATAAGTGTTACAGGGGAGAAATCCCTATAAACTTCCACTACACAGGCCAATTGTCGAAATGACATGATTATAGAAGTTGTTTAAATTGTCAAAAAATTCTTAATTATTATTGAATGCCTTGAAATGAGATGTTTATACAAGCTGTTTAAATTGCCAACTAATTGCCAGCTACAGTTAGTACAGTGGTTTTAGTGCCCCCAATGGCACTTAGTATTTTTGTAATTTTAGGTAATGTTTTTGTAATTTTAAGTAATGGTTTTAGTGTTTTTGTAATTTTAAACAATGGATAAAAACTGTGTTTACTTGTTGATTAAAGATTTTTTTTTATGAGCAAAAATTCTGTATATCCAAATAATGATTTGATAAGCGTTATGGAGACTTCGAACCAGAGAAATTACTTATTATTGACTGGTATGCTGAGTTTAAAGGTGGTCGTACAAAACTGATAATGATGAACGATCTAGTAGTTCGAAATCGGCAGTTGTTCCTGAAAACATTAAAGAAGTCCACAAGATAATTTTAAAATTCGTTAAAGTGAAGTTGCGTGAGATAACTGACACCTTAAAGTTATGAGAAGCTAGTGTGTTTACAATTTTACACGAATAATTCAGCCTGCTTAAATTGATTTCGAAATGGGTGCCGCGTTTGCTCACACCGGAACGAAAACAACAATGCGACAAAGATTCAGAGCGTTGTTTGGAGCTGCTCAAGTGAGGTAAAAAGGATTTCTTGCTTCGGTAGGTGACATAAATCCACCACTACACACCTGAATGAAACTGATCGTTAGTAGAGTGGACAGAAGCCGGTGAAAGCCGTCCAAAGCGACCAAAAACTCAAAATTCAGCAGGCAAGTTTATGGCTTCCTTATTTTGGGACATGCATGATATTTTGCTCACTGACTATCTTGTGAAAGATAAAACTATCAATAGCGAATATTACATGTCTTTATTGGACTAATTAAGTATAGAAACTACGAAAAAAAAGTGCTGTGTCACCAAAACAAGTTGATGAAGTTGACAAGTTTTCATCAACTTGTGCCCCGTGTCACAAGTTGATGAAAACTCTAGTTAAATTAAAGGAATTACGCTTCGAATTGTTCCCACCCAAATCTGGCCCCCAGCGACTATTACCTTTTCACAGACATCAAAAATATGCTCCAGTGAAAGAAATGTGGCTCAAATGAAGAAGTGATTGCCGAAACTGAGGACTGTTTTGAGAGCAAAGCCAAATCGAACTACAAAAAAATCACAGAAAAATTAGAAGAAAGTTAGAATTAATGTATCTCTCTTGAAGGAGAGTATGTTGACGAATAAAGTTGAATTTCTAAAAAAATTCTTTTTTCTTAGCTATACCGGACACTTATTGAGTGATGTGTTAAAAGAGGAGTTATACACTGAAGTGACAAAAGTCATGGGATAGCAATATGCAAATTTTCAGATGGCAGTAGCATCGCGTAGAACAGGTATAAATGCGCAGTGCTTTCGCAGAGCTTTCAAGTTATTTCTGTTCAACGCACGACTTATTCAATGTTAGAAGATGGTTTTTCGTTTTGGCTTCCCAGATCCACTTGGGCCGAGTATATTCCATCCCACCATGGACAGCGCAGTGGTCGACCGCCTGCACGTAACGACCGAGACCGGCGACGTCTGTAAAGTGCCTTTACTGACAGAACTGTGCGACAAATTTGGCTTTCTTGCTTTCCAGCAGCGACTCGTGGGCACTGAGCGATATCGGTTGCAGCGACTCGCTAGATGAATGGAAAACAGTGGCCTGGTCCGATGAGTCACGATTTCAGTTGGTAAGAGCTGATGGTAGGGTTCGAGTGTGGCGCAGACCCCACGAAGCCATGGACTCAAACTGTCAGCAAGGCACTGTTCAAGCTGGTGGTGGCTCCGTAATGGTGTGGGCTGTTTTTTCATGGCATGGACTTGGTCCTCTGGTGCGACTGAACCGAACATTGACTGGAAATGCTTATGTTCAGCTACTTGGAGATCACTTGCAGCCATTCATGGACTTCATGTACCCAAACAACGATGCGATTTTTATGGATGACAATGCGCCATGTCACCGGGCCACAACTGTTCGCGATTGGTTTGAAGAACATTCTGGACAATTCCAACGAATGATCTGGCCACCTAGATCGCCCGACATGAATCCCATCGAGCATTTATGGGACATCATCGAGAGGTCTGTTCGTGCCCAAAATCCTGCACCATCAACGCTTTCACAATTATGGACGTCTATCGAGACAGCATGGCTCAATATTCCTGCAAAGACTTCCAACGACTTGTTGAGTCCATGCCACGTCGAGTTGCTGCACTTCGCCGGGCGAAAGGAGGGCCGACACGATATTAAGAAGTATCCCATGATTTTTGTCACTTCAGTGTATGAACTTCTAGATACGTTCCTTTGATATGCATGGTTTTACGCATCTCATGATAGCATGGTTTATTTGTTGATTAATGGCATACTTAAATAAAGTGAATTCCATTTATTTCAAATGATGAAGATATTTTAAAAACTTTAAATATTTAAAATAAAAAAACTTTCGATTTTACGTTAATACTAGTGTGTGAATGAAGATCCTTTTATACAGAATAATATTTTAATTAATACTTACATGTTATTTAGATAATTTAAATTAGTTTGGTTTTAAGCGATTTTCTTATTATGAATTATTAAAAAAAAAATAAACATAAATCAGTAACTAAGACAAATTCTTAATCTGTATTTAAAATATATAAAATTTACCTTAATTTTTAAAAGAGTTCTATTTTAACTTGGTTTGTGGTTGTTTTAACAAACAAAAAATTATTTTGTCCCAAATTTCTTTACAAAGGGTTGAACAGTTAAAAACATCCCTTTCAGAACTTACGTAAGATACAATTTGTAATCAAAAAAAAAAAAAAAAACACCACTAGCGCAAAAAAAAATACATTAAAAATTGTTCCAATGTTTGTTGTTGATTTTTTATATCTACAATAATATGCAATGACTTTTTTTCCCCAAAGAAACATTATTTTACATTTATTTTACAAAAGTTAATTTTCGAAAATTTTTTAAATCACTTAAGTTAACTTGAATTTTAATCTATTATTAATAATGTATGATATTAATTTATTTTCAAATGTTTTTATAAATTAATAATATTATTCCTTAAATTTGTATTAAATTGACACTAACTTTTAAACAAATTGATAAAAAAAAATTTTCCAGTAATATTTTGCTGCTATACTTTGCTACAGAAAATCGAAGCCACCCTGCCATTGTACTATATACCTACTAGAATACTCGCAGAACATCAATAGTGCAGGGAAATCGTACACTGAACTGAACCGCAATTCTTGCACCCAATTAACAGCACAGAACGCCACCAGCTCATTACCGTCTACGCGTCCATACATCTCGGTAGATCTGAATTGGAGCCCCAGAGCTCTATGCCAACGACGCAACTGGGGCATTAGAGCTTTACGAGTCAGAAATGGATAACTGCGAGTCCGGGCTTTCCCGGATCCGTCCTGCAGTCCTAAGTCAGGCGTTTATGACCCCTTGCTGACAGCCCGGATAGCGCGCTGTTATCCCCTGCGGATGTATAAACACCGCAGACGACGCAACTATGATAGCAGAATGGGTTTTCGTGCGAGTCGTTTCGCTTCTCCAGATGAGGCCCTAACTCACTTAAAAAATGTTTTTCCCGATTCTTTTCGACAAAATTTTCAGGAGAGAGGCCGATCGTTATTTAAAATTCAGGAAATGGGATATTTTCGCTCAAAGCGGAACTCTGAAGTACGTATGAAATATGGCTACCGGAAAATCCCTGGAAAAAAAAGAAGATTTAGGGATGGACAACTATTATATTTGTTTTGTTTCTTTTTTGGTTCTTTTGCAACAAAATATACATGTATGGGTAGAAATATTGGAGGCGTTTTTCATTTCAAAACAAAATCCTTCATATTTCAGCAAAGTGCATTGTAACAAATACAAGCATTGTTGTTGATTTATTGGGATAAATTAGCAATTGATTTATTAGGTTGCTTTGAAATATGCTTTGGAGAAAAAATTATGAATGAGATGGAAGAGCTAAATAAATAAATGGCTAGTAGTAAAAGGCTTTCTAGTGAAGTACTCATGGGTATTGCATTTTTTTATACATTTCCATTTTTTTTAAAATTTATCCAAAATGTACTACAAGTATTATTTTAAAAATAGACATTCGAAACTCATTTATAAATTAAAGGTAAATTTGTTCATTCAATTTGGAACAATATATTATTTTTGATTTAATTAACATGAATAAAGATATTTCTAATGAAATTTTTGAAAAATATTTTATATCATTTGCTAAATAATTACATAATTTCATAGTTAAGCATTATATTCCACATAATCCATGAACTCTTCTTGCATATAATTGCTGTTCTAATGCAGCTGGCAAACACATAGACAGTCGTCTTTGATGTCTTCGACTTAACTCGCTTAGTACTACCCAGGAGGCGCGTGCAGCTTGAAGATAAGTTACTGACGCGCAAGATGTCAAAGGTGTCTGTGATTTCAGAACTGAAAAATAAACAGAAAAAAAAACTGCTTTAGCTTACCAAACGGGAAAAAAAGGAAATTTCTAGATTTCCAGATATTTCCTGGTTCCTATCTTTAAAAGAGCAAGACATTCGAATGCCAACTCAGTTCCTTTTTCATTTTGCGTTCTTACGTTACTTCATTTGTTTTTTTTTATTTTCGTTTACATATTCATATTTCGTCGGAATTCTGAGAATATTTTCCAACTTAAGGAGATCACACAACTATCCTTTTTCTAAAAACGGATTAATTTCTCAGTTCATACTGTAATTTCAAATAAAAACCAACGTACTTGGAATTATTCAAATGTTTGTTGCCTTGCAAGAAATGTTCATAGTGAAATGTCCTTAATAAAATATTTTTCTGTTTTTTAACATCAAAATAAAATTGTTTTTTAATGACGAATAAAATTAATTTTTACCTTCGTTGTGCATTCTTTAAATGTGAAGACACGAAAGTTCATAATGTTTTTATGTACATTATGAATTATTAAATAAATTCAGATAAGCACTATTTTGTATACAACTAATTTAATAATTCTGTATTTTTGTAACCAATTGTATGTTGCAACTAATTGTATAACATTTGTATAACACTAATTTGTAACAGTACCTGTCACAACTAATTTGTACAGTGTTGATGAAGAATAAGACAGTAGGAAATTAATTTTATCAGTTATTAGCTATTACTTCATTTTTAAATAATCTGAACAATTATTGCTGGTTGTTAAAAATCTTTTTTTTTTTGCTATTATATAAATAGAAATACAGAACCACATTTTAAAATAAGTACTAAATATTTATCACAGCAAAATTCTTGAATAGAGAAAAGAAATTAAATTAAGAATCAAATATATGTATGTAGAAGTAAAAAATCAATTTTCATTTGGCATAGTAAAAATCTTTTTTTTGTGTGTTTTCAACCCGAAAATAAATGAAATCTTCTTGTGTCTGTATTTTAACCTGAGATTAAATTGCTGTTAAACTGAACAATTCATATTTTTTTCTCAAAAAGTACGAACCTTTGAATAGCTTAATATTTACCTAACAGATCTTCCAATTATTCCTTAATTAAAGTTATGTAACTTTTGCGAAAAGATATAAATTTTTTTTTTTAATTCTGTTCTAAAATACAGTCCATTAATTGTTTTCATAAAAAAGCGGCACTGCACTAAAAAGATTAGAAATTAGCTCCCATATACGAGTGGTCCAACGTAACGTTCCAAATGAAGGGAGAGAACGAAATATGTATAATACCACAACGAAAAATTTATGCGTAGAAGAAAACCGCACATTTTTATCGCCCCAAACAGTGCCCCTGCTGCGAGCTTGATAAAAATGCAAATCAGTGAAATGTATATTTTGTCGACGACGCACAAGAAATAATAGATTTAGGCCTCCGAGTGCTTGTCAAGCTTTTGATGAAGAATGCTAATTTTTCGCACAACTACTCAGTTAGAAAAAAGAGTGGGATTTTCTGTCTTTTCATACCGAAAATCTATTTTAAATTTTCCCAATTTCACAGGCAACACACATAGGTGAAAAAGGACAGCAGACAATAGGGAGTGATTTGCTTATTTAATACTCACAAAACCAAATAGAAAATGCATGAATATATTTTCTAAAACTAAATTCAATTTCGCAAAGAATATGAAGTTTTCGTTTTTCGCGCCGTGCAGAATTTTTGAGATGGATCCAGAATTGCGTAGCTCCAATTTCCGTCTGCTCTGAAATCTTTTGAATATAGAGTATCCTAATTAAGGCGAAACGCCATCTTTCTTCATGCTCGTTGCTGGGATTATAACTTTGGGTGAAGGTTAGTTAATCGTAATGCCGAAGAAATGAATTATGAATTTTCATTCTAGAACAGAGTTCGGAGGAACACAAATGCCGTCATTAATGTAAAATTCCTGGAAAGAAAACAAAAGAACATTTGTTGAAATTCAGTTGTTGTTTGTGAATGCACTTTTCAATTATTTCTCCTATTCTAGTTTACATTGCTTTGTAAATCTTATGAATGCTTATTTCATGCTTGAAAAACTTATAAATATCTAATAAACAATTAAAAGTTAAAAGAAATAATCTCATTTGGAACAAAAAATGTTAATAATATAATTCAGATGAAATGTTGATAAATAGAAATAAATTATAAATTATTTTATACAGCTATGTAGGAAAATGTAAATCTTGAACTTCAGTTTTACATATCTTGAAATTTAATTGTTTTCGAATACACTTTTCAATTATTTCTCCCATTCTAGATTATATTGCTTTATAAATCTTTTGAAAGTTTATTTCATGATTTGAAAACTTATAAATATTGCAGAAACAATTAAAAGTTAAAAGAAAATAATCTCATTTGGAGCAGAAATAGGGTAATTATAAAATTCAGACAATATATTAATAAATAGAATTAGTTTATAAATCATTTTAGATAGCTATGTAGGAAAGAGTAAAACTTGTAAAAAAGATAAAGTCTATTCGTTTGTAACATTAAAGAATTATGTAAAACATGCAAAAAAAAAAAAAAATAAAAAAAAAAAAAAAAAAAAAAATTGGCAGTTTTTAAAAATTAACATTTTACAGTTAAATATATCCTTCAAATTGTAACCTTTGTAATTCTAATTATCTACGCTAATTCCATTTATATTTTAAGTAGTAATTATATTAATTAAATGCTTTTTTTTCAAAAATTCCTTACATAGATTTGTGTCAAATTAAGAAAAGTTAATTGAATATTAGTTCTAATTTTCAAATTGCATCACTCGGTAAAAGGTATTCCCTTTTATTTTTACTCTTTACAAAATTGATTTCACCATGCTTTTATTATAGTGGGAAGCAAGCAAATATTAATAAGTTAAAACATATTTTTTTATGAGCAGGACTTTTCAGCAGGACTTTTATAAAATTACATAATTTCGGAACATATTTCACTGCGCCCAAACCGCCCAACCCAAACACAAACTTTCATTTAAATTTTTTATTTCCTTATACATATTTACTTACTTAAATTAAATTTAAAAACGTTGCCAAAAACGTGTAGTAGTATTTATCCGCTTAAAAATATAATAAGATAAAACTTTTTTTACTTTATTTTATAAGAAAAAGGATTCTAATTAATTATCTTTTAAAGCATTTTATGAAATGAAGTAAAATATTCACGCAAAGAGATAAAAAAAAAGAAAAAAAAATACTTTCAGTGAGGGAAACTAAAGAAAAAAATATTTGTATAAAATAATACTGCAAAGTAATGTTTGTTCAATTATATGGAAATATTTAAATATTTTTTACTGCCATAAATATCTACAACCAAATGAAAAGTATTACTTATTATTGTTTCAAGTAATATCTCTTATCTAAATTTTTAACATCTAAAAGTATTATTTGCAGTATTCTTTTCACTTTGAAGTAAGATGTGTTTCATAAAAGTTAATAAACTTCAAAAACTATGGGGAGATTTATGAATTGAAACCGTGAAGTTAAAGTAATTTGGTGAATTTCCTGCAACAGAATAGTAAAAAAAATATGAAATACATTATTTACTCGTAAAATATAACTTATTCATTGTTTACGGCATTTCATAGTAGCACGAATATTTCTCTGCAATGTATGGAATAATCAACTTTTGAAGATGAAATTCTAATTAAATTTATTTCAAAATTTCTTATTAATTTCTCCCAGTGCATTTCACTCAAACATATTCATATTTCAAATAATATTTAATATATATATACATAACTTTATTACTTTAAATTAAATTACAAACTTCAAGAAATTTAATTTCCTCTTCTCAGAGAGCTGTGCAAGTTGTTGTGCGGACCTTAATGGCATATAATACGGATTACGGTTATTTATTGCATGTTTTAGAGGCACATTTAAAAAAAGGAACGATACAAATTAACTGACAAATGCTGCTGTAAGAACATAATTTGTAAAAACAACATGTTTACGCAGCATATGCAAATGATGTGACCGATGAAAGAGTAATACAATTGCTATACACTGAAGTGACAAAAGTCATGGGATACCTCTTAATATCGTGTCGGCCCTCCTTTCGCCCGGCTAAGTGCAGCAACACGACGTGGCATGGACTCAACAAGTCGTTCGAAGTCTTCTGCAGGAATATTGAGCCATGCTGTCTCGATAGACGTCCATAATTGTGAAAGCGTTGATGGTGCAGGATTTTGGGCACGAACAGACCTCTCGATGATGTCCAATAAATGCTCGCTGGGATTCATGTCGGGCGATCTAGGTGGCCAGATCATTCGTTGGAATTGTCCAGAATGTTCTTCAAACCAATCGCGAACAGTTGTGGCCCGGTGACATGGCGCATTGTCATCCATAAAAATCCCATCGTTGTTTGGGTACATGAAGTCCATGGATGGCTGTAAGTGATCTCCAAGTAGCTGAACATAAGCATTTCCAGTCAATGTTCGGTCCAGTCGCATCAGAGGACCAAGTCCATGCCATGAAAAAACAGCCCACACCATTACGGAGCCATCACCAGCTTGAACAGTGCCTTGCTGACAGTTTGGGTCCATGGCTTCATGGGGTCTGCGCCACACTCGAACCCTACCATCAGCTCTTACCAACTGAAATCGTGACTCATCGGACCAGGCCACGGTTTTCCATTCATCTAGGGACCAACCGATATGCTCACGTGCCCACGAGAGTCGCTGCAAGCGATGTCGTTCTGTCAGTAAAGGCACTCGAGTCGGTCTTCTGCTGGAATAGCCCAAGAAAGCCAAATTTCTCCGCAGAGTTCTAACAGACACTTGTAACTTGTACGTCCCACATTGATTTCTGCGGTTATTTGACGCAGTGTTGCTTGTCTGTTAGAATTTACGACTCTTTGCAGACGTCGCCGGTCTCGGTCGTTAAGTGCAGGCGGTCGACCACTGCGCTGTCCATGGTGGGATGTTATGCCTGAAATTTCATACTCTCGGCACACTCTTGACACAGTGGTTCTGGGAATGTTGAATTCCCTAACGATTTCCGAAATGGCATGACCCATGCGTCTAGCTCCAACTAACATTCCGAGTTCAAAGTCTGTTAATTCCCGTCGTGTGGTCATCATCACGTCAAAACCTCTTCACATGAATAACTTGAACAGAATTGAAAGCTCTGCGAAAGCACTGCGCATTTATACCTGTTCTACGCGATGCTACTGCCATCTAAAAATTTGCATATTGCTATCCCATGACTTTTGTCACTTCAGTGTATATATATATAGACAGAGTTGTGTAATTAGCACTTGCTATAAGAATGTTACGAATAAAATAGCCGCTGTCAGAGAATTCAGGTGGAAAAAGAACTTACGCGACTTATTCCACACTATCTTCACTCGGTGTTGTCTGCGGGCAAATAGTATGCCACACGGAATTTACAGTGTCCTACTCCGAGAAAGTGGGAATCCTACGTTATTATCTTTAAAAAAAATAATAACATAGCTTTCAGTAGTTTGATGATAGAGTTGCAGAAGCTTGCAAAATATTTGAGATACAATTCTTGCACGAATGACATTCGTGGAACATTCTGGGAATCAATCTTTTCCTGAATCTACAATCTTTTTCTGAAAGGTCAAGTGAATCTATGACCACTACGAAACGACCACTAAATTGGGCAAAATAAACCTCCAGTCTTATAGATCGAGTATTATTATTTTGTTAAATATTTGTCATCAAACATTATTTGATGGTCCAGGGATATTTTTATACCATGTTTAATATAAATCTTGATCACATAACGTATCCAACATTTTTAGTCATACAATCACTTCACAGATCTCTGTATAAAGAAAATTTAGTTTCCACATTTTATGAAGAAAACAAATCTTATCTAGTATAAAATCTTGATAGCATATTTCAAATTTTTAAAGAAATTTTTGATTATTGATATTAATTTCTAAAGTAAATACTATTAATAAAATTTTATATATATATATATGCCTAGAGATTAGATGACTTTGATAGTTGTAACTTGTTGAAACATGTCTTTATAAATTGTAATTAATCATAATTCATTTTAACTTGTAAATAATCATAAGACTTCTTAGTCACAATGGTAATTTTTCTTTCTTTTTATTAGTCTTTCCAGATTTTTTATTTCAAATTTTTTGGTTAATTACATTATATTGAAATATCACCCTATACGTTATTGAAAGATAGAAAAGTAAGTTACAGTAAAATAATTTTAACAAAAGATTTTGTAAATAACTTTTAAATTTCTAGCCACTAATCTTTCCTTTTTGAAGAGAAAAAAAATATTTTTATTTTAAACGTATAATTATATGAATTCATTCTTTTTCTACCAAATCTAATACTTTATTTCAATAAAACATTAAGGAGAAGAAAAAAAACAGAATGCATACTAAGAGCACAAAAAGAAGTATTTTAATATAAACATCGTTTCTTCACCCTTTAACTCGCCTAATACAATTACTGTTCACCCAGGGCACTTCTTAACGATCTTCCACCTAAATGATGAAGTAGTCAAATGAAGAACCAAACCAAAGAACTGTTTTTCACCTGTTTCCTTGGTCCTAATCTTGACTACACCAACTTAAGTGATTGATTAAATAAAAGGCTATGATAAGACAACCAATAATAAAATAAGTTCCCATTCTTTTTTTCTCAGTTCGCAACTTTTCTTGCTGCTTCTCGGCAGTCTTCCTATTCAAGACATCTCTGTGAAATCCGCCAGATTGAGCACTAGATGCCAATTTTTTTTCCTTCTTTGAGGCAGCTTTTATCTTTTTGTTTTTGGCAGCAGGTTGACGGTGTCGCAACTGCGAGTTACGCCTTTCGGTAACCAAGAGTCCTGATTAACGACACTGGAAGGTAAATGGAAGTAACGAACCGAAGTGAAGAGACAGTTGTGATCATCATCGAGCGAGCGGCCTTTGGAATGAGCCGAACATGCGGAAACGAAAGCAGGAATTTTTTTTTTTTTTTTTCATTCCTTTCCTTTTACAATTTATTTTCCTTAACTTCATTGTCCGCTGATGGATGCGCGTTCAATGATTTTGCAAAAAAAAAAAAAAAATTAGGAATACTTGAGGAGAAAAATATATATATTTATAAATGGAAAAAAAAAAAAGGGAATAAATTCAAGTTGAAGTATTATGCTTCAGTTAATTTTAAAAATTGTTTTAAATCAGTTTTGCATTAGAGTTTCTGAAGTACCTCACATATTGCTTTTTTACATCTTAAGAAAACTTTTTATATAAAGGGCTTTATTCGGTTTTTTTTCTTGCTATTTAATGAAATAATGGTTTATATGTTTCAGTATTGCGAACTCCTAACTTCCCACTCTGGCCGTTAATACCAAAGGCTCCAGGTTCGAATCCTGGAGGTGGCATGGATGTTTGTTAGGGCTTCGGAATACCCTTTAAACTGTAGGCCGCTATACAGTAAGAAACAAAAGGTTGCTAGAAAACTTCAGCGTTAATATTACGTAAAAGCGTTTTTTTTTTCCAATATTTTCTTTTGTGCGGTTTTTAAAACTTTATTGTAGAAAAAAGTCCTTTTCCGACTAATAATCAAGTTGGATAATATAAATTTTATTTTCGTTATTTTTTCATTTTAAAAATAAATAAGGGATTTTCATGTTAATTTTGCTATTTACTGAAACTGTATACATCACAAAAATATATATAAAAATTTTCAGAACATGAATATAATTATCTTCTATTGCACGAACAATATAGTCCTAAATTAAATTTAAACTTTTATCCTGTGAATCATAAAAATTATTTTATAATATCCATCTAGTATTATGTCAAATTTAATCATTAATCATAACTAACTAAATTAGTGGTACACAATAAAAAAATATAGTCTAAAATTACATTTCATTTTCTTATGGAACATATAATATGACATATATTTGATGCCTTCAATTCGATCATTGACGATGAATAATTTTCGTTTGCAGTCATATTAGAATAAAATGTTCTTTTAATTCAAATTATTATCATTAGAATTTAATATGAATCGTAAACTGTTACTAATCATATAAAACCATACTAAATTTTTATTATCGTAAAATTATGAAGATCTTATTATGAATAATTCCTACAAAATACCGATGTTTTTTTGTGATTCATTTTATTTATATCAGTTTGAATATTAAACTTTTGTTTTTCTTTTCAGGAAAGACTAAAGATATCGTTTAATTTGGGACACATGATTAATATCAATTATATCTTGACATCATACATTCTGTTGTAATTTAAGTTAACTTTTTAATGTACAGCACCAAAAACGTTTTATTAAATAAATAGCGAACAGAAATACAATGACCATAACCACGACTATAACGTCGACCATAAGGTGTTTTATTATGCTTAGATGGAAAAAAAAATTCTAGTATGATTATACTAAATTATTTTTCCATTTTAAATTAAATTATGATACATAAAATGGGTCTAAATGGCCGAGTGGCTAGCTCTCTGGCGCTCGGTACTACAGGTTTCCGGTTCGAGTCCCGGCGGTGCCATGGTTGTTTGTAGTGGTTCGGAATCCACTTTCAAAAGTAGGTCCCGGTCCTAATAGGATCGTAGAGCGTTGCGGGGGAAGAGTTACTCCGCGCCCGTGGCTTATCTTCATGTTACACGCGCTCCCTGAATAATGCACAGTGAGTACGTCTGTGCGGCACTTGCCTTAAGGCATCCAAAGATCAAGCTGTCTGTGTTTGCCAACTGCATTAGAAAGAAAAAAAATGATACATAAAATATTTTTTTTTCATTGAAAGCTCAAGTGCTTGATATTTATTATAAATTCTTAGTTTGCAAGCTATTTTTGTAAATATATTTAAATAAATATGTTTTGTTAGTTTTTGAGATACAATAATTATAGCAGATAGCTCGTAACTATTTTTTGAATCTTCCTTCATACATGTATGAAAAAAAAATGTCCGGAAATTCCTTTTATGGAAGAAGACAGGCTTTCCAAAATTCGATATTTTTTGTTCAATGGATTCTAAAAAGAATTGCTGTAGGATCAAAAATGTATTCTAGTATTTCAGGTCAAGTACAATGGTACAATAAGTTCAGACCACTTTAAGATGTACGCAGATCGGACAAAGCACATTTCCATATCAAGTTCATTCGATAGGATTTCAAAAAAGGGGAATTTTTTAGGGAAAAAATATATTTCGATATCTATAGTGAACAAGCATTTGAATTCAGTCAATATATTTAAATTCTTCTTTTTTTGCCTTATCGGTTTAATCCTGTACAAATTGAAAAATGTGATGAATGTATGAAACATGATAAATGCACATTTCGCGTAATATGATTCCCTGTGTTACTTTTGGAAAAATATTGCTTTTCGACAGAATTTCAAAATAAAAAATATTTCTATACATTTAAATAAAATTTTCAAAAATTATTAGTGCTAAATATGCTAGCTTGCTTGAATTCTTGGTACTTTTTTTTTTACTTTACAATTGTGAACTTCGTATCTCGTTTATGCTCCTCTACGGGTAAAGAACAGGATTGAATTCAGTGATAATGTTTAGGGGTATGTGTCGTGTTGGAGAAAACCCACTAAACTCCCATTGCCCACCCCAAATATAGAAATAAGATGTTTATACAAGCTGTCTAAATTGCCACCAAAATTCTCCATTATTACTGAATGCTTTGAAGATGCCTTGAAATGTGTTGTTTTAATATAATAAATAAAATGAGTTCAATTTATTTCAAATAATGAAAAAATTTTAAAATCTTCAAATATCTAAATTTAAAAAAAAAAAACTTTCAATTTTACTAAAATACTAGTGTGTGATTCAAAATCCTTTTATGAAGAATAATATTTTGTTTATTGCTTATATCTTAAATTAGATATTTAAATTAGTTTGATTTTAGATTATTTTCTAATTTTGAATCAAGCTAAAAACAATAAATCAATCTACATCAGAAATTAAGTATATTCAGAAATATATAGTATATCAGAAATTAAGTATATTTATATTCAAAAACTAACTTTTTAAACAAACTGATCATAATTTCTCCACTAATATTTAGCTCATACAGCTGGCTAAGGAAAATTCAAGCCACCCTGCCACCCTATACCTACCAGAATCCTTGCAGAATATCAGTTTTTGAAATTTCCAATTAAAAAAATGAATGCTTACCTTAATTTGTTATTGAGTTCCATTTTAATGCATGTTTAACAAACAAAAAATACATTTTATTTATGCATGTTTTAACAAACAAAAATTTATTTTATCTCCCGTTTTCTTTACTTAAAGTTGAACAGTTATATATATTCCCTTCAGATCATAAATCAGATGCTATTTGAACCCGAAAAAGTACTAAAGCAGAAAATAAATTTTAAACTGTTCAAATATTTGTTTGTTTTTTTATATCTAAAATAGCACACAGTGATTATTTTTTCTAAAGATCTATTAATTTCACATTCATTTTTCAAAATTGAATTTAAGAAATATTTTTAATTCGCTTACATTAACTTGAATTTTAATATATTAACAATAATATTTTTTTGTTCTAATGTAGCTGGCAAACACTTAGGCAGTTGTCTTGGATGCCTTAAGGCAATCGTTGCACTGACATTACTCAATTTGCACTACCCAGGAGAGACGTGCAGAATGAAGAGAAGCTATGGACATGGAGTAATAAGGCTCAACGATCATTTTTTAGACCGGGACCTACGGTGTAAAGTGTATTCCGAACCACTACACACATCCATGGCACCGTCCGGACTGGAACCCGAAACCTGTTGTACCGAGCATCAGAGAGCTAGCCACACGGGTTTTCAGGCCCCATTAACAATATTATATCATATTATTTTTTAAAAATATTTTAGAAAATAATACTGTTATTCCTCAATTGTGCTTTAAATTAACTTCAAAAACTAACTTTTTAAACAAACTGATCATAATTTTTCCACTAATATTTAGCTCATACAGCTGGCTACGGAAAATTCAAGCCACCCTGCCACCCTATACCTACCAGAATCCTTGCAGAATATCAGTAGTAGAATATCAGTAGTACAGTGAAATCGTACACTGAACTGAATCGCAATTCTTCCACCCAATTAAGTACATAGAATTACATAGAATTTGAAACTTTTATTTAAAAGCTTACAAAATTACCTGAAAAGAAAAGAGTTCCATTTTGACTTTGTTTATGCATGTGTTAACAAACAGAACAATATTTGTATCTCCGATTACATTGCTTTAAAGCTGAACACTTATATACGTCTCCTTCCCCTCTTATGTCAGACACTATTTGTGACCCAAAAAGAACTAATGCAGAAAATAAATTTTAAACTGTTCAAATATTTACGTTTATATATCTACAATCATAAGCAATGAATCTTTCCCCAAAGTATCATGCATTTTACATTTATTTTTTAACATTGTATTTACGAAAAAAAATTTAATTCTCTTACATTAACCTGAATTTTAATCTACCATTAATAATATATGATATTAATTTATTTCAAATATTTTAAAAATAAATATTGATATTCCTCCTCAATTGTATTTTAAATTGATTTCAAATATCAACTTTTTAAACATAAGAATTTTTTTCCACTAGTATTTCGCTCATATACTCGCTACTGAAAATCGAGCCAAACAAAGTCCAAATAGTTCTAATCTATGCCTACTAGAACCTTGCAGAACATCAATAGTACAGCGAAATTGTACACTGAACAGAACCGCAATTTTTCTGCCCAATTAACTGCATGGAACGCCACCAGCTCATTGCCATCTACGCGTCCATACATCTCAGCAGATCTGAATTGGAGCCCCAGAGCTCTATCCCAACGACGCGCAACTGGGGCATTAGAGCTTTACGACTCGGAAATGGATAACTGCGAGTCCGGGCTTTCCCGGATCCGTCCTGCTGTCCTATGTCAGGCGTTTATGACCCCTCGCTGACAGCCAGGATAGCGCGCTGTCATCCCCTGCGGAGGTATAAACACACTGCGCAGAAGGCGCAACTATGCTAACAGAATGGGTTTTCGTGCGAGTCGTTTCGCTTCTCCAGATGAGGCCCTAACTCACTTAAAAAATGTTTCTTCCGTTCCTTTACGACAAAGTTTTCGGGAGAGAGGCCGATCGTTATTTAAAATTCAGGAACTGGGATTTTTTCGCTCAAAGCGGAACTCTGAAGTACGTATGAAATATGGCTGCCGGAAAATAACTTGGAAAATAAATAAGAAGATTTACGGATGGGTAACTATTACATTTGTTTTGGTTCTTTTACAGCAAAATATATATGTACGAGAAGAAATATTGGAGGCTGTTTTCACTTGAAAACAAAAATCCTTGCATATTTCAGCAAAGTGCATTGTAAGAAATATGGATGTTTGTTGATTTATTGGGATAAATTTGCGATTGATTTATTAGGTTGCTTTGAAATATGTTTTGAAGAAAAAATTTTTGAATTGGATGGAAGAGCTAAATAAATAAATGGCTAGTAGTAAAAGGTTTCTAGTGAAGTACTCATGGGTATTGCATTTTTTTTATACATTTCCATTTTTTTTTAATTTATCCAAAAAGTATTACAAGTATTATTTTAAAAATAGACATTCGAAACTAATTTATAAATTAAAGGTAAATATGTTCATTCAATTTGAAATAATATATTATTTTTGATTTAATGAAAATGAATAAAGATATTTCTGATGCTAATCTAAGATATCATTTGCTAAATAATTACATAATTTCATAGTTAAAAATTATATTCCACATAATCCTTGAACTCTTCTTGCATATATTTGCTGTTCTTAATGCAGCTGTCAAGCACTTAGACAGTTGTCTTGGGTGTTTTAAGACAAGCACTGCACTGACTTTACTCGCTTACCAAGGAGGTGCGTGCAGCTTGAAGATAAGTTACTGTGGCGGAGTAACACTCAATAAGAATTTACTGATGTTACTGAATTGTCAATAAGAATTTACGAGTTTTTGGTATTTTATGTGAAACATTTTTATAATGTAAAATATTTATTTTGGAATAAATATAGATTGTAGATTAAGTTTTTCTTAAACACATAAATAAATTTTTACAGTCTGAAGTCTGCAGATTCATATAGGAAGATGTTAATGGTGCCTGTGATATCCGAACTGAAAAATAAACAGAAAAAAATAAAATAACTGCTTTAATTTACCAAACGGAAAAAAAAGAAAACAAATTTCTAGATTTCCATATATTTCCTGATATGAGTTCCTATCTTTAAAAGAGCAAGACATTCGAATGCCAACTCAGTTCCTTCTTCAATTTGTTTTACGTTACTTAATTTGTTTATGTTACTTTCGTTTACATATTCATATTTCGTCGGAATTCTGAGAATATTTTCCAACTTAAGGAGATCACACAACTATCCTATTTCTAAAAACGGACTAATTTTGCAGTTCATACTGTAATTTCAAATATAGACAAACGTACCTGGAAGTATTCAAATGTTCGTTGACTTGCAAGAAATGTTCATAGTGAAGTGTCCTTAATAAAGTATTTTTTCTATTTTTTAACATAAAGATAAAATTGTTTTTTTAATGACGAATAAAATTAATTTTTGCCGTCGTTGTGCATTCTTTAAATTTGAAGACACGATAATTAATAATGTTCTTATGAACATTATGAATTATGAAATAAATTCAGATAAGCACTAATTTGTATACAACTAATTTAATAATACTGTATTTTTGTAACCAATTGTATGTTTTAACTAATTGTATAAAATTTGTATAAGACTAATTTTTAACAGTATCTGTCACAATTAATCTGTACAGTGTTGATGAAGAATAATATAGTAGGAAATTGATTTTATCAGTTATTAGCTATTACTTCATTTTTAAATAATCTGAACAATTATTGCTGGTTGTTAAATATCTTTCTTTTTTTTTTTTTTTTTTTTTTTTTGCTATTATATAAATAGAAATACAGAACCACATTTTAAAATTTGTACTAGATATTTATCACAGCAAAATTCTTGAATAGAGAAAACAAATTAAATTAAGAATCAAATATATGTATGGAAGAAGTAAAAAAAACATTTTGATTTGGCATAATAAAAATCTTATTTTTGGGTGTTTTCAACCCGAAAATAAATGAAATCTATTTGTGTCTGTATTTTAACCTGAGATTATATTGCTGTTAAACTGACCAATTCATATTTTTTTCTCAAAAAGTACGAACCTTTGAATAGCTTGATATTTACCTAAAAGATCTTCCAATTATTCCTTAATAAAAGTTATTTAATTTTTGCGAAAAGATATAGAATTTTTTTCAATTGTGTTCTAAAATACAGTCCATTAATTGCTTTCATAAAAAAAGCTGCACTGCACTAAAAAGATTAGAAATTAGCTCCCATATATGAGTCCAACGTAACGTTTCAAATGAAGGGAGAGAATGAAATATGTGTAATACCATAACGAAAAATTTATGCCTAGAAGAAAAGCGCCCTTTTTTATCGCCCCAAACAGTGCCCCTGCTGCGAGTTTGATAAAAATGCAAATCAGTGAAATGTATATTTTGCTGTTGACGACGCACAAGAAATAATAGATTTAGGCCTCCGAGTGTTTGTCAGGCTTTTGATGAAGAATGCTAATTTTTTTCTCAGTTACTCAGTTGGAATAAAGAGTGGGATTTGCTGTCTTTTCATACCGAAAATCTATTTTAAATTTTCCCAATTTCACAGGCAACACACATAGGTAAATGAGAACAGCAGACAATAGGGAGTGATTTGCTTATTTAGTACTCACAAAACCCAATTGAAAATGTATGAATATATTTTCTGAAACTAAATTCAATTTCACAAAGAATATGAAGTTTTCGTTTTTCGCGCCGTGCAGAATTTTTGAGATGGATCCAGAATTGCGTGGCTCCAATTTTCGTCTGCTCTGAAAGTTTTTGAATATAGAGTATCCTAATGAAGGCGGCACCGCCATCTTTCTTCAAGTTCGTTGCTGGGATTATAACTTTGGGTGAAGGTTAGTTAATCGTAATGCTGAAGAAATGAATTATGAATTTACATTCTACAGCACAATTCTAACAAACACAAATACCGTTGTTTATGCAAAAATTAATGGGAAAAAAACACATTTGTTGAAATTCATTTGTTATTTGTGAATGCACTTTTCAATTATTTTTCAAATTCTAGATTATATTGCTTTGTAAATCTTATGAATGTTTATTTCATGCTTTGAAAAATTTATAAACATTACAAAATTACTTATACAAAATTCTCATTTGCAATAAAAAAAGGGCAATTATAAAATTCAGACGAAATGTTGATAGATGGAACTAGATTATAAATCATTTTAGACAGCTACTTAATGTAGGAAAGTGTAAATCTTGAAATTCAATTGTACATATTTTAAGTGTACATATCTTGAAATTAAGTTGTTTTTTAAGGGACTTTTGAATTTTTTCTCCCATTCTAGATTATATTGCTTTGTAAATCTTCTGATTGTTTGTTTTATGCTTATAAATATTGAACACACAATTAAAAGTTACAAGAAACAAAACTCATTTGGAGCAGAAAAAGGGTAATCATAAAATTCAGACGAAATATTAATAAATATAATTAGTTTATAAATCATTTTAGACGGCTATGTAGGAAAGAGTAAAACTTGTAAAAAAAGATAAGGTCTATTCGATTGTAACGTTGAGAAATCATGTAAAACATACAAAAAAACTTTAAATTTAATTACTACGTTGGATGAAATTTTGAAACCAAATTTTAAAAATTAACATTTTACAGTTAATATATCATTCAAATTGTAACCTTTGTAATTGTAATTATCTACGCGAATTCCATTTCAATTTTAAATAGTAATTATATTATTTAAACTCTTTTTTTTTTTAAATGTCTTACATAGATATATGTCAAATTAAGAAATGTTTATTGCATATTAGTTCTAATTTTCAGAGTGCATCACCAGGTAAAAGATATTTCAGTTTAATTAATTAATTTTACTCTTCACAAAATTGATTTTACCATGCATTTATTGATGTGCCCAAGCAAATATTAATAAGTTAAAACATCTTCTTTTTATAAGGGCGAATCTTAATTTGAAATATTTAACAGTTTTAGTAATTGGAAAATATGATACACTCTCCAAAGACTTAAAATATTAAAGTTCATTTAAAAATAAATGGGTCTGCGACTGGATTAAATAAAAAAATATGTTTTCAGCAGGACTTTTATAAAATTACATAATTTCGGAACATATTTCACGGCGCTAAACCATCCAACCCACAAAATAAACATTCAGCTAAATTTTTTATTTCATTATATATATTTACTTACTCAAATTAAATTTTAAAAACGTTGCCAAAAACGTGTAGCAGTATTTATCCGCTTAAAAATATAATAAGATACAACTTTTTTTAAATTTATTCTATAATAAAAGGGATTCTAATTAATTATGTTTTAAAACATTTTATGAAATAAAATAAAATATTCAAGCAATGAGGTAAAAAAAAGAAAAAAAACTCTCAGTAAGAGAAACTAAAGAATAAAAAATATTTATATAAAATAGTACTGCAAAGTAATGTTTGTTCAATTATACGGAAATATTTAAAAATTTTTTACTGACATAAATATCTACAACCAAATGAAAAGTATTACTTATTATTGTTTCAAGTAATATCTCTTATCTAAATTTTTAACATAGAACAGTATAATTTGCAGCATTCTTTTCCCATTGAATTAAGATGTGCTTCATAGAAATTAATATATTTTAAAAACTATGAGGAGATTTATGAATAGCAAGCAAGAAGATAAAATAATTTGGTGAATTTCTTTCAACGGAATAGTAAAAAAAAAATATATTAAATACATTATTTACTCGTGAAATATAATTCCTTCATAGGTTACAACATTTCATAGCAGCACAAATATTTCTCTACAATGTGTGGAATAAAATAGCGCGAAATTCTAATTAAACTTATTTCAATATTTCTCCCTGTACGTTTCACTCAAACATATTCATATTTCAAATAATATTTAATGTATATATACATTTATTACTTTAAATTAAATTACAAATTTCGCGAAATTAAATGTCCTCTTCTCAGCGTTTGTGTGCGTCTTAATGGCATACAATTCAGATTACAGTGAATTATATTCATACTTCAGGCCATATTTAAAGAAAAAAAGGGAGGCCAAATTTAAAGTATTCAAATTCACTGACAGATTAAGCTATTTTAGCATAATTTGTAAAAATAAAGTGTTTACGCAGCATATACAAATGATGTAACCGATGAAAGAGTAACACAATTGCTATATTTATATATATATAAACACAGTTTTGTAATGAGCACTTTCTATCAGAATGTTACGAATAAAATTGCCGCTGATAGAGAATTCATTCGGAAAAAGAACATACGTGAATTATTCCACACTATCTACATGTCAAGTTAAAAAAATTCAGAAGTACAAGGCAGGTAGGAATTTTACAACCTAAAAGACCTAAATGTTGTAACCTATCGAAACATGTCTTTTTAATTTGTAATTAATCACAACTCATTTTAACTTGTAAATAATCATACGACTTCTTAGTCACAAGGGTGATTTTTCCTTTCTTTTATTAGTCTTTCCAGAATTTTTATTTCATATTTTTGTGCTTAACTACATTATATTGAAAAATAAACATATAATTTATTGATAGATAGAAAAGTAAGTTAGTTAAGTTAAAGTAAAATTATTTTAACAAAAGATTTTGTAAATAATTTTTAAATTTCTAGGCATTAAAAAAATCTTTCCTTTTTGAAGAGTAAAGAAATATTTTTTTTCATGAAAACGTATTATTATATGGATTCATTCTTTCTCTTTCAAATCTAATACTTAATTTCCATAAAATACAAAAGAGTAAAATAAAAAAGGAATGCATATTAAGAGCATAAAAAGAGTAATTTTAATATAAACATTGTTTTTTCTACCTTTAACACGCCTAATACAATTACTGCTCACTCAGGGTTCTTCTTAACGATCTTCTACCTAAATGATGAAGCAGTCAAATGGAGAACAAACCAAAGAATGTTCCACCTGTTTCTTAGGCCCTAATCTTGACTACACCAACTTAAGTGATTCATTAAATAAAAGACTATGATAAGACAACCAATAATAAAATAAAATTCCCATTCTTTTTTCTCCACTTTTCTTGCTGCTTCTCAGCAGTATTCTTATTCAAGACATCTCTGTGAAAACCGCCACATTGAGCACCAGATGCCAATTTTTTTTCCTTCGTTGAGGCAGCTTTTATCTTTTTATTTTTTGGCAGCAGGTTGACGGTGTCGTGACTGCAAGTTACGCCTTTCGGTAACCAAGAGTCCTTATTAACGACGCTGGAGGGTAAATGGAAGTAACGAACCGAAGTGAAGAGACAGTTGTGATCTTCATCATCGAGTGAGCGGCCTCTGGAATGAGGGCGAACATGCAGAAACGAGCGCAGGACATATTTTTTTCATTTTTTTTTTTCATTTCTTTCCTTTTACAATTTATTTTCCTGAACTTCATTGCCCATTGATGGATGCGCGTTCAATGATTTTAGGAAAAAAATTACGAATAATTGAAGAATAAAAAAATATTTATAAATAGAGAATAAATTCAAGTTGAAGTATTATGCGTCAATTAATTTGGAAAATAGTTTTAATTCAGTTGTGCATTAGAGTTTCAAAAGTATCTCATATATTGTTTTGTTACACTTTAAGACAAAAATTTATAATAAGGGCTTTATTCGTTTTTTTTTTTTCTTGCTATTTAATGAAATAATAGTTTATATGTTTCAGTATCGCTAACTCCTAACTCCCTCTCTGGCCGTTTATACCATAGGCTCCAGGTTCGAATCGTGGCTGTGGTATGTATGTTTGTTAGTGGTTCGAAATCTCTTTAAACTGTAGACCCCGGTCTAATTAGCCCAAAGTATGGACAAAATAACCGCAGAGAGACAAACCAAACTCCTAACTCCCAATATTATTTCAGTGAAGCTAACTCCTCTCATTAAATCTTTTAATTTGAGCTCCTCAAATTAATTTATGAATTCGCAGAGAGAAAGGTTTAAAAATTTACTTTTAACGTCAATGCCCAGAAATATATTTTTTAATTCCTATGTGTTCAAGTTCTGCCTTCTTATTAGAGGGAATTATCACCTATCGTAGCATCATAACTACACATGTAAGTATGAGGCATTCTATCTCTCATGGAGATACCACAGGTGCTACAATGGCCATTGGCTGCCTCGCGGACAGATTACCGTAATGAAGAATTTTTGCTGACCATTTTGCAGCCATCTTTCCAACTGACTTGAACAAGGGTAGACATAAATTAGATTAGAGATTATGTTTAAGTTCTTCGTATGCATAATTGAAAATGTTGGTCATCAGATCTGGATCCTTGTGTAAACCTTCTGAAGGCCGAATTCATGGATTGACATAGGTGCTAAAGTATATGAACAACTTACGGACATTACACATATTGTCATCTTTGTCTCACTTTGAGGTGTCTTTAAACTATCAATAGCTCTGCATATTAATTCCTCCGACAAATGATATCTTGAAGGCATTGTAAAACTTTGGCAATTCCAACATTCTCATGCCATTTCTTCCAACAAAACATCCAGTCTGACAAACACTTTTTTGCTACTTACAGAGGACGAAAAATAGTAGAAGTATTTTATTTATAGTAGTTTTAATAAACAAACATTTTGAACAACATATCATATTTCATAATGACTTGTTTCTTTTAAGAGAATAAGTTACAGTTTTCTGTTTTATTATTTTTCATTACCCTTAATTTATAATAACAAATGTGAACGGAGTAGAATAAGTGATACAAATATATATTTGTCCTTAATGACTTTTTACAAATTGTTAAGAATTACATAATTTTATTTATTATTTTTATTTTCTCTTAATTTATGGTAACAAATGTAGAAGGAGTAGAGTAAGTGATACAAACACACAAATAAAATTATATATTTGTCATTTATGATTCCCTACAGAATAGTTATTTAACATGTAACGCACTTAATTTGAAGTCATGTTCTTCTAAATCTTCAACATGCCTTTATTCAAAACATGATTTGTTGTCTTCAATTCGATTTTTGACAATACATAATTTTCATTTACAGTCCTAATAGAATAAAATATGCTTTAAATTTAAATTATTATTATTAGATTTTAATATGAATCGTAAACTCTTACTAATCACATAAAATCATATTAAATTTTATTATCGTAAAATCACGAAGATCTTATTATGAATAATTCATATAAAATGCCGATGTTTTTATGTGATTCATTTTATTCATATCAATTTTAATATTAAACTTTTGTTTTTCTTTTTCATGAAAGACTAAAGATGTCGTTTTATTTTGGACACATGATTAATACCAATTATATCTTGACATCATACATTCTGTTGTAATTTAAGTTAACTTTTTAATGTACAGCACCAAAAACGTTTTATTAAATAAATACCTAACAGAAATACCATGACCATAAGGTGTTTTATTATGCTGAGATGGGAAAAAATGGTAATATGATTATGATGAATTATTACATATTTTAAATTAAATTATAATACTGAAAATAAATTTTTTCATTGCAAGCTCAAGTGCTTGATGTTTATTATAAATTCTTAGTTTAAAAGCTATTTTTGTTAATATATTTAAATAAATATGTTTTGTTAGTTTTTGAAACACAATAATTATAGCAGATAATTCGTAACTATTTTTTGGATCTTCCTTCAGGCGTGCATGGCAGAAAAAATGTCAGGAAATTCCCTTTATAGAAGAAGACGGGTTTTCCAAAATTCGATATTTTTTGTTCAATAGATTCCAAAAAGAATTGCTGTAGCGTCAAAAATGTATTCTAGTATTTCAGGTCAAGTACAATGATACAATAAGTTCAGACCACTTTAAGACGTACGCAGATCGGACAAAACTCATTTCCATATCAAGTTCATCCGATAGGATTTCAAAAAAGGAGAATTTTTTGGGGAAAAATACATTTCAATATCAATAGTGAACAAGCATTTGAATTCAGTCGATATATTTAAATTCTTCTTTTTTCCCTTATCGACTTAATCCTGTAAAATGTGATGAATGTATGAAGCATGGTAAATGCACATTTCGCGTTATATTATTCCCTCTGTTACAGTTGGAAAAATATTGCCTGTCGACAGAATTTAAAAATGAAAAATATTTCGATACATTTAAATAAAATTTTCAAAAATTTATTAGTGCTAAGTATGCTAACTTGTTTGAATTCTTGGTACTTTTTTTTTTTTTTACATCTGTGAACTTGGTATCTCGTTTATGTATACCTCGAGCAGCTCATCTACGGGTAAAGAACAGAATTGAATTCAGGGATAATATTCAGGGGTTTGTGTCGTGTTGGAGAAAACCCACTAAACTCCCATTGCACAGCCCAATGGCACAATCCATGAAATATATGGATATTGTTTTGAAGAGAAGGTTTTTTTTAGCTCCTTGAATACTGTTAATTTTATTTCAATTTATTTTTGTCGCTTCCCTTAAATTTCACTCACCACCTTTTTTTTATAATCATCTTCATTCATTCTTTTTAAATTGTCGGTTAGTGGAATAAAAAAAATTTCAATTTATTTATTTCATATGATGAATAAATATTAAAATCCTAAAATATTTAAATTTAAATTAAATTAATTTTACGTAAAGTATTAGTGTGTGATTAAAAATCTTTTTATAAAGAATAATATTTTATTTGTAACTTAAATTTTAATTTAGATATTTAAATTAGTTTGATTTTAAACTATTTTCTTATTATTAATGAACTCAAAAAATAAATAAATATAAATCAGTAACTAAGACAAATACTTAAAATTTATTTAAAGCTTACAAAATTGATCTTAATGTTTAGGAAGTTCCACTTGAACTTGGTTTGTGATAGTTTCAACAAAAAAAAATTATTTTATCACCGATTTTTAAACTTAAAGCTAAACAGTTATATATGCCCCCATCAGATCTTACGTGAGGCACGGTTTGTAACCGAAAAAGAGCTAATGCAGAAAATAAAGTTTAAGATGTTCAAATATTTTTTGTTATATCTACAATAACACAAAATTATTTTTTCTCCGAAGGACCATACATTTTTGCATTTATTTTCAAAGCTGAATTTTTAATTCACTTACATTAACTTTAATTTTAATCTATCATAAAAAATATATGCTAATAATTTATTTTCATATACTTTAAAAATTAATACTATTATTTCTGAATTGCATTTTAAATTGACTACAAAAACTAACGTTTTAAACAAACTGAGAATTTTTTCCAGTAACATTGCGTTCCTATACTTCGCTACAGAAAATCGAAGCCACCCTATACCTACCAGAATGCTTGCAGAACATCAATAGTACAGTGGAATCGTACACTGAAATGAACCGCAATTCTTCCACACATTAAGTACATAGAACGCCACCAGCACATAGCCATATACGCGTCCATACATCTCAGTAGATCTGAATCGGAGCCCCAGAGATCTATCCCAACGACGCGAAACTGGGGCATTAGAGCATTACGACTCGGAAATGGATAACTGCGAGTCCGGGCTTTCCCGGATCCATCCTGATGTCCTAAGTCAGGCGTTTATGACCCCGCGCTGACAGTCCGGATAGTGCGCTGTCATCCCCTGCGGAGGTATAAACACACTGCGCAGACGACGCAACTATGCCAACAGAATGGGTTTTCGTGCGAGTCGTTTCGCTTCTCCAGATGAGGCCCTAACTCACTTAAAAAATGTTTCTTCCGATCCTTTTCGACAAAATTTTCAGGAGAGAGGTTGATCGTTATTTAAAATTCAGGAACTGGGATTTTTTCACTCAAAGCGGAACTCTGAAGTGCGTATGAAATATGGCTTTTTTTTGCATTTCCATTTTAAAAAGAATGATGCAATAAATATTACAAACATTATTTTAAAAAAATATGCATTTGAAAGCGTTTATAAATTAAAGGTAAATATGCTCATTCAATTTGGAATAATATATTATTTTTGATTAAAATAAAGTAAATAAAAATTTTTCTAATAAATCCTTAAAAATATTTAATAGCATATGCTAAATATTACCAAAATTTCATAGTGAAAAAAATATATTCTAAATAATCCTTGCAATCTTAATGAATATATTTTTTGCTGGAAAAATAACAATGGAAAAGTTATTTTATTAGTAACTTATGATATTTAGTAAATTAATAGTCACACTCATGGCTCAGTGGCAACACGCTCCTCTGTTGATCTTTAAGGCGAGAGGTTCGATCCTTTGTCGGCTGTCTCTGTTTTAAAACAGGAGATGACTCGATGGCATTTTGGATTTTCCCAATTTTCTCCCATTCGATACACAAATACAGGGGTATCCCCCCTTAAAAGTCCTCCTGGGAGACACTTCCCTCCTTCTTCACGAAGCCGAGTCAGATTTCTAAATACGGTTGCTCCATCACAAAAGAAACTGCCCCACCTTCCATCTTTCCCCACATGGGTTCTTGGACTAGGTCTAGATGTTACTGTCTACCAAGTGGGATAAGACAAAAAAATAAGCTATTAATTGAGAATAAAAATTCTGTAGTAATTAGTTGATGTATAATAGTTCACAATAAGCATTAAAATAAATTAATATATAATTAAAAAGTAAAGGAATAAAACAGGATATAGCGATTATTAAAAACAGAAATCAATATAAAGCAAGTAGTTTATAATTTAATTGATCTCTTTATTGGTATTCAGTCAAAATTTGCATAATTTAAAAGTTTTCATGTATGCATAAATTAATTATATAACCGTTTTTATATAATATGAGTTTGTAAATGTTGTTTATTGAAAAGATTTGGAATCATGGACACAAATGAGGAAAAGATGGTACATACTAGGAATTTAAATCTTCAATTCTGAAATATTTCTTCTATACAATCCTTTCCATTGTCTGACATAGCGTAAAGAAAATTAAATATCTCAATTCTAACGTTAAGTAAGCTTAAAAAGAACTGGTATTCTGGAAAGACCTTACAATCACAACATATTTGTAACTGACAAATCTAATTTTCCGAACAGTAGGTTTCAAACTTCAAATACGAACTTGTTGTTACTGGGACGTCAATAATTAAATGAGCTATAGTGTCTTCAGAGATTTCGTGAGGAAACCGGTAGACAAATTTAATATTAATGCCTTTCTTTTCCAAAATATTAAGATTAACTATTCGTTACTAGTCTTGGAAGTATAGTTTTCAATTTGCGTAATAATTAATAAGAATATGTTACGAAATATACATATTTATATGGGACTATACAGGAAATTATATCATGGCGAATTTTGCAATGCAAAGGATTTTTTAAAATATAGTTCAAAATAAATCGATTCATTTGAATAACTTTTTAATTATATTGTAGATGTTTTCAAGAAATTCTATCATAGTTGATAAATTATGTAGTGTAGCGTGCAGGTAGGGCATCCAGTTTGTAACTGAGTCTCGATTGGTTGAGAAAGTTGCACAGGTTTGACAATTTACAGCTTTATTTACAAGCGCACAAAAACAAACATACTAGAAACATACAATGTTTAATATATTTTAAAGGCAGAAAATTACAGATTCGTAGAATAACTCTCACATCTAAAGTCGAAAAACTGAAACTCAAATACACTCAGGATGGACGAAATATCCTTCCTCTCTGAGTCTGTAGATCAACTGACCATTTCTAATGAACATCACAATGTGGTTTTAAAATGTTGTAGATATGTTGTATTCTTGTACTGACATCTTGCTTGCTTGCCTACCAGTGCGTAGGAGGAAGACCTAGTATTATGTAGTCAGTAGGGAGACCTAGGATTATGTGGGACATAATTTTTTAACTATGAAATTACGTAATTATATAGCAAATGATATTAAATATTTTTTTAAATTTCATTAGAAATATCTTCATTTATTTTATTTAAATCAAAAATATATAAATGCTTTCGAATGCAACTTTTTTTAAATAATACTTGTAATATTTATTGGATCAATTTTAAAAAAAATGGAAATGGGTAGAAAAAACTACAATACACCTGAGCACTTCACTAGAAAGCTTTTACTACTAGCTATTTATTTATTTAGCTTCTCCATCCCAACCATAGATTTTTCTCCGAAACATATTTCAAAGCAACCTAATAAAAAAATTTTTATATATTTTTTAAATATTTAAATTTATCCCAATAAATCAACAACCATCCATATATGTCACAATGTACTTTGCTGAAATATGCAAGGATTTTTGTTTTGAAATAAAAACAGTCTCCAATATTTCTTTCTATAGATGTATATTTTACTGTAAAAAGAACCAAAATAACAAATCTAATAGTTACCCATCCCTAAATCTTCTTTTTTTTTTTTTCCCCATGGATTTTCCGGCAGCCATATTTCATACGTACTTCAGAGTTCCGCTTTGAGCGAAAAAATCTCAGTTCCTGAATTTTAAATAACGATCGGCCTCTCTCCTGAAAATTTTGTCGAAAAGGATCGGAAGAAACATTTTTTAAGGGAGTTAGGGCCTCATCTGGAGAAGCGAAACGACTCGCACGAAAACCCATTCTGTTAGCATAGTTGCGTCGTCTGCGCAGTGTGTTTATTCCTCCGCAGGGGATGACAGCGCGCTATCCGGGCTGTCAGCGAGGGGTCATAAACGCCTGACTTAGGACTGCAGGACGGATCCGGGAAAGCCCGGACTCGCAGTTATCCATTTCCGAGTCGTAAAGCTCTAATGCCCCAGTTGCGCGTCGTTGGGATAGAACTCTGGGGCTCCAATTCAGATTTTCTGAGATGTATGGACGCGTAGATGGCAATGTGCTGGTGGCGTTCTATGTAGTTAATTGGGTGGAAGAATTGCGGTTCTGTTTAGTGTACGATTTCACTGAACTATTGACGTTCTGCAAGGATTCTTTTAGGTATAGGGTGGCTTCGATTTTCAGTTGCGAGATATATGAGAGAAATACTAATAGAAAAAATTCTGATGTTAAATAAGGTGCTATTTGAAGTAATTTAAAATACAATTGAGGAGGAATAATAGTATTACTTTTTAAAATATTTGAAAATAAATTTATATCATACATTATTAATGATAGATTAAAACTCAAATTAATGGCAGCAATTAAAAAAAATTTCGTAAATTTAATTTTGTAAAATAAATGTAAAAGAAGCAATTTTTTGGAAAAAAAAGTTATTGCGTGTCATTATAGATATAAAAACAAATTTTTGAACAGCTTAAAATCAGCATTTAATCAGCAGCAGTCTGCATTAGTTCTTTTTCTATTATAAATAGTATCTGAGTTAAGTTCTGAAGGAAACGCTTATAAGTGTTCAACTTTAAAGTAAAGAAAAAAAAAAAAAAAAACGGAGATAAACTAATTTTTTCGTTTTTTAAAAGTTATACGCCAAGTTAAAATAGAATTCTTAAATATTAAGGTACAATTTGAATGCTTTAAATGAAAGCTATCAAATTTGTCTTAATTATTGATTTATATATATTTATTTTTTTAAATTAACATAATAATGAACATAGTTTAAAATTTTATGAATTTAAATGGAAAAATTAAAATATATGAGTAATAAATAAAATAATGTTCTCCATAAAAGGATTTTGAATCCCACACTAATACTTGATGTAAAATTAAAGGTTTTGTTGGCAAGCGGTTGGTATAAAAATCCTATTTTAAGGCATTCAGAAACAATGCAGAATTTTGTTGCCAATCTAGATAGCATCCATAAGCATCTTATTTCGACAACTGAGCTATGTAGTGGGAGTTTCATTGGCTCTCTCCAATTCTACACATATTCTGAATATCACGCATGAAGTCGATAGTGTTCTTTACTCGTAGATGGGCTATTCGGGGCGTACATAAGCGAGATATGAAGTCCACAGTTATAAAGTACCAAGAAGTCAAGCAAGCTAATATGCTTAGCACTCATAAAATTTTAAAAATTTTATTTAAATGTATAGAAATATTTTTCATTTTGAAATTAAGGCGACAAGCAATATTTTTCCGAAAGTAACTCAGGGAATAATATTACGCGAAATGTGCATTTATCATGTTTCATACGTTCATCACATTTTTCAATTCGTACAAGATTAAACCGATAACGGAAAAAAAAGAAGAATTTAAATATATCGACTGAATTCAAATGCTTGTTCACTATGGATACCGAAATATATTTTTTCCCTAAACAATTCCCCTTTTTTTGAAATCCTATCGGATGAACTTGATATGGAAATGTGTTTTATCCGATCTGCGTACGTCTTAAAGTGGTTTGAACTTATTGCACCATTGTACTTGACCTGAAATACTAGAATACATTTTTGATGCTACAGCATGTCTTTTTAGAATCTATTGAACAAAAAAATATCGAATTTTGGAAAGCCTGTCTTGTTCCATAAAAGGAATTTCCGGACATTGTTTTTTGTCATACACGCATGAAGTAAGATCCAAAAAATAGTTACGAGTATTATGCCTCAAAAACTTAACAAAACACATTTATTTAAATATAATTGCAAAGATAGCTTGTAAATTAAGCATTTGCAATACGTATCAAGCATTTGATCTTGTAATGAAAAAAAATAATTTTCAATAGTGCATTTTAGTTTAAAATGACAAATCATTTAGTATAACCAAATAATAATTTTTTTTAATCTCAGCATAATAAAACACATTATAGTCGGGATTGTGTTTACGACGTAGTTAAGTTTATGGCGCTATACTTAAAAAGATCTTCGTGATTTTATGATAATAAAAATTTAACATAATTTTATATGATAAGCAGTAATTTACGACGCATATTGAATTCTAATTTTAATAATTTGAATTAAAATACATTTTATTCTATTAGAACTGTAAATAAAAATTATTTACTGTCAACGATCGAATTAAAGACATCAAATCATCTTTTGAACAATGTCGTGTTGAACAGTTAGAAGAAAGTGACTTGAAATAACAAGTTAATATGTTGTATTTGTACAAATTCTGCAATATGTGGGGAGTTATTCATGACAAATATATTAATTTTTTTTGCTTATATCAGATACTTTACTCTTTCTACATATGTTAGCATAAATTTCTGGAAAATTAAAAAAAAAAAAAATAGAAAACAGTAACTTTTTCAAAGAAACCAATTATCACATAATATGCTATGTTGTTAAAAACATTCTAAATGAAATTACTGTACACAAAATACTGCGGGTTTTTTTACGTCATCTGTAAGAAGCAAAAAAATCGTAAGTGAGACTATATGATTTGTTGGAAAAAATGAGAGAGTTGGAATAGGCAATGTTTTACAATGGAATAGCCTATTTTTTACATCATTTGTCGAAAGAATTATAATGGAGAGCCATTGATAGTTTAAAAATACATCAAAATCATACAAAAATTGGCCATATGTGTAACTGTGAGTTCATACGTACTTCATATACTTTCGCACTAATTCAAATCCATGAATTCGGCATTTAAAAGGTTTAGTCAAAGGTCCAGAGCTGATAGACCATATTTTCAGTTAAGCATACGAAGAACTTGAACATAATCTCTAATTTAATTTAGGTCTTCGCTTGTTTAAGCCAAATGGTAGGATGGTGTTAAAGCCAGTAGAAGGTCTTATTATCTATCCGCGAAAACCAGTTACCAATGTAGGCTGTGTAATATCTCCATAAAATCTTTAAATCTTTTTATCATATAAATCTTTTTGCCTTTCTAAATGAAACTGTTACTGCTCCAGTCTACAGAGATAAAATGCATGATTCTGACGTGTGGGTTTATGCTTTTACAATAGGTAATAAACGCATCCTAGAAGAAGATAGAATTCGACCACACAGCGAATTAAAAAATAAACTACCTGACATTGACGTTAAAAGTAAATTTAAAAAACCTTTCTCTCTACAAATTCATTAATTAATTTGAGGAGTTCAAATTAAAAGATTTAATGCGAGGTGTTAGCATTACTGAAATAATGCTGTGAGATGAAAGTTAGCGATACTGAAACAATAACAGGTTTGGTTTGTTTGGTTTGTCGCTCTACGCTTATTTTGTGCAAACTTTAGGGTAATTAGAAATAAAGCTATTATTATTACTGAATAAAGCTCTTATTATAATCTAAAAATTTTGTCTTAAGTTGTAGAAAAGCAATATGTGAGATACTACAGAAAACTCTAATGCTCTTAAAACTATTTTTTAACTGACTTAAAACTATTTTTTAAAATAATTGAAGCATAATACTTCAAATTGCATTTATTAGAAATTTATATATTTATAAATATATTTTGTATTCCTCAAGTATTCGTATTTTTTTTTTTTTTTAATCATTCAACGCGCATCCATCAGTGGACAATGAAGTTAAGGAAAATAAATTGTAAAAGAAAAGGAATAAAAAAAAAAATCCTGCTCTCGTTTCTGCATGTTCGCCCTCATTCCAAAGGCCGCTCACTCGATGATGAAGATCACAACTGTGTCTTCACTTCGGTTCGTTACTTCCATTTGCCCTCCAGTGTCGTTAATCAGGACTCTTGGTTACCGAAAGGCGTAACTTGCAGTTGCGACACTGTCAACCTGCTGCCAAAAACAAAAGATAAAAGCTGTCTCAAAAAAGGAAAAAAACAAATTGGCATCTGGTGCTCAATGTGGCGGTTTTCACAGAGATGTCTTGAATGAGAAGACTGCCGAGAAGCAGCAAGAAAAGTTGAGAAAAAAAGAATGAGAATTTTATTTTATTATTGGTTGTCTTATCATAGTCTTTTATTTAATCAATCACTTAAGTTGGTGTAGTCAAGATTAGGGCCAAAGAAACAGGTGGAACATTCTTTGGTTTGTTCTCCATTTGACTTCTTCATCATGTAGGTAGAAGATCGTTAAGAAGTGTCCTGGGTGAATGGTAATTGTATTAGGCGAGGTAAAGGGAGAAAACACGATGTTTATATTAAAATTATTCTTTTTATGGACTTTATGTGAATTTTTTTTTCTCCTTTATGTTTGATTGAAATTAAGTGTTAGATCTCGTAGAAAAATAATGAATTCATATCATAATATGTTTTCTATAAAAAAAAATAATCTTATTATAAATATTTTATTTAATGTGTTAGAAATTTAAAAATTATTTATGAAATGTTAAAATGACTTTACATAATCAATAAATTATGCTGTGAATTTTCAGTATAATGTTATTAAGCAAAATAATAAGTCTGGAGAGACTAATAAAGATATATGGAGTTTATCCTTGTGGCTAAGTATTACGATTATTTACAAGTAAAAAATAGTTATGAATAATTACAAGTCAGAAAGACAAATCTCAAAAGATTACAACTATCAAAGTCATCTTATCTCTGATCTTTTAAGCCTATATATATAGATATATATACAAGGTTTTATACGCGATGTGATTTTTTTTCCTCATATTCTATCGAAACTAAATGTTCTTAATATAGAGATCTTTGCAGTGGCTGTAGGATTAAAAGGGATGGACAACTTTTGAAATATCAAATGGACACCAAATACTGCATGGTTACAAATATTTAACAAAATAATAATACTTGGTAGATGGCATTTGAGGTTTGTTTTGCCCAATTAAGTGGCCGTATCTATTCATTCGACCACTAAGGAAAAAAAAATATCCTTCATCCTTAAATGTCCTTCACATTCACAGCATGTTCCAAGAATATTCTAGAATTGAATCTCAAATAATTTGCAAGCTTCTGCAACTCTTTATCATACACCTACTGCTACACTATTATTTTTAAAAATAACAACAGTAGGTATTTTTTTTAAAAATAATAACGCAGGATTTCCACTCTATCTAAATAAGGTACTATAAATATCATGACACATGCACATAGACAAAACCGAGGGAAGATTGGTTAGTTGCCTAACGTATTCCTTACTACTTCAAGTTTAACGCGTGCAGTTTATATTCCAACTTACAGTTTATATTTATTTGTAAAATTACAACTTGGCTGGTACAACTGAATTTTTTAACATGCCGTGTAGATTGAGTGCAATATTTGGCGTATTTTCTTTTTCCGTATGTCAGCGGCTATTTTATTCGTAACATTCTGTAACATCTCTGTCTTTCCAAGTCAGAATTATGGTTCTGCAAATTGGAATTTTTTATATATATGCATCATTTGTTTTCCTCTTTCATAGGTCCCATTATTCGCATACGCTGCGTATACACGTTGTTTTTATAAATTATGTTTTTAAAAGAGCATCTGTCAGTTAATTTGTACACTTTTTTTTTGCCGCTGAAAAATGAATCGAAATAATCGTAATCTGAATTGTATGCCCTTAAGCCCTACACAACATCTTGTAGAGCTGTCTGAAAAGAGGACATTTAATTTCGTAAAGTTTGTAATTTAATTTAAAATCATAAAGTTATATATATATATATATATTAAATATTATTTGAAATATGATTATGTTTGAGTGAAATCAGTGAGAAATATTGAAATAAATTTAATTAGAATTTCGCCTACAAAAGTTGATTATTCCATACATTGTAGTTAAATATTCGTACAAATAGGAAATGTCGTAAACTATGAATGAATTATATTTTAAATAATGTATTTAATATTTTTTTTTTCTATTTCATTGCAGGAAATTCACCAAATTACTTTATCTTAACTCTTGCAATTCATAAATCTTCTCATGGTATTAAAGTATATTAATTTATAATGAAACACATCTTAAATCAATGAGAAATGATGTTTAAAATTTAGATATTACTTGCAACAAAATAAGCAATAGTTTTCATTTGGTTGTAATATTTTACAGCATTAAAAAATATTAAAATATTTCCACAGAATTGAACAAATATTACTTTTAGGCATTATTTTATACAAATAATATATTTTTTTCTATTGTTTTCTACATTGATTTCATACAGTGTTTTAAAAGATAATTAATTATAATCCATTTTATTATAGAATAAAATGAAAAAGTTTTGATCTTATTATCTTTTTAAGCGGATAAATACTACTACACGTTTTTGGCAATATTTTAAAATTTAATTCAATTTAATTAGTAATTAAATTAATTTAATTAGTAAGTAAATATATATAATAAAATAAAAAAATTAACTGAAAGTTTATTTTTGGGTTGGGTGGTGGGGTAGTAGTGAAATATGTTCCGAAATTATGTATTTTATAAATGTCCTATTGAAATAATTTTTCTTATTTAGTCTAGTCATAGACTCCATTCATTTTAAATAAACTTAAATATTTTAAGCCTTTGGAAAGTATATCTTATTTTTGAATTAATAAAAATTTTAAAAATTTCAAATGAAGTCTCGCTAAATACGATGTTTTAACTTATTAATATTTGCTTGCTTTCCACTATAATAAATGCAAGGTTAAATCAATTTTGTAAAGAGTAAAATCAATTAATTAAATAAAATACGTTTTACAGAGAGAGGCAATTTGAAAATTAGAACTAATATTCAATTAACTTTTCTTAATATGACATATCCATGTAAGGAATTTTTGAAAAAAAGTGGGTTAATTAATATAATTACTATTTAAAATAGAAATGAAATTCGTGTAGATAGTTCAAAATACAGGTTCTAATTTAAATGATGCATTAACTGTAAAATGTTAATATTTAAAATTTGGTTTCAAATTTAATCAAACGTAGTAATTAAATAAGTTTTTTTTTTTATGTTTCACAGGATCTCACAACGTTACAATTAAAAAGACTTTATCATTTTATACAAAAAGTTCAGACTTCAATATTTTTTACATTTTTCTAGATAAATGCCTAAAATGATTTATAATCTAGTTCTATTTATCAATATTTCATTTGAATTTCATAATTACATTTTTTATTCCAAATGAGAATTTTTATTTTAACTTTTAATTGTTTATTCAATATTTATAAGTTTTTCAAGCATGAAATAAGCATTCATAAGATTTATAAAGCAATATAATCTAGAATGGGAGAAATAATTGAAAAGTACATTTAAAAATCATTCATTGTTTTTCTTTCCATGAATTTTACATTAACGACTGCATTTGTGTTCCTTAGAATTCTGCTCTAGAATGAAAATTCATAATTCATTTCTTCAGTATTACGATTAACTAACCTTCTCCAAAAGTTATATCCCTAGACACAAACATAAAGAAAGATAGCTGTGAGCCTTCATTAGGATACTCTATATTCAAAAGATTTCAGACCATACGAAAATTGGAGCCACGCAATTCTGGATCCATCTCAAAAATTCTGCACGGCGCGAAAAACCAAAACTTCATATTCTTTTTGAAATTGAATTTAGTTTTATAAAATATATTCATGCATTTTCGATTTGGTTTTGTGAGTTCTAAGTAGGCAAATCACTCCCTATTGTCCGCTGTCCTCATTTACCTCTGTGTGTTGCCTGTGAAATTGGGAAAATTTAAAATAGATTTTCGGTGTGAAAAGACAGCAAATCCCACTCTTTATTCCAACTGAGTAGCTGTGCAAAAAAATTAGCATTCTTCATCAAAAGCCTGACAAACACTCGGAGGCCTAAATCTATTATTTCCTGTGCGTCGTCAACAACAAAATATACATTCCACTGATTTGCATTTTTATCAAACTCGCAGCAGGGGCACTGCTTTGGGCGATAAAAAAGTGCGGGTTTCTTGTACGCATAAATTTATTGTCTCGTATTATATATATTTCAATCTTTCCCTTTATTTGGAAAGTTACGTTGGGCTCGTGTTTGGAAGCTAATTTCTAATCTTTTTAGTGCAGTGCCGCTTTTTTATGAACGCAATTAATGGACTGTATTTTAGAACCAAATAAAAAAAAATTCTATATTTTTTTGCAAGATAAACAAAATTTAAATAAGTTTTATTAAGGAATGATGGGAAGTTCTTTTAGTTGAATATTAAGCTATTCCAAAGGCCGTATTTTTTTAAAAAAAATATATGTATTGTTCATTTTAACAGTAATTTATTTTTAGGTTAAAAGCACACAAAAAATAGATTTTTATTATGTAAAAGGAAAATTGACGTTTTACTTCTTCATACATGTATTTGATTCTTAATTTAATTGGTTTTTTCTATTCAAGAATTTTACTGTGATGAATATCCAATACATGGTTTAAAATGCGTTTTTTTATTTCAATTTCTATTAGAGTGAAAAAATTATTTTAACAGCCAGCGATAATTGATCAGGTTACTTAAAAATGAAGTAATACTTAATAATTCATAAAAATAAATTCACTACTATCTTATTCTTCATTAATACAATACAAACTAATTGTAATATAAACATGTGCAATCAATAAGTTTTGTTTTATCTGAATTTTTTTCATAATTCATAATGTTCATAAGAACAGGTTTCGTGTCTTCAAATTTAAGGAATGCACCGCAAAGGCAAAAATTAATTTTATTTGTCATTACAATTTTATTTTGATATTAAAAAACACAAAAAATAATCAAGAAGGAACTGAGTTGACATTCGAATGCCTTGCTCTTGTAAAAATAGGAACTCATACCAGAAAATACCAGGAAAATAAATGTAAAATATTGTTTTTATTTTTTATTTTGGTAATCTAAAACAGTTATTTTATTTTTCTGTTTATTCTTCAGTTCTGAAATCACATACGCCTTTGACTCCTTTCACTATGAATATGCATACTTCAGACTTTAAATAATTAATTATATGTTATGAAAAACTTAATCTATAATCTATATTTATACCAACATAAATATTTTATATTATAAAATGTTTTACATTCAAATACCAAAACTGGTAAATTCTCCTTAATTTGTTGTATATTATATTATATTTTCCCTAACCATAGTTTTCTGCATGTTAATAATTAGAATTCATTCTAAATAATTTCCCTTTTTTTTATTAAACTATATAAGCCTGGCCTTTTACGATCCTAAATATTTGTTTAACACAAAGCCCTATAAAGCATAACCTAAATTTTTTTTCTTTTGTATGTTTCTTATCCCACTCGGTGGACAACAACATCTAAATCAAGTGTTGAAGTTCTCATGAACCCGGGAAGTTCCGTTCTCATCGAAGGAGGGCAACTTAAGAATGAGAACAGTGCCTTCCGGGATATCTTTTAGGGGCAACTGTCCCCTTTATCTACAGCATGAGAGAAAATCAAGAGAACTTCTACCAGATAGTCCGACTAATGAGGCAAGATGCTTAGCATTACAAACGCCGTGGAGTGTCTTCGGGTTTTTGTAACAGCGTCTACAACAAAGCCTGCCAGCGGATTGAATTTCCTCCCAAATGCTCACCAGCGGAGCGCATTGCCACTGAGCCACGAGTCGGGCTGTTAGCTTATTAAATATTATAACTTACTAATATAATAAATTTCCCATAATTGTTTTTTCAGCAACCAATATATGCAAGAATTATTTGGAATATAATTATTTAACTATGAAATTACGTAATTACTTAGCAAATTATATAAATATTTTTTTAAAATTTCATTAGAAAAATCGTCATTTGTTTTATTTAAACCAAAAATAATATATTATTAAAAACTGAATGAACATACATACCATTAATATATAAATGTGTTTCGGATACTTATTTTTTAAATAATACTTGTAGTATTTATTGGATAAATTTTTTTTAAAAATGGTAATTTAGGATAAAAAAAATACAACGCCCATGAGTACTTCACTAGAAAGCTTTTACTACTAGCTATTTATTTATTTAATTCTTCCATCCCGTTCATAATGTTTTCTCTGAAACATATTTCAAAGCAACCTAATAAATCAACAAGCATCCATATTTCTTACAATGCACTTTGCTGAATTATGCAAGAATTTTTCTTTTGAAATGAAAACAGCCTCCAATATTTCTTCCTATACATGTATATTTTGTTGTAAAAGAACCAAAACAAATAAAATAGTTACCCATCCCTAATCCTTCTTTTTTTTCCAGGGATTTTCCGGCAGCCATATTTCATACGTACTTCAGAGTTCCGCTTTGAGCGAAAAAATCCAAGTTGCTGAATTTTAAATAACGATCCTCCTCTCTCCTGAAAATTTTGTCGAAAAGGACCGGAAGAAAAATTTTTTTAAGTGAGTTAGAGCCTCATCTGGAGAAGCGAAACGTCTCGCACGAAAACTCATTCTGTTAGCATAGTTGCATCGTCTGCGCAGTGTGTTTATACCTCCGCAGGAGATGACAGCGCCATATCCTGGTTGTCAGCAAGGGGTCATAAACGCCTGACTTAGGACTGCAGGACGGATTCGGGAAAGCCGGGACTCGCAGTTATCCATTTCTGAGTCGTAAAGCTCTAATGCCCCAGTTGCGCATCGTTGGGATAGAGCTCTGGGGCTCCAATTCCGATCTGCTGAGATGTGTGGACGCGTAGATGGCAATGAGCTGGTGGCGTTCTATGCAGTTAATTGGATGGAAGAATTGCGGTTCAGTTCAGTGTGCGATTTCACTGTACTATACTATTGACGTTCTGCAAGGATTCCAGTAGGTACAGGGTGGCAGGATAGATTCGATTTTCAGTAGGGAGGTGTATGAGCGAAATACTAGTGGACAAAATTCCTTTGTTTAAAAAGGTGGTATTTGTAGTCAATTTAACACACAGTTGAGGAACAGTTCAGTTTACTATACGATTTCACTGTACTATTAATGTTCTACAGAGTTCTACTAGTTAAAGGTTAGCAGTTTGGCTTCGATTTTCTGTAGAATTCGAGCCAAATAATATTGACAAAAATTCCTATCCTCAAATTCCGAAAAATTCCTATTCCTATTCTATTCGTCATACATCTCTCCCCCCAACCAGACCTAGTTACATTCTGGTTCCTTACCAGCAAACTATAATACATAATTTTTCATTAACTGTGTTAGAATTCCCTGAAAATATTTACAATTAAAATGTTAATAAAATGAATCGATTTATTTCGAAGTATATTTAAAAAAATTTTGCATTGCAAAATTCACCATGATATGTTTTCCTATATAGTCTCATATATATATATATGTATATTTCGTAATATATTCTTATTAATTAATACATAAATATACTATATTTTCAAGACTAGTAACGAATAGTTAATCTTAATATTTTGAAACAGAAATACATTAATATTAAATTTGCCTACCGGTTTTACTTAAGAAATCCCTGAAGATACTGTAACTCATTTAGTACACAAGAAGTACGAATTTGAAGTCTGAAACCTACAATTTGAAAAATTACATTTGTCAGTTACAAATATGTTACCATTTTAAGGTCTTTCCAGAATACCAATCTTTTTAAACTTACTTAACTATAGCATTGAGATATTTAATTTTCTTTAAACTATGTCAGACAATGAAAAGGACTGTATGAAAGAAATATTTCAGAATTGAAGATTTATATTCCTTGTATGCACCATCTTTTCCTTATTTGTATCCATGATTCAAAATATTAGAATGAATGAATGAATCAGAGTTGCAAACTCATATTATATAACAACCAAATGTAGAACTGGTTATATAACTAATTTATGCAAACTTAAAACTTGGAAATTTTGAAAATCTTGACTGAATATCAATAAAAGGATCAATTAAATAATAAATTACTCGCTTTATATAGATTTCTGTCGCTCGCGCATTATTCGATTTATATTGATTTACTTTTTAATTATATATTAATTTATTTTAATGCATATTGCAAACTATTATACATCAACTAATTCCTACAGAATTTTTATTCTCAATTATTAGCTTCTTTTTTTTTATTCTCCCACTTGGTAGACGGCAACATATAGACCGAGTCCAAGAACCGTTGTGGGAAAGAAGGAAGGGGGGCAGTTTCTGTTGTGATGGAGCAACCGTAGGTAGAAATCTGATTCGATCCGTGACGCTGAAGAAGGAGGGCAGTGTCTTCCAGGAGGACTTTTAGGGTGGAATAACCGAGTCTTTTTGTATCGAATCTCAGAAAAACAGGAAAACTCCCACCACGCAGTCCGACGAACAAGGTAAGATGTTGAAGATCACTAACGTAATTGAGTCTTTCCGTGTTTTAAAATATTGTCCACAACAAAACCAACAGGGGATCGAACCTAAACCTAAACCCCTCACCAAAGTAGCACGTTGCCACTGAGCCATGAGTGCGGCTGCTAGTTTACTAAATATCATTAGTTACTAATAAAATAACTTTCCCATTATTATTTTCCCAGAAACAAATATATTGACTAAGATTACAAGGATTATTTAAAATATACTTTTTTAGCTATGAAATTATGTAATTATTTAGCATATATATAGCTATTAAATATTTTTAAAGATTCTTATTTACTTTAATTAAATCAAAAATAATATATTATTCCAAATTGAATGAGCATAATTACCTTCATTTTATAAACGCGTTTCAAATGCATATTTTTTTTTTAAATAATGTGTTTTTAATGGATCATTCTTTTTAAAATAGAAATGGATAAAAAAAAAGGCAATACTCATGAGTACTTCACTAGAAAGCTGTTACTACTAGCTATTTATTTATTTAGCTACTCCATACCATCCATAATTTTTTTCCCTTCAAAACATATTTCAAAGCAACCTAATAAATCAATTGCAAATTTATCCCAATAAATGAACAACCATCCATATTTGTTACAATGCACTTTGCTGAAAGATGCAAGGATTTTTGTTTTGAAATGAAAACAGCCTCCAATATTTTTTCCTATACATGTATATTTTGCTGTAAAAGAAACAAAACAAATATAAAAGTTACGCATCCCTAAATCTTCCTTTTTTTTCCCAGGGATTTTCCGGCGGCCATATTTCATACGTACTTCAGAGTTCCGCTTTGAGCGAAAAAATCCCAGTTCCTGAATTTTAAATAACGATCGGCCTCTCTCCCGAAAATTTTGTCGAAAAGGATCGGAAGAAACATTTTTTAAGTGAGTTAGGGCCTCATCTGGAGAAGCGCAACGACATGCACGAAAACCCATTCTGTTAGCATAGTTGCGTCGTCTGCACAGTGTGTTTATACCTCCGCAGGGGATGACAGCGCGCTATCCGGGCTGTCAGCGAGGGGTCATAAACGCCTGACTTAGGACTGCGGGACGGATCCGGGAAAGCTCGGACTCGCAGTTATCCATTTCCGAGTCGTAACGCTCTAATGCCGCAGTTGCGCGTCATTGGGATAGAGCTCTGGGGCTCCAATTCAGATCTGCTGAGATGTATGGACGCGTAGATGGCAATGAGCTGGTGGCGTTCTGTGTGCTTAATTGGGTGGAAATATTGCGGTTCAGTTCAGTGTAAGATTTCACTGTAGTACTATTGATGTTCTGCAGGTTTCTGGTAGGTACAGGGTGGCAGGATAGATTCGATTTTCAGTAGGGAGGTGTATGAGCGAAATACTAGTGGACAAAATTCCTTTGTTTAAAAAGTTGGTATTTGATGTCAATTTAAAACTCTTGTGGAATAATAGTATTAATTTTTAAAATATTTGAAAATAAATTAATATCATATATTATTAATGATAGATTAAAAATTTATTATTAATTAATTAATTTTCGTAAATTCCGTTTTGTAAAATAAATGTAAAATTAATGGTTCTTTGGGAAAAAATCCTTTGTTTGTTATTGTAGATATATAAAAACAAATATTTGAGCAGTTTAAAAATTTTTTTTTTCCGCATTATTTTTTTTTAGGTTACAAATAGTGTCTGACGTAAGTTTGGAAGGGGACATATATAACTGTTTAACTTTAAAGTAAAGAAATAGGAAATAAATAATTTTTTTTGTTTGTTAAAACAATCATAAAAAAAGTTAAAATGGATCTTCTTTAAAGATTAAGATCAATTTTGTATGCTTTAAATATAAGTTTCAAATTTTATCTCAGTCGTTGATTTATGTTTATTTTTTTTTTTTTAAGTTGATTCATAATAAAAAACATTCTTTAAAATCGTATTAATGTAAATAGCTAATTTTAAATATAAGTAATAAATAAAATATTATTCTTCATAAAAGGATCACACATTAGTATTTGAGTAAGATTGAAGGTTTTTTTTTAATTTGAATATTAAAGATTTTAAAATTTGTTCATGATATAAAATCATTAAATTGAACTCCTTTTATTTATTCCATTAACCAACAATTTTAAAAGAAATCAAGCTATCATGAAATAAGCAAAATTATACTTACCTAGAAGTTCCCATATCAATCCCTTGGAAGACCGACGGATTTATCTTGCAAGTTCCCTACTGGAGTTTTACAATGATTTACACTTGTCGACTTTAGAACCGAACACTTTTGGTTAGGAAATATAACATGCTATCCAACAGGTTTCTGAATTCTTAGCATGGAAATTCAATATATGATAATTAAATATGAATCATACAATTATTATTCTGGCTTTTGGTACCACAGGTTTCGGGTGCGAGTTCCGGCTTTTTGATGGATGTTTGTACTGGTTTGGAATCCACTGTAAACCGTAAGTCTCGGTCTAATATGAGTGTAGAGCTTTTATCGCAGGGCCAACAACCTTACACCTTAAAAGAAAAAACATCTGTCTAAAGATCTGCCAATAGGAAGACGGCCTTGTCCCACCATGCGGCAGTTGGCAGAAGATACGTTGGAAGAAGATACAATTTTTATGAGAATTTTTTTTAAACTAAAATTTAAGAATAGGAGAATAAAAAGAACTTTCTAGAATGGATTTTAAATTAGTTTGTGTATGTGTGTGTACTACAAACATATACTATTATTATTATTTTTTTTTTGCATTTGTATACATAAATTCCATTTTTAATATGTGTAATACTTTAATTTCCATGAGAAAAACCAAGTTCTGTTGAGAAACATTTGAATTAAATTTTTTCATTATGTTTGCATTTGCTATTTTAAATACCACAAACTAATACAAAAAGTAATATTTAATGACTTTTTAAAAAAATGTATAAAAATAATTAAAATAAATGAATTTATTTTATCAGAAAAACAAAATAAGTATGTAAAGATTATCAGTATTATTAATCATTAAATGATACACAATTAAAATAAAAAGCACTAAATTACAAAAAAAAAAAAAAAAAAAAAAAAAAAAAAAAAAAAAAAAAGATTTATTTGCATGAAAATATTCAATGTTAGTGGCTCGTGATATAAAGTGGATTACAAATTATGGATGCTAATAAGAATACATGAAATGAATATAAAATAAAAAAAGTTCGTAAAATACATTTAATAAAGAAATATCTCGTGAAAGAAATTTAAAAAAAGTTCGTGTAGGAAGTTTAAATAAAATTGAAAATAATCATGAACCCAAGAAATCCAATTTACCAAAACAATACCCATACATTTTATGGGTAACGATTATATAGTTATTAAAAATTGTCCGGTTATAACTAATTTATTTATTAAAATATATTTAATATTTTCATTAAAATATTGCTTCATTATTAAAATAATGAGGGAGCAAAAAAAAAAAAAAAAAATTAAATAAACAAGATCAGATCATAAATTTTTCAAAATTTCACCTACTAATACATTTTAATTTCAAATATGATAATATTTTTTTTTAGTTTTAATTCGTATTAACTTCGCTTATTAACATCACTTACGAAACTTTCATATTTAAATTATTAAAATTTTTATTCTGTAAATCATTACAATTTTTATTCTGTAAATCATTAGCATTTTTATTCTGTAAATTATTAACATTTTTAATTCTGTAAATAATTAAAATAATAAAAATTTTAATTTATAACATTCTATTCAAACAAGATCGTTTACGAAAAATCTTATAAGAATTTATTTAAGACAAATTTTAAATAAATCGTAATATATTTTTTGGCATACCAAATTTCTGAAGACTTATTAAAAATTACGATAATTATAAAAAAAAAGGGTGAAGGTATTTGGTGACGGTTATTACAGTGTTGGATAACTATATTCATTTACAGCAAAATCAATACAAAAAATGGTAGGCAATCTCAACATTACATTTTCAATGATGCAGATTTTATTAATATTATGTCCACCCAAACATTATATTAACATTATATTCACCATGTAGCAAAGGAAAAGTCTTACTTTTTTAACTTAAAACTACATAATTTTACCCTATATTTCAGAAGTTGGAACAATAATTATATAAATACTAAGACTGTCTGTTTTCTTGTCATATTTACAAACTTAATAAATAAATTTAATAAAGTAAATAAGGCTGAATAAATAAATTAAAAAATGTTGCGGCATTCAGAAATAATAAAAAATTTTGTTGGCAATTTAGGCAGCTTGTATAAACATCTCATCTCAAAGCATTCAGTAGTAATAGAGAATTTTGTTGGCAATTTAGACAGGCGTCTAAATCTCAGTTGCCAACAATCTCAATCGCCAACATTCAGTAATAATGTAGAATTTTGTTGGCAAATTAACAGCTTATATAAACATCTGATCTAAAGACATTCAGTAATTATGGAGAATATTGTTGGCAATTTAGACAGCTTCTATAAGCATCTTATTTCGACAATTGGGCTATAAAATTGGAATTTAATGGATTTCTCCAATACTATAAACATTACATATTATCCCTGAAGTCAATAGTGTTCTTTATCAGTATATGGGCTGTTCGAGGTATACATAAACGAGACACGAAATTCACAGTTGTAAATTAAAAAAAAAGTATCAAGAATTCAAGCAAGGCAATATGCTTAGCACTAATAAATTTTTGAAAATTTTATTTATATGCATATAAATATTTTTCATTTTGAAATTCTGTCTACAAGCAATATTTTTCCAAAACTAACAGAGGGAATAATATTACGCGAAATGTGCATTTATCATGCTTCATACATTCATCACATTTTTTCAATTCGTACCGGATTAAACCGATAAGGGAAAAAAGAAACATTTAAATATATCGACTGAATCCAAATCCTTGTCCACTATATACATTGAAATTTATTTTTCCCCAAAAATTTCCTCTTTCACTGAAATCCTATCGGATGAACTTGATATGGAAATGTGTTTTGTCCGATCTGCGTACATCTTAAAGTGGTCTGAACTTATTGTAACATTGTATTTGACCTGAAATACTAGAATACATTTTTGATGCTACAGCAATTCTTTTCAGAATCTATTGAACAAAACATATCGAATTTTGGAAATCCTGCCTGCTTCCATAAAAGGAATTTCCGGACATTTTTTTTATCATGCATGCATGAAGTTAAGATCCAAAAAATAGTTACGAGTCGTCTGCTGTAATTATTGTATCTGAAAAACTTAACAAGACATATTTATTTAAATATATTTACACTTTCCTAAAATGATTTATAATCTAGTTGTATTTATCAATATTTCGTCTGAATTTCATAATTGTATTTTTTGTTCCAAACTAAAATTTTTTTATCAACCTTTAGTTGTTTATTGTTTATTTATAAGTTTTTCAAGCATGAAATAAACATTCGCAAACATAGCAATATAACATCCCCATAACAATAATAACAAATATAACAATAAACATTCCCATAGGAATATAATCTAGAATGGCAGAAATAATTGAAAAGTAAATTAAAAAACAACTGAATTTCAAGATTTACACTACTCTACATAACTGTCCAAAAGGATTTATGATCTAGTTTTATTTATCAATATTTCGTCTGAATATCATAATTACCCCTTTTTGTTCCAATCGAGACTTTTTCTTTTTAACTTTTAATTATTCATACAATATTTATAAGCATTTCCTGAATGAAATAGCCAATCATAAGATTTACAACGCAATAAAAACTAGAATGGGAGAAATAATTGAAAAGAGCATTCACAAACAACGACTGAATTTCAACAAATGTTTTTTCTTCTTTTCATGAATTTTACATTAACAACGGCATTTCTGTTCCTTAGAACTCTGCTCTAGAATGCAAATTCATAATTCATTTCTTCAGTATTACGATTAACTAACCTTCACCCAATGTTATAATCCCAGAAACGGTCATGAAGAAAGATGGCGGTGCCGCCTTCATTAGGATACTCTATATTCAAAAGATTTCAGACCAGACGAAAATTGGAGCCACGCAATTCTGGATCCCTCTCAAAAATTCTGCACGGCGCGAAAAACGAAAACTTCATATTCTTTGCGAAATTAAATTTAGTTTTAGAAAATATATTCATGCATTTTCTATTTGGTTTTGGGAGTAATAAATAAACAAATCACTCCCTATTGTCTGCAGTCCTTATTTACCTAGGTGTATTGCCTGTGAAATTGGGAAAATTTAAAATAGATTTTTGGTGTGAAAAGACAGAAAATCCCTCTCTTTATTCCTAGTGAGTAGTTGGTGCAAAAAAATTAGCATTCTTCATAAAAAGCCTGACAAACACTCGGAGGCCTAAATCTATTATTTCTTGTGCGTAGTCAACAACAAAATATATAAAAAAAAATATATATACATTTCACTGATTTGCATTTTTATCGAACTCGCAGCATGAGCGCTGTTTGAGGCGATAAAAAAGTGCGGTTTTCTTCTACGCATAAATTTTTCGTTGTGGTATTTTACATATTTCATTCTCTCCCGTCATTTGGAACGTTACGTTGGACTCGTATATGAGAATTAATTTCTAATCTTTTTATTGTAGCACCGCTTTTTTTATGAAAGCAATTAATGGACTGTATTTTAGGACACAGTTAAAAAAAATTCTATATATTTTCGCAAAAGTTAAATAAGTTTTATTAAGGAATAATTGGAAGATCTTTTAGGTAAATATTAAGCTATCCAAAGGTTCGTACTTTTTGAGAAAAAAATATGAATTGATCAGTTTAACAGCAATTTAATCTCAAGTTAAAACACAGACACAAAAAGATTTAATTTATTTTCGGTTTGAAAACACACAAAAATAAGATTTTTATTATGCCAAATGAAAATTGATTTTTTATTTCTTCATACATATATTTGATTCTTAATTTAATTCGTTTTCTCTATTCAAGAATTTTGCTGTGATAAATATCTAGTACGTATTTTAAAATGTGATTCTGTATTTATATTTATATAATGGCATAAAAAAATTATCAACCAGCAATAATTGTTCAGATTATTTAAAAATGAAGTAATAGCTAATAAATGATAAAATTAATTTCCTACTATCTTATTCTTCATCAACACTGTACAAATTAGTTGTGACAGATACTGTTACAGATTAGTGTTATAAAAATTTTATACAATTAGTTGAAACATAGAATTGGTTACGAAAATACAGTATTACTAAATTAGTTGTATACAAATTAGTGCTTATCTGAATTTATTTCATAATTCATAATGTTCAGAAGAACATTACGAATTTTTGTGTCTTCATATTTAAAGAATGCACAATGAAGGCAAACATTAATTTTATTCGTCATTAAAAAACAATTTTATTTTGATGTTAAAAATTAGAAAAAATACTTTATTAAGGACACTTCACTATGACCATTTCTTGCAAGGCAACAAACATTTGAATAATTCCAGGTACGTTGGTTTTTATTTGAAATTACAGTATGAACTGCAAAATTAATCCGTTTTTAGAAATAGGATAGTTGTGTGATCTTCTTAATTTGGAAAATATTCTCAGAATTCCGAAGAAATATGAATATGTAAAAGGAAATAAAAAAAAATGAAGTAACGTAAAACAAAATGAAGAAGGAACTCAGTTGGCATTTTAATGCCTTTCTCTTTAAAGATAGGAACTAATATCTGGAAATCTAGGAATGACATATCTGGAAATCTAGAAATTTGTGTTCTTTTTTTCCGTTTGGTAAACTAAAGCAGTTATTTTATTTTTTTCTGTTTATTTTTCAGTTCTGAAATCATAGGCACCTTTGACATCTTCCTATATGAATTTACAGAATTCAGACTGTAAAAATTTATTTATGTGTTTAAGAAAAACTTAATGTACAATCTATATCTATACCAAAATAAATATTTTACATTATAAAATGTTTCACATAAAATGTCAAAAACTGGTAAATTCTTATTGACAATTCAGTAATATCAGTAAATTCTTATTGGTTGTTACTCTGCGTCCGTAACTTATCTTCAAGCTGCATGCACCTTCTGGGTAATCAAAGCGAGTAAGTTCGGTGCAGTGCTTGCCTTAAGACATCAAAGACAACTGTCTAAGTGTTTGCCAGCTGCCTTAGAACAACAAATATATGCAAGAAGAGTTCAAGGATTATGTGGAATATAATTTTTAAGTATGAAATTATGTAATTATTTAGCAAATGATATAGAATATCTTGCTTAAATTTCATTAGAAATATATTTATTCATTTTAATTAAATCAAAAATAATATATTATTTCAAACTGAATGAACAGATTTAACTTTAATTTATAAATGAATTTCGAATGTCTATTTTTAAAATAGTACTTGCAGTAATTCGAATACCTATGAGTACTTCGCTAGAAAGCTTTTACTACTAGCCATTTATTTATTTAGCTCTTACATCCCATCCATAATTTTTTGTCTTCGTAACATATTTCAAAGCAACCTAATAAATCAATTGCAAATTTATCCCAATAAATCAACATCCATCCATATTTCTTACAATGCACTTTGCTGAAATATGCAAGGGTTTTTTGTTTTGAAATGAAAACAGCCTCCAATATTTCTTAGTATACATGTATATTTTGGGGTAAAAGAAACAAAACAAAAATAATAGTTACCCATCCCTAAATCTTGTTTTTTTCCCAGGGATTTTCCGGCAGCCATATTTAATACGTACTTCAGAGTTCCGCTTTGAGCGAGAAAATCCCAGTTCCTGAATTTTAAATAACGATCGGCCTCTCTCCTGAAAATTTTGTCGGAAAGGAACGGAAGAAACATTTTCTAAGTGAGTTAGGGCCTCATCTGGAGTAGCGAAACGACTCGCACGGAAACCCATTCTGTTAGCATAGTTGCGTCGTCTGCGTAGTGTGTTTATACCTCCGCAGGGATGACAGCGTGCTATCCGGGCTGTCAGTGAGTGTCATAAACGCCTGACTTAGGACTTATCCGGGAAAGCCCGGACTCGCAGTTATCCATTTCCGAGTCGTAAAGCTCTAATGCCCCAGTTGCGCGTCGTTGGGAGAGAGCTCTGGGGCTCCAATTCAGATCTACCGAGTTGTATGGACGCATAGATGGCAATGAGCTTTTGGCGTTCTGTGTACTTAATTGGGTGGAAGAATTGCGGTTCAGTTCAACGTACGATTTCACTGTAATACTATTGATGTTCTGCAAGGATTCTGGTAGGTATAGGGCGGCAGAATGGCTTCTATTTTCAGTAGAGATTATATGCGCGAAATACTAGTGGAAAAAATTCTTATGTTTGTTTAAAACGTTAGTATTTGTTGTTAGTATTTGTATCAGTTTAAAACACAGTTGGGGAATATATTTATTTTTTAAATATTTGAAAATAAATTAATATCATATATTATTAATGAGAGATTAAAATTCGAGTTAATGTAAGCGATTTAAAAATATTTTGTAAATTCAATTTTAAAAATATAAATATTAAACTAACTGTTCTTTGGGGAAAAAATTATTGCGTATTATTGTAGATATAAAAAGAAGTCAATTATATGAACAGTTTAAAATTTATTTTTTTGCATTGGTTCTTTTTGGGTTACAAATAGTTTGTAACATAAAATCGGAAGGGGACATATACAACTATTCAACTTTAAGTAAAAAAAAAGCAGAGATAAAATCTCTCTTTGTTGTTTGCTAAAACGATCGCAAACCAAGTTAAAATGGAACTCTTTTTAAAAATTAAGGTAAATTTTGTATGCTTTAAATAAAAGTTTCGAATTTGTCTTAGTCACTGATTTATATTTATTTCTTTTTATGCTGTGTCATGATAAGAAAAATAGTTTTAAATCAGACTTATTTAAATATATAAATTAAAATATAAGTAATAAATAAAATATTATTATTTGTAAAAGCATTTTCAATCACACACAAATATTGACTTTTTAAAAAAAATGTAAATATTTAAAGACTTTAAAAATTGTTCATCATATGAAATAAATTGAACTCATTTTATTTATTCCATTAGCCAGCTATTTAAGAAGAAACCATGCTTACGGAGTACCAATGGGGATAAACTCCTTAACTCCTCATCTTAATTCATATATAAATTTACTATTAAAAATTGGATGATTAATATAAATATATGATAAAAATAAAGTTTCTAAAAATTTTTAAAATTGGTACTCTAAAAATTTTTAAAAAATACTAAAAATAAAAAAAATAAGATAAAAATAATAAATTTAAAATTAAAAATAAAATAATTTAAATTTACAAATTTAGTGCAATTTGGGAAAAATATAGGGAGGTGCAAAATATTAATTTCAGATTAAAAATTCAGATTGCTGAACGTGTAGGCTGTAACGATGAATCTACAAGGTAAAAAGCATTATATTGTCCCCACCCTCCATCCCCCAAAGAAAAGGCCGTTCTCACAACCAAAGTTCAAGCATTTTATTTTGTTTTTTATGTATTTTTTTCTATGTTTTGATATTTTTATGTTTAATCCTTTTATTATCTAGAAAAACAAGAAAAGCAGTTGTAATGTACAAAAAGAAAAAAGTGCCAAAGTTCAAGTAAGCTAATATGCTTAGCATTAATAAACTTTTGAAAACTTTATTTAAATGTATAGAAACATTTTTCATTTTTAAATTCTGTCGAGGAGCAATATTTTTCCAAAAGTAACACAGGGCAACGCAGTATTACAGGGCAGTATTGCGCAACATGTGCATTTATCATGTTTCATACATTCATCACATTTTTCAATTCTTACAGGATTAAACCGATAAGGGAAAAAAAGAAGAATTTAAATATATCGACTGAATTCAAATGCTTGTTCACTATAGATATTGAAATGTATTTTTTCCCAAAAAATTCACTTTTTAGAAATCCTATCGGATGAACTTGATATGGAAATGTGTTTTGTCCGATATGAGTACATTTTAAAGTGGTCTGAACTTATTGTACCATTGTACTTGACATGAAATACTAGAATACATTTTTGATGCTACAGCAATTCTTTTTAGAATCTATCGAACAAAAAATATCGAATTTTGGAAAGCCGGTCTGTTTCCATAAAAGGAATTTCCGACCATTTTTTTTTGTCATGCACTCGAAGTAATATCCAAAGATAGTAAAAAGTCATCTACTATAATTATTATGTCTCTAAAACTTAACAAAATATATTTACAATAATAGCTTGTAAATTAGGAATTTGTAATAAATATCAAACGCTTGAGTTTGCAATGATAAAAACTATTTTCATTAGCAGGATTTATTTTAAAATGAGAAATAATTGAATGTAATCATATTAAATTTTTTTTTTTCATCTCAGCGTAATAAAACACGCTGAAAAAGATAAACACCAGCGTGGTTATGGCTACTTTGTAGTTAGGGTTACGGAAGTAGAGGGCATTGTGGTATTTCTGCTCGCCATTTATTTAATAAAAAGTGTTTGCTGTTGTACTTAAAAAAAAATTAATTAAAAAAAAAAACAGAATTTATGGTTTAATCTAGATATAATTGTTATTAATCATGTATCCCAAATAAAATGATATATTTAGTCTTTCAAAGTTCAAAATTCAAACTGATATGAATACAATTAATCACAAAAATTATTCTTTATAGGAGTTATTCATAATAAGATCTTCGTGATTTTACGATAATAAAAATTTATCATAATTTTATATCATAAGCAGCAATTTATGATTCATATTAAATTCTAATAATACTAACTTGAATAAAAATACATTTTATTTTATTATAATTGTAAATAAAAATTATTTATTGTCAACGATAGAATTAAAGACAACAAATCATGTTTTGAATAATAGCATTTTGAAAATTTAGAAGAACATGACTTCAAATTAAGTGCGTTATGCAACATGTTAAATATTTTGTATTTGTACAATTTTTGTAATTCTGTATTTTGTAGGGAGTCATAAATGACAAATATATGACCTTATTTGTGCTTATACCACTTACTCTACTCCTTCTACATTTGCTACCGTAAATTAAGGGAAAATATAAAATAAATAAAATTTGAAACAATAACTTATTAAAAAGAGAAACAAATCGTTACTAAATATGATATGTTGTTGAAAACATTTGCTAAATAAACTACTATACACAAAATACTGCGACTCTTTTTACATCATCTGTAAGTAGCAAAAAGGTAGTATGTCAGACTGCATGTTTTGTTGGAAAAATAATATAGGAATTTTTGATAGCCAATGTTGTACAATGTGTAAATTTGACTATAAGATAACCATATGTGTAAATTTGACTCCACATTCAGTAGCTTATATACATTTGTGCCAACTTTAATCCATGAATTCGGCAATTAGAAGGTTTAGACAAGGATACGGAACTGATGACTGATATTTTCAGTTATGCGTACGAAACATTGACATAAATTCTAACCTAGTTTAGGTCTTCCATTGCGACAGCCAGCTGGAAGGATGGTATTACTGCCAGCATAAACTCTTCATTACGATGATCTGTCCGCGAGACAACCGATGAACCATTGTAGGCCGTGTGATATCTCCATGGGAGGACGTATAAATCTTTTTGTCTTTCTAAGTGAAACTGTTACTGCCCAAGTCTATAGAGATAAAATGCCTGACCTTTACATTTGTGTTTATGCTTCTACAATAGGTAATAAATCCAACCTATAAGAAGACAACACTCGACCACCAAGGAAATTAAAAAATAAATTTCGGGACATTGACGTTAAATAAAACTTTAAATCTTTTATGCCTTTGAATTCCTTAATATTATTTGATGAGTTCAAATTAAAAGAATTAATGAGAGGTGTTAGCGCCACTGAAATAATACTGGTAGTTAGGAGTTAAAAATACTAAAACAAAGAAACTATTATTTCCTTAAGTAGCAAGAAAAATATGCATAAAGCTCTTATTATAATCTAAAAATTTTGTCTTAAAATATAAAAATGCAATACAAGAGATAGTTCTGGAACTCTAATGCACAACTGGTTTAAAACTATTTTTCAAATTAATTGAAGCAACTTGCATTTATTCCCAATTTATATATTTATAAATATATTTTTTATCTCTCAAGTATTCGTAATTTTTTTTCCTAAAATCATTGAACGCCGGCACTTATCAGTGGACAATGAAGTTAAGGAATATAAATTGTAAAAGTAAAGGAATGAAAGAAAAAAGAAAAAAAAGTTCCTGCTTTGGTTTCTGCATGTTCGCCCTCATTCCAAAGGCCGCTCACTCGATGATGAAGATCACAACTGTCTCTTCACTTCGGTTCGTTACTTCCATTTACCCTCCAGTGTCGTTAATCAGGACTCTTGGTCACCGAAAGGCGTAACTTGCAGTCGCGACACCGTCAATCTGCTGCCAAAAACAAAAGATAAAAGCTGTCTCAAAGAAGGACAAAAAAAATTGGCATCTGGTGCTCAATGTGGCGTTTTTCACAGAGATGTCTTGAATGAGAAGACTACTGAGGAGCAGCAAGAAAAGTTGCGAACTGAGAAAAAAAGAATGGGAATTTATTTTATTATTAGTTGTCTTATCATAGTCTTTTATTTAATCAATCACTTAAGTTGGTGTAGTCAAGATTAGGGCCGAGGAAACAGGTGAAACATTTTTTTGATTTGTTCTCCATTTGACTACTTCATCATTTAGGTAGAAGATCGTTAAGAATTGCCCTGGGTGAATGGTAATTGTATTAGGCGAGTCAAAAGGAAGAAATAACGATATCTATATTAAAATTATACTTTTTATGCTCTTAATATGCATTCTTACTGATTTTCTCCTTTATGTTTTATTGAAATTAAGTATTATAGTTGGTAGAAAAAGAATGAATATAAGTAATATGTGTTCCCTAAAAAAAATATTTTTTACTCTTCAAAAAGTAAAGATTTTATTTAATGTTAGAAATTTAAAAATTATTTATAAAATCTTTTGTTAATATGACTTTACATAAATTTTCGTCTGTCAATAAACTATATTGTGATTTTTGAGTATAATGTTATTAAGCAAAATAATAAGTTTGGAAATACTAATAAGATTATCATTGTGACAAAGAAGTTTTATGATTATTTACAAGTTAAAAAGAGTTATGATTAATTACAAATTAGAAAGACAAAAAGATCTATCAAAGTCATCTTTGTCCTTTTAAGCATCTTTAACCATATATATATATATATAGATATATGTAAAGAGTAAATTTTATTAATTGTATTTAATTAAGAAATCAATAATCAACATAATAAATAGTAATAAAAAATATCAACAATCTTATATTTTACATGATTAATTTCGTTCTTTTGAAAATTTTAAATGTGCTACCAAGTTTTTATACCGATGTGATTTTTTACTATATAGCATATCGAAACTAAATGTTCTTTATACAGAGATCTTTGCAGTGGTTGTATGGTTAAATGTGATGGAGAAGTTTTGAAGTGTATAAGGGTCACCAAATACTGCATGGTTACAAATATTTAACAAAATACTAACACTTGATAGATGGCATTTGAGGTTTGTTTTGCCCAATTAAGTGGCCATGTCTATTCATTCGACCACTCAAGAAAAAAATGTCCTTCACATTCACAGAATGTTCAAAGATTATTCGAGAAATAATTGAATCTCAAATAATTTGCAAGCTTCTGCAACTCTTTATCATATACCTTATTTTTTAAAAATAACAACGTAGCAGTAGGTATTATTCTTTAAAAAATAATAACGCAGAATTCCCCCTTTGTCTGAATAGGACACGATAAATATTATGTGACACACGCACACAGAAAAAAACCGAGTGAAGACAGGTTAGTTTTTTAACTTATTCGTCACTACTACAAGTTTAATGCATTCATATTATATATATTTGCAAAATTCCAACCTGCCTGGTACACCTGAATTTTTTAACATGCCATGCAGATAGTGTGGAATAATTATCTGAATAATTATATTGCTCTTTTTCGACCAGAATGCTCTATCCGCGTCTATTTAATTCATAACATTCTGGAAAGTCTTCATTACAGAGCTCTGTCTTTCTAAGTCAGAATTGTGGTTCGGCGAATTGGAAATTTCTTCATATATATAGTAATTGTATTACTTTTTCATTAGCTACATCATTTCCATACATGCGTAAACACGTTGTTTTTACAAATTTTGTTACAACAGCTTTATGTGTCAGCGAATTTGAATACTTTCCTTTTTCTTTTAAATATGGCTCTGAAGCATGAATCTAATTCTCTGTAATCCGAATTGTGTGTCATTAAGCCCCACACAGCATCCTGCACAGCTCTCTGGGAAGAGGAAATTAAATTTCCTAAAGTTTGTAATTTAATTTAAAATAATAAAGTTACATATATATATTAAATATTATTTGAGATATGAATATGTTTGAGTGAAATGCACAGGGTGAAAGTGGTGAGAAATACTGAAATAAATTTAATTAGAATTTCATCTTCAAAAGTTGATTATTCCACACATTGTAGAGAAATATTCGTGCCACTATGAAATGTCGTAAACTATGAATGAATTATATTAAAATAATGTATTTAATATTTTTTTGTACTATTCCATTGCAGGAAATTCACCAAATTACTTTATCTTTATGTTTCCAATTCATAAGTTGTAAAGTATATTATCGTAGTTTTAAAGTATATTAATTTTTATGAAAAAGAATTTAATTAAATTTGAAAACTATCATGTTACTTTTATTATTTGATGTTTAAAATTTAGATAAGATACATTACTTGAAATCATATAAACAACAGTTTTTGCTAGATTGTGGATATTTTACGGCAGCAAAAAATATTTAAATATTTCCACATAATTGAACAAACATTACTTTGCAATATTACTTTATAAAATTTTTTTTTCTTTTTTTTCCCCTCACTGAAAGTATTTTTTTTTCTTTTTTTTCCTCATTGCATGAATATTTTATTTCATTTCATAAAATGTTTTAAAAGATAATTAATTAGAATACTTTTTATTATAAAATAAGAAAAGTTTTGATCTTATTATCTTTTTAAGCAGATACCTTTTACTATACGTTTTTGGAAAAACTTTAAAATTTAATTTCAGTAAGTAAATATATTATAATGAAATAAAAGGTTTAACTGAATTTTTATTTTGGGGTTGGGTGGTGAGGAAATAGTAAAATATGTACCGAAATTATGTAATTTTATAAATGTCCTGTGGAAATCATTTTTTTTTATTTAGTCTAGTCATAGACTCTATTCATTTTGAATAAACTTAAATATTTTAAGCCTTTGGAAAGTGTATCTTATTTGAATTAATAAAACTTTTAAATATTTCAAATTAAGTTTCACCCTCATAAAAAGAAGTTTTAACCTGCTTGCTTCTCACAATAATAAATGCATGGTGAAATATATTTTGTGACGAGTAGAATTAATTAATTAAAATGAATTACCTTTTACCAAGTGTATAGCTGTTTAAATCATTTGTAATCTAGTCCTATTTATCAATATTTCGCCTGAAATTCATAGTTACAATTTTTTGCTCCAAATGAAAATTATTCTTTAAGCTTTTAACTGTTTACTCAATATTTATAAGTTTTTCAAGCATGACATAAACATTCAGAAGATTTACAAAGCAATATAATCTAGAATGGGAGAAATAATTGAAAAGTGCATTCACAAACAACAACTGCATTTCAAAAGTTTTTTTTTTTTTTTTCCATAAATTTTACATTAACGACGGCATTTATATTCGTTAGAACTGTGCTCCAGAATATAAATTCATAATTCATTTCTTCAGTATTACGATTAACTACATCAAAAGTGATAATCCCCGCAACGAGAACGAAGAAAGATGGCGGCACGCCTTCATTAGGATACTCTATATTCAAAAGATTTCAGACCAGACGAAAATTGGAGCCACGCATTTCTGGATCCATCTCACAAATTCTGCACGGCACGAAAAACGAAAACTTCATATTCTTTGCGAAATTGAATTTAGTTTTAGAAAATATATTCATTGTCTGCTGTCCTTATTTACCTAGCTGTGTTGCCTGTGAAATTGGGAAAATTTAAAATAGATTTTCGGTATGAAAAGACAGAATATCCCACTCTTTATTCCAAATGAGTAGCTGTGCTAGAAATTAGCATTCTTCATCAAAAGCCTGACAAACTCTCGGAGGCCTAAATCTATTATTTCTTGTGTGTCGTCAACAACAAAATATACATTTCACTGATTTGCATTTTTATCAAACTCGCAGCAGGGGCACTGTTTGGGGCGATAAAAAAGTGCGGTTTTCTTGTACGCATAAATTTATCGTTGTGGTATTATACATATTTCAGTCTTCCCCTTTATTTGGAACCTTACGTTGGACTCGTGTTTGGAAGCTAATTTCTAATCTTTTTAGTGCAGTGCCGCCTTTTTATGAAAGCAATTAATGGACTGAATTTTAGAACCAAATAAAAAAAAATTCTATATTTTTTTGCGAGGTAAACAAAAGTTAAATAAGTTTTATTAAGGAATAATAGGAAGTTCTTTTAGGTATATATTAAGCTATTCAAAAGTTCGTACTTTTTGAAAACAAATGTATGTATTGTTCAGTTTAACAGTAATTTATTTTCAGGTTAAAAAAAATAGATTTTTATTATGTCAATGGGAAATTATCTTTTTATTTTTTCAAACATGCATATATTTTATTCTTAATTTAAGTTGTTTTTCTGTTCGAAGATTTTTCTTTGATACATATCTAGTACGTGGTTTAAAATGTGTTTTTTTTATTTCTATTTTTATTACAGAAAAAAATGATAGTAACAACCAGCAATAATTGATCAGATTATTTAAAAATGAAATAATAGCTAATAGTTAATATAAATTAATCTCATGCGATCTTTTTCTTCGTCCATACTAAACAAATTAATTGTGATATAATCAAGTGCATTAAATAAGTTTTGTTTTATCTGAATTTATTTCATAATTCATAATGCTTATAAGAACAGGCCTCCTGTCTTCAAATTTAAAGAATGCACAGTAAAGACAAAACTTAATTTTATTTGTCATTAAAACACAATTTTATTTTGACATTAAAAAAAGGCAAAAAATACTTTATTAATGACATTTCACTACGAACTTTTCTTGCAATGAAACAAATATTTTAATAATTCTGAGTACGTTAACTTTTATTTCATATTACAGAATTATTCTACAGAATTAATCCTTTTTTAGAAATAGGGCAGTTGTGTGATCTTCTTAATTTAGAAAATATTCTCAGAATTCCAACGAAATATGAAAATGTAAACAAAAACAAATGAAGTAATATAAAAAAACATCAAGAAGGAACTGAGTTGGCATTCGAATGTCTTGCTCTTGTAAAGATAGGAACTCATACCAGGAAATACCTCAAAATGTATAAATTTGTTTTCTTTTTTTCCCTTTTGTAAATTAAAGCAGTTATTTAATTTTTTTTCTATTTATTTTTCAGTTCTGAAATCACAGACACCTTTGACATCTTCCTATATGAATCTGCATACTTTAGACTGTAAAACTTTATTCATGCGTTTAAGAAAAATTTAATCTATAATCTATTTATATATATATTTTACATCATTATAAAATATTTTACATTAAAATACCGAAATTGGTATACTATCATCAATTTGTTGTTTATTATATTTTACCAAAATATAATTTCCCTTCGATTTCATTTTATTTTGTAATCTATATAAGTCTGGTTTTTTACCCTCTTCAATGTTTGTTCAATTAAATCCTGTAAAGGTTAATCTAAATTATGTTTAAAAAATTAAATTAATAAGCAGTAATAATTTTTTTTAAATTTTTTATAAACGGTTTATTCTACCTATCAGAATAAATTAACATTTATGTTTATATTTTACTGAATATTCAGACTGAACTATAGTTTTTAACGTTAAAATTTACTGGACACAGGAAAATGAATATTTCTTAGCTTTTAGATTTTTGCTATTATTTTGCCACTAAGTGGAATAGAAATTCAAATTTTTGCCGCGTTCAATATATTGATTTTTTTTTTATCATAATTTGTAAAGTAAAAATAATATAGACATTTTAATAAATGCGGACATTGGATTTTAAATAATCAAAAGTTGTACCGATCCAAATTCTGAAAAAATATATATATTTTTTCGTCTTAGAAAAAGACGCTAAAACTTACAAATAACAGATAATTACCGTAGTATATTCTGCTTTTTTTGCTTGAGACCTTTATAACTTATAATCAGAAAATAGTGTGCTGTTTTCATATTTTCAAAACAAACTATTTAGAAAATCATATTTTAGAAAATTTTAATAAATTTCTGTGAAATAAATATATATATATATATATAAATTATATTTGATGAATAATAAATCAAAAAATTTGAATTAAACTAATGAAAGCAGATTTTGTATGTATATTACAGGTTTAGATAAAAAAATAAAGTTTACACTTTTTTCATAATCTCCATAATTTTCAGACTAAGTTGCATATAAATTTCACTAAAAAAATATGATTAGAAAGAATGAAATAGCTGATCCTAACTACAATTGCTACATTGTCGAACGGTAAGAGAGTTGATACTCATCAAATTAAATATTCTAATGTAGTGCAGCTAATGATAAATTTAATTATTTTTTAAATATTTTATTAAGGAAATATATAAAACTTCAAGATGTTATATAAAATCATGTCTTCATGAAATCAATAATTATTGGCATTAAAAATTTTTTTTTAATATCTGAAATGTATGATAAACATTTTAAAAACCAAATTGAAATTAAAATTTAAACCAAATCGCAAAATAGGAGCCATTGGGATTTGGCAACTTTTTCAGTGAAGCCAACTGGGCGATAAGTCGCAGAATATGATAATCTGTGTTTCTTGTACTGTTTGTTGTGTTTGTCATGTTTCCGTACTATTACTTTGCAATTCATTTACAATCACAACCAGCTACTTGGCGCATCTTGGCAAAAAAAATTTTGACGCCAAATCACAATGGCCCCTATTCTGCGATTTTACCAAATTTTAAATCTGAATTTTGAGGAAATGACATTTGAATCTGACATATTCCATCAATATGTATCTTTGTACCATGATAAAACTTTGGTTAAAATCTAGGATCCTGTACCCTTCGTGCCAAACACATCGCCAAGTTGCCAAGTCAGTAAGTATGCATACAAATGAATGGGACAGGGAGTTTATGCGGTAAAATGATATTAAGCCAAAATCCTTCACTGGGTTACCAAATTTCCAAGTAAACAAACAAAATGGCTGCCGAAGTTCGGTGTAACGTAACGTAACGGTAGGTGTTTAGTTGGAGTACCAGGGAATTTCCCGTACCTCCATATCAATAAATTATTATTAAAAACAAATTTTAAATCCAAAAGATGAGCTAAAGAAAGAATATTAAACGAACCCACGCTCGGAGAGAATTTACAGTAGTAAAAAGGTTAGTAAATATAAAATTTAAAATAATAGTTCACAAAAAGTTTTTAAAAATAAGAACTGTGGCAATTAAAAGGAGTTAAAAAATAACCGTTACGAAACCACGAAAACTTCTGGCTGGCTGAAGAGAAAAAGAAAAGGAAAGGGGAGGGCAGAGTTATAAACAAACCAAAACTATATCGTTTCGAAGTTCTGCGTTGGAGCGACCTTGAAAGAAAAGAGCGATTCTGAAGCTATCAAAATAAACTACAGTGATTCTAAACTAAAAAGGGTTCTTTTTGGAATCGGAGAATGAAGTACGCATCAAAACGAGAGAGTGAAATGTCTGGCACAGAGCTTTTTCACCCCGGGTCAAAGTGAATTCTTTTAGCCACGGGGAATGAACTGAAGTCTTGAAAGTAAATAGAACGCGGGCGTTTTTTCGCATGGCGCGTGGTCGGATCATAATAAGGGAGATTTAGCAGCGTTGGATTTGTAGACGCATCAATTTTTAGAATGAAATTTTCGGTAATCTTTTTGCCAAGGTTTAGAATAGGATCAATTTTTAATTCGTCGTGAATACGATGGCGGTTATAATGAAAAGGCGCATCTGTTATCGTCATTAAGAACTGATTTTGAAGGACCTGCAGTCGCTTCAAATGGATCATTGCTGAATTTATCCAGACCGGAATCGCATAAAGCAGTATAGGTCGGATAAGTGAGATGTAAATATTTAGTTTGCCTCTGAGAGATATTTTGCTTTTCCTGAAAATTAAAGGTGCAATTGTGAATTTGGCTTTATTAGCTTTAGAAATAATGTAATGAATGTGTTTTTGAAATGTAAGGCGGCGGTCCAGTATGAGACCAAGGTATTTGTACTCAGTTACAAAAGGCACTGGTTCGTTAAAGATAAGAATTTGATGAACATGTGGAGTGGTTCTTTTGCGGTGAAAGATGAGAACTGCACATTTGCTGGTATTAACTTTGATTTTCCATAAGCAGAGCCAAGTTTGTAGCCTATGGACAAAAGATTGAAGTCTAAAATAGAGAGTGTATTCGTGGAAGTGCTGTGTAATGATTGCGGTATCGTCTGCGTACATAGCTGTGAGAATATTTTCGTCTCGCGGGAAGTCATTCACGTAGATATTAAAAAGAATCGGTGATAATAAGGATCCTTGCGGGAGGCCACATTCCATTTTTCGCGTAGTAGATGTAGTATTATTGACTTTAGTTTGAAACGAACGGTTTTCAAGAAAAGATTTAATAGCCAGAGTGAGCGGAAGAGGGAAATTTAGTTTTTTGAGTTTGAAGATTAGACCGGTATGCCAAATCTTGTCAAACGCTTTCGCGATGTCAAGAAATAGTACACCGGTTAAACTTCGTTTGCTGAAGCCATGATTTATTAACTCAGTGACCCTGAATAGCTGATGTGTGGTGCTTAAGTTTTTTCTGAAGCCGAATTGTTCGGGGATTAAAATATGGCTGTTGTCACAAAATTCTTTAATCCGATTTAAGATCGCGAATTCGTAAATCTTGCTGAGATTACTAAGGAGAGAAATTGGCCTGTAGTTGACTGGTAAAGAAGGATTTGTGCCTGGTTTATGGACGGAGTAATAATGGCGATTTTCCAAGCCTCGGGGAAGTAAGAAATATTAAGCATATCGTTGAGAATGACGATTAACCAATAGATGAATTTTAACGGAAGATGCTTGATCATATTATTGTTAATTTTATCAAAGCCTGCAGCTTTTTTGGTACTTAAGTTTTTAATAAAGTTAACTATTTCCTGTGCTGAGATGCAGAAGTTATAGTTGACATGCGGAGTATTAAGGTATTTATCGGTTTCGGAACTTATAAGATTGTTAGTGAACGGATGGCTCATGTTGGGATTTTGCTCAAATTGGAGCTTCCAGCAGTCGGCGATTGCCTCAGCCTGAAGTTCGGTGTTATTGTAAAATGCTATTTCAGCAAAATTTATAGCCAAACAGTGCTTTTACGCCAACATTAGTAGACAAATAGCCATTACGTTAAAGTTGAATCCTGAAAAGGCTTTGAAGCCAAAGTTTATAGCTTTTATGCCAAATATTATCACTATCCTGCCAAAATTTTAATCCTCGAAATACTTTGTCGTCAACATTTATCGCTTTATCGCCAAACTTTTTCACTAAGCAAACTTTGTATTTGAGGTGATTTTATGGCAAACTTTATTTTTATCGCCAACATTCATCGCTTTATCGCCATTTTTGACTGAACTAATTTTATTATATAACTTCTTTAAAGAAAAAAAATGCTTTATCGCCAATATTTATCTCTTTATAGCCAAATTTTTTCATTAAGCGAATCTTGTTTTTCGAGGGGCTTTTAGCCAAAAGGTAATGCTTTATCGCCAATATTTATCGCTTTATAGCCAACTTTTTCCACTAAGCGAATCTTGTTTTTCGAGGTGCTTTTACGCCAAAAGGTAATGCTTTATCGCCAAATTTTTATCACTAAAAATTTTATCTCTGGAATACTTTTGCGCCAAAGGTTATCGCTTTAAGATCAAAATTTAGCGCTATTATACCAAAAAAATTTTTCTCTATAAAGCCTTTACGCCAATTTACATCGCTTTATCGCCAAAATTTTACCACTATTAAGTCAAGATTTTAATTTTTTCTTTTACGCCATATATTGCCGCTTTAATGCCAAAATATATCATTATTTTGCCAACATTTTATTCCTAAGTTGTGTTTTCACCAAATTAGATCACTTTATCGCCAAATTATCATGTGGAATTTTATTTTGCTAACTCACAAAAATGTATCGTTTAGACGAAGATAATAATCGCTGTTACTAAAATTTCGCTAAAATTATTCACTAATTAGCCAATTTTTTTTTTAAATGTCAAAAAAATAAGTCTTGATCTTTACGAAGCCAAATTCGAATGATAAATTAATATTATCAGAAGAGAAAAAAAGGAGAAGAAACATGGTAATAACTTACCTTTTATTGTGGTATGTCCTTCGTCTGTGGTGGAAACGAACGTTTTATTCCTTCGATGAAATCAAAAAAAAAAATTTGCAGATGTCAAATTTGTGCTGTCGCCGCCACATGTACTTTGCCAGATAATTATCAAATGTTCCGGACACATGACGGGTGCCATGAAGCGAACGTTTCACAGCACTCCAAGTACCCTCCATTGCATTTGTATGGGCTCCTATCTCCGGGTCTTTAAATGTTATACTATGGTTGACTGTCAAATGTACAAAACCCTCATGTGAAAGGCAATTGTACGACGACCAACAGTCTGACATTATAGTAGTACCCGGAAGTATTCTCCTTTTTATTATTTCTAACAAAACATCCGCTCTTCTATTTTCTACCACTTCAAAAAAACAGTCATCCGAATATCTCAATATTCCTCCAAACACCCATTTACCCTCAACATGCTTACCTCTATTATACTTCTTTTTACCAAATTTTGATTCATCAATTTCAACAATTCTTCCAACACCTCCAATCATACCCTTAAAATTTAAACACTCGTCCATAACAGATTGGCATGAATTTTGTAGAGAGCTACAAAATTCATGCCAATCTGTTATTGTTTGATTCGCAAGAATTAAATCATTCATAGCACTTTTTCTCCTGATTTCATTCACCCAAGAATATGTTAACATTAAAATTAGACCCATACTCATATTACTTTGGTCAAACCAAGAGCCCTTTCTCACTGACCTTCTAATCTGATGAGCATTCTTTCCTTTCTTTCGACACGCCCATACTTTTCCATCACAAACATCAAGACAAACAACCAATTTCATATCAGAACAGTACTTTGGACATTCATACTTACTAGCAATCAATCCATTTTCCATGCAATACTTAAACACTGCATTCGCACCCAATTTATTCAATTCATAAAAAAAATAAGCAAGAAGAGGACCTTTCATCCATTCTGCAGGCTGATAATACCGTACACCATCCCCTTCACCTTTCATCCATTCCTGTACTTGCATAGCCATAGTAAATGAATATGAAATACTTGACCAACAGCACAAATCCACAGAAAAATTTAAGTTGTAACTCCGTTTTTAGTACGTTAACTAACGTTCTAGCTGAAGCTTCAAAGATTCCGTGTGAATTTTAATTACGGTTGCCACAAAATTCTAACTAAACGAACATCTTTAAAAAAGAAATTAATTATTTAAGAATAAAACATAAGTTATTAATAAATAAAAAAATCGTTTTTCTTATTTGTTTCGTACTTTCCTGAGTGGCAACTTCATAAAAATTGTTTATGTTCTGAATTTGTGGCCGACGTACGGAGTAAGAATAAGTTCGGAATAATCAATAATTTATTAGAATAGTTATTTAAAAGAATAAAGAATACATATTTATGTTATTATTTACTGCAAATAATAATATAATCACAATAACAATAAATAGTTATTATAAGTCATTAGTCATTCGGAAACTAAAACTACGAATTCCTCTAATTACAGTATTGCAACCCTAAGAAATTGGCGAAATATTCAGGGTTGCAAGATTGGCGTCTTTCTCAGGGGTGCAGTATCCTAGATTTTAACCCAAACTTTTATACCAAAGCTAAAATATGAGCTTATCATTCATATATTGTTAAAAATTCAATTTCACTCATATTATTGACAAAATTTGGTGCTTTGTAACATCCGAGTGTTTTTATTCAACCGTAAAAACTCTTACCTTTAAGATATGCACTAAACTGTATTCCTATCAAAACAAGATTATATTGGTGACAATCGCCAAAATCGTAAGACGCATTAGAAATTCTGGTTGAAACGTTTCAAAAAGAAATTCAAAGAAATTAGCATATCAAAATACCTTCAACAAATTTCTTTGAAACTTCATTGATTACATTTTCATGTAAATCAATCTTAGTAAGATATTTTTAAATGTAAGAAACGTGGCTTTATTTTATATAAAAGTAAGTTCTGAATTGGCGATAAGTCGCCAATTCACAACTAGTTGCTAAGGGAACAAACAGCATGACACAAGAAGACGTTCGGCGACATTTGACAAAGGTAAATAAAAAATATTTTGTGTGCCTTAGAAAAATAAACCAAAATTGAATACACGTAATAGCAAAAATTATGAAGTTTCATACAATTTTAAATGCTTACAAATATCAAATTTCTTGAAGCCGAATGTCAATTTATAAATATAACTAATTCAATACTTTACATACATCCTCTAATGAATATTGCTTCAGTGTTTGACTCTTCAGACTGTTAGCACCAGAAGAAAAAAAAATCGATCAATGTAACAACGCTTAAGCAAAATTTTCTATTGGTAAGTTTGAAATTTGTGTTAAGAGGAAGTAGTCCATTTGCATATATTAGAGCTTAAACAATGTCTCAACGCCCATGCCAAAGAACGAAACATATTAACAAAGAGTTTATTATTTTTGTATTTTAAACCAGCAAACACAAATTTAACAGTTAATTTATTATGTATCTAGAACACTGTTCCGACAAATGCTTTAAAAATTCAATAGAAAATATTGTGTTTTGTTTTTATTAATAGAAATTTGTTGGATACCTTTATAATGGAATAGTTAAATTTTAAATATATTTTACTGCCAAGTGTGTATTTAATATTCAGTACTAAATCAAAAGAGGCAATATGTAGAATCAGCATTACTGTAAAGTATTCAATAAATTTAACTAATTTAAAACCTTTAATAAAATTTAGATAAAAAAATAATAAGTTACTTCTCTTGAATTTGAAAGAACCGAAAATTTTAAAAATATAATAATTTAAAAAGAAAGAGCAGAAATTACAATTATTTATTAATTATGAATTTTCAATTCTAACATTATCCACTTTTATCATTAGATTTCCTGCAACATTTTTCCAAAGAGCTCTAAACTGAAACAATCGCTAATTTAAATTTAACGACTTGATCCTCACTTTTAATTTCTGTATATAAATCAATACCTCCATGAAAACAGCAATGTTTTTAAAAAATTAATAATTAAAAAATAACAATTTTTAACGATTACTTTTGTACGAGGTAACCACTAAAAGACTAATTGAGATACTATAAATATGGTATTACAAAATGATAATGAATTCTTCCTGAAATATCACCAATTGACCAAATGATTTCAAACTGCTCCAGATCCGAATCTAACATAGAATTAAAATGTAACTGGTAGTGTAATGATAATGTAATAATGTAATAACGATAATGTAATGATACTGGTAAGTTTGAATGATTGATTTTAATTGTAATAGATATACTCATTGACTTTCCTTCGTAGTTGAGCACTGAGTAAGCTCACATTAAACTTTAACAGATGAATTATAACAGTGACGGCGAATTTTTCTGAAAAGTGCATCATATTTTGTTCATTTTTAATACTAAACCATGGGATATTAGGGGGATAAACAGGAGGGGCGATCGATGAAAAGGGTACTAATAATTTGGAAACACTGAAAATTTGTTAACATAAAAATTAACCTTGACAAACGATCTTTTTTCCAGTTTTGAAATGCTTTACAGAGGTTTACATCTCCTTTATCCTTTTTGTTTTACAATTTTTACTTTTGCAATGAAGAACAAAAAATAAATGTCGATGTCAAAAAATTGATATCATTGAGATGATACCATGAACTATGGCATCATCTCATGATACTTCAGTGGAGCCTCTGAATTGAATATTTCAATGGGCAGGCATAAAGAAACACAGATATTATGAAATATTCTCTGTTAGTAAACGTAGTTACAGATATATGAATAAATAATAAAGTTGATAAAAATATATTTAATGTGAAATTTGTTGATGCGAATTTCTATACAGTTTCTTAATATTAGCTACATATTCCGCATTCATTCATTTAACATTTTTTTGCAGTCATTTCATTTCCATGCTTATTTCTATTGGTAAATTTTTCAAAATTCATAGAGGAAAGCAACTTTTCACACGAATACGTGAGAGCAACACCTTTAAATGACAATTAGCAAGTTTATTCATTGATATAAAATTGTTTGATAAATACTACATTTAATACACTATTAATATTTAATATATACGTTTAATATACTATATACATTTAATGAACTATTAATATTTATATACTATATGGATTTAATGTACTAATAATATTTAATATACTATAGATTCAATACACTTTTATTCCTTCTACTTCAGAAAGCAAGTTTTCAATTTTTTTTCCTATTAATTTTTATTAACAAACATTTTAATATTCTCAAATATCATTAATACAATTTATTCATTTCTCTAAAGTTTTTTATTCAGTTCTTTCAAGTGCTGAGTGGTCATATAAGAACATTAAACCATTTAACCAACCTATACTTCCAAAATTCGTCATAACTATTGTTTCTTTCATTCAAAAAAGAGCTTTCTTTCTTGCAATAATTTGAAAAAAAAATATATTGTTTTGTATTAAAATCCCATAATATTGATATTAAACTTCCTCTAATAATTGTGCTTTAATTATTCTTGCGCTTATAAAGTTTATAACTTTTTTTACAACTGGCATTGTATGGAAAATTGTTTTTAAACCTCGCTTCGGACGTAGAACTTGCTAGTGTATTATACAATGAAATTCAAGAATGCTTAATGTTGTGTTTAAGCTGCTAAACAAACCCAATGTTTATACCCACAGTATTAGTTGCACGGTCTGTTTTAACAGAAACCATTTTCTGTAAGTCATTATCTATTTCTTCAAATGTATTCTTGAAAAATGTCAACATCTGTTCACTTCCTTCTTAACGTTATTAGTCTCACCAGCCTTTCTTTCATTATATCGCTCCATTTATATCAAGCAAAAACTGCTAGTTTTATAACCATTTATATTCATTGCTGTCATCTAAAACAATTGAATATATTTCTGTATACTTTTAAATTGTTTTGCATTTCCGAAAAAATATTTATTTCCAATGCCATTTTTCTATTTTTAATTATATTTCGACCAACTGGTAAGTCATTTGTAAACTTTATAATAAATTTTGTTTCTTTAACATCTACAAACATTGTGGCAAGACAGATTGTTCAGACAGTTCAAGACAGTTTTGTTTTTCAGCAAGACAGTTTGTTTTACAAACTGTCTTGCTGAGAAAGATTTCCCATGGCGATCAATGCAATGGACTACTTGAAGACTAGCAGCTGTAATGGTATTTTTCGGAATCACAAAAGTTCTGAAAATATTGGTTTGTGAATGGTTTCTGTTTTTTCTTTTGTAAAAGAAAAATATTTTCTTGTTTCTTCGTCTCTTGAGAAGTATGCAACTTTTCAAAATGTATTTTACGTTTTATTTACGTGAAGTGACTATTTCGTTACAAATTGCACACATAGTTATTTTATTCTTTTCAACTACATCCTATTCATCAGATTATTCTACTTGAAATGGTCTGGAGCTTTGCATCTAGAACCTTTTGTATCTTTTGGTTTACACTTTTTTCAACCACCTACAAAATACAGGACTTCAACAGAAAATATTTATATTTAGAATACAATAATTTTAGAAGAAATATCTTTTAAACGTACTTATAACATACATTTTATCGTACGTAATACTCCTATATACAGATTATAATAATAATTTTTTAAAGGGTAAATTTAGGGGGTTAAAGAGGGATTATTAAACACTTTTAGACGCGTAGGCCAAAGAGGCCAATTATTTCAGCACTGCGAATTGGTACATCATTGTTATACAATGCAACGAATACTGTCTAGCTCCCACAATAACTCCTTCAGTCATGTAGTGGGAGGAAGGCGGTTGCTAAGGTTACCAAAAGGAGAATATATGTTCATGTATATATGGAGCACTTATAAATAATGGTGTAATGGTTAATAAATAATTCCTTCAATGAGGTTTTACTAAGCATTTAATGATGACAATTAATAATAGTAATCTGTTGACGACTACAACTAGTAATTTGCGTGGGAAATAATTTATTGTCAGTTTCTTGAAGATCTATATTCATGAGCAGCGTGGTAATCTATAGTCCTAAGTCATCTATCTGCAGTCATAAGCAGCGTAGGATGAACTATGGGTTGCAGTCGTATAGAAGTTTTCTTACAGGAACTGTGGGGAAAACGTCTAAAGTATGAAGGATCTACGGAAACTGTAAAGTTCTTAAATATAATAATATATAAAATACAATTAATATAAATTCATGTTTGTGAAAATTGCAACACCATGAAGGACTTACGCGAGTCAGCTGAAATTTTCAGGAAATGCAAATTAGTGCATGATATGCAAATGATTAGAATTTCAAATCCGTAGCGCATGCGTATGCTGAGCAGCGCTCTCTGAACGGCGGATGGATCCGAATAAATAAACGGCTGTAGCGAGGCGTGTATGGTTATCGGTAGTTATCTGCTAGTGGTAAAAGTTAGCTCAATCGTTACTTATGCCTCTTCGACGAAAGAGAGCGAGATTTGTACAACTTACAGAGTTTGAACGGGGGAGAATCATCGGCCTTCGTGAAGCTGGATTATCCTAACGTGCAGTAGCCGCTCGTGTGCAGCGTAACAGCAGCACAGTGATGCGTCTTTGGAAGCAGTAGACGGACGAGTGTCGGACAACTCGGAAATCCGGGAGCGGACCCCGAAATGTGACGTCAGCTCGCGATGATAGACACCTGGTCCGCATGCCACTGATGGAGACAATTCTTCCTCTAGACAATTGGCAGCACAGTGGTCAATAGCTACAGGTGTTTCATTGTGTGCTTCATCAATTCGTAAACGTCTGCTGCAGGGTGGACTGTGCGCAAGGACACCTTTATACAAGATCCCTCTCACGCTAAACCATAGCCGCCTGCAGCTACAATGGGCCGCACAGCATAGAGACTGGCGTGCTAATTGGGCAGCATGTCTTGTTTTCTGACGAATCCCGCTTTAATTTGTGGTACCATGATGGCCGTATTCGTGTCAGACGCTATGCCGGTGAACGTCACCTTCCGCAGTGCATTATCGAACGCCACAGTGGACAAACACCCGGAGTTATGGTCTGGGGTGCCATAGCATATCATGGACGATCTCAATTGCTAAGAATTGTGGGCAATCTGAACAGCAACCGGTACATCAGTGAAGGTCTACAGCCCCAAGCTGTTCCCTTCCTTCAGAGCTTGCCAGGCGCTGTATTTCAACAGGACAATACCCGCCCTCATATCGCTGGACTGTTCAATCCTCCTTTGCAACGCGGCAGGTACAGCTTCTTCCTTGGCCTGCGTATTCCCCGGATATGTCGCCGATTGAACATGTGTGGGATTTCGTTGGTCGGCGTCTCGCTCGTGATCCTTGTCCTGTTGCTTTTGCAGACGAACTTTGGGTGCGCATACAAACATTCCATAGAATGCTCTTCCTCAGGCAGACATTCAAAATTTGTTTGACTCCATGCCACGTCGTGTAGCAGCACTTATTGCGGCGCGTGGTGGCTACACAAAATACTGATTCCGATCTCTTGTTATTGTTTTTTTGATTTGAACATTTAATCATTTATTTGTACCACTACCACTCAATTATGACGATTCCTTCATGGTGTTTCAATTTTCACAAACATGAGTTTATATATGTATATATATATATATATATATATATATGATATATATATATATATATATATATATATGATATATATATATATATATATATATATATATATATATATAAAAGTTTTGCAATACATTAATTTTATAAAGGTAAATGTAGTACTTAATCGTGTGATGATAACCAACTGAATGCAAGGATAATGAACATTCGTTAAAGATAAATTGGCAATGCTAATATTTTTTTAAGTTGATATGTTAATCTGTTAAGTTCAGTTACGAACAAAGTTAAGTTTACGATAAGTTAATTTGTTTTTTAAGTAGTATTTTTGCTGCAAATTCTTTTACGAAAATTACCACTACTTTTTCACGATGATTAAAATGCATTTCCTTAAATCAAAAAACATAATTGCAGGATGTCAGAATTATAATTTAGCACTTATATTAAGTTTGTATTATAAAGCAAAACAATTACATTGACGTATTATAGCAAAACTGTTGGTTCTTTGTTTTCCTAAAATTTAACATTAACATTTAGAGAAAATTATAATTGTTTTTAAATGTTAGTACGCAAACTGAAGAAACAAGTTGTGGATGTATTAGATATAAAAGTTTTAAATTAAAATTAGCATTTTAGTATTTAATATTACTCAACGACTGGTTAAATGAGTAGTTGTTTGATCTCTATAGATCAATACACAAATTTCGTGGATCTTTCTCAAGTATATTTGTCATTTCTCTTTTTCTATATTCCCTGATCTTTCAAACGTAGTTTCTCTCCCAAAATAACATATCAGGTCTTTTGATGAGTGCATTTCGAACATTTCTTCAAGCGCAAGTTTATCGAATACAAAACTTGTTTCAAAGATTCCGTTTTCTTTTGAAAGCTTAACTTTTCTCTTAATACGGGAATTATACACTGTTCTTTGTTTGATGTAAAAGACTTGGTTTGTTTGTCGTATAACACACACTAGTGGAAGTCATTAATTTCACAATTTCGATACTTCACTCAATACTGTCACTCCCTTTCTAATTTTGCAATGTTAATTTGTGACAGTCGCTTAAACAGCTCATTTTATTGCTTGCTGAAGAGGGACTTTTAATGGTTCAGCTTCAGAGCAAAACTTTACAGCATTATGTCCAATTTTACGTGCTTGATATTTTAAAGGTTACTCTTTCTTAAACTGAAGATTCTCAAAAAATATTAAGGTTTATTCTCAGAAAGTTATGCTTAAGGACCAAGAAAAATAAATAAACAACGAAATTAAACTATTTTTAAATTGAAACATTTTAATGCAATTTAACAAAAGCAATTAAATGCGAAATACTCGATGGCAAGGACACGTGCAACAATGACAAAACCACCAAAAAAATACTAACCAACTGCTATTTTTGAGCCAAAAAATTGACACAAAGAAAGAAATGAAACTAAAACTTCCGTCGAATATCTCATACGAGAAATAAATCTCTTCAAGCATGACTTCTTTCTATAGTGATCTCGTTTGCACAATTCGCGGCCGAAAGAATTCTTCAGATCACCAGACAGAGTACATGCCAAGTTTAGGACAGACTGCCATAAGTCATATACAGTTAGCCAACGCAAGTTGAACATATGTTTTATAAATAAATTTGACATTAGATATTTGTACTATTATTACGACTCGAGCTGTTTTGAATATTATTCATTAACGTTTCGATATCATCCTTTCCGAATTACCATGCAGTTTCTCCGTTGAATCACAATTTCTCCTCCAATCGTGTTTGTTTGTTTCTGTTGTTTATTATTTTTTATTACATTCTTAAAAATTATAATAATAATATTTAAAAAAAATTATATATGCATACATTTTTTTTATTGTAAATTAATAAAAAATATAAATTATTAATAAGTTAATTTTTTTTAAATAAATTAATAATATATGTATTGCTCTTTTTCTCTCTAATCAATGGGCTTAAAGCTTAAGAAAATTCTCTCATTCACAAAGCAGGAGACAGAGGTTGCTAAGCAACCAAGCCTCTTCGTCTAACTGGCAAATCGTCGATATTTGTACTTTGATTTGTTTTGATATATCCGATTATCTGTTCTCTCTTTGATAATGTACATAAGTTTACAAAAATCAATATGAGTCATTTAAAGAGCATTTTTGGGTCAATATCTGACCCGAGGGGTCATAAATTCGCCTCCAATGTTACATACATACAAAAATGAAATTAAAAAAAAGATTAAAAATGAAAAAAAAAATTCAGTATTTACGGTGTGTTTACAAATATATACTACTGTGTCTAAAAAGTAAGACCGATTTTCAACTTAAAATTCACGGGGCTATGGAATTTCAATATTTTTTTTTTCTTTTGTAGGCTGTTGGCACTGTCCTTGACATCTGTGTGAAATTAGATGTCAAAATATTCATTAGCGTTTGATTTACGCTTGAATTTGTGAGACGCTAAAACTGATTCAGGAGATTTTTGAAATGTCAGAATTAACTGAGCAAAGAACATGCATTAAATTTTATTTGCGGAAAAGTACAGAATGTCGCAGAAAGCATTCGATAAGCATTCCTGTATAGGAAAGAAATGTTTACAAGTGATATAAACAGTTCAAAGAAGGCAGAAAGCCCTCTGGTGGACCATCCACCTCAACCGACGAAGCTCACGTCCAAAAAATTAAAGATTTGGTGTGCTTGCAAACCGTCGATTTTACGATTAGAATCCTTGCTAATGATGTTGGAATTTCAAAACGATCGGTGAATTCCATTTTGGGACTCAAACGCGTCAAATCTCTATTGGTACCGAAAACACTGAATGAGCCCGCTCACGCTGCATTGATTCGCCAAAAACGAAACCCATATCATTCCACAACCACTGTATTCACACCGTGCGATGTCAGGCTATTCCCTAAACTCAAACGACCATACCGGGGACACCGTTTTGAGACGATTGAAGACTTTCAACGTGAATCGCCACGCACTTTGAAGGCCATCCCTGCCGACGACTTTTTAGCATGCATTGAGGATGGGAAATAAAGTTGGCATAAGGCATAAGAGATTACTTTGAAGGCAATGAAATAAATTTGGAAGAATAAATAAAGAGTTTCTGAAAAAAAATTGGTCTTACTTTTTGGGCACAGTAGTACATACAAAAATGAAATTAAAAATGATTAAAAACAAAAAAAAAATCAGTATTTACGAGATGTTTAAGAATATATATATATATTTTTTTCAAATTTTATTTTAGGCATGGCTGCCGCCGACATTGCCCCCAGTGCAACAAATCAAAAAGAACAGAAGGCCACAGCATGTGGAGGGATATTCCTCCACCAAGAATAAACCTCCCCCCTGAGTATACATTGGTAGGAAAATGTGAAGACGTGTGCTGCTCAAGTAAGCATTTCCGATATTTTTAGTCACGTAATATAGAGATTTTTTTTTTACGAATCGTTGACAACGAAGGACAGAATAAAACATGTAATAAAAGCATAAAGTGATCGATCGTACGGAGATTTCACGGTATGTAAACAAAGACCGCACGAAAACAATCACAGGGTTTCAGAAAACTGACAAGAGATTTGAAAACATGCAATTCAGTTTTTCTTACCTGTAATAATCTTTTCTGATTATATGCCAGCTTTCTTTGTATCCGTTTTTTCGATTATCTTAAAATAGATGTGAATATTTTTTGATGGCTTAAAGCGATAACATTAAAATAAAAAAAAATCTAAATTATATATCAGAAATAATGCAAATTAAATGAATATTAAGTTTTACATATCTGGTTTGAGACATTTTATTTGAAAATAACATGGTGAAACGAAAAATTGTTTATCATTTTGAAGATGTACTTTAATGTGTTTTTACGTATTAACATCATGACACTGATTACGTTTTAACCGCCCTCGTAATAACTCAGAGCGTATTAATAACAACGACTGATCGCTTTTGTTAACATTTTTTTGTCCAAATAACATTCGAAAAAATTATGCTTGGAACATTTTCTTCAAATATATTGTCTACAACGGACATTTTTTGCATTAACTGCCGTTTTGCATTAAATTTCTAAACATAATCTGCCAGAAAAAAAAAACTTGGCTTATATTTACCAATGGCCAGTGTAAAGCCGAATGATATTCAAACATTTTTATACTTCGAATATCGTCTGCAAGAGACATTTATATACTTCGAATATTTTCTGCAATAAACATTTTGAACAAAAACATTTTCTACTAAACATTTTCCATCCGAAATAAAAAAATTGCCTCACATTCTCCGATAGCATGTGACTATGTCAATGACGTTCGAACATTGTCTGCAACAGATATTTTTACCTTAGAGCAATTTCTGCAACAGACATTTTTACATTTAGAACAGTTTCTGCAACATAAATTTTCTACAAGGAACATTTTCCGCAGTAAACAAAATTTGGTTTCCCATATGTAATCGCATGTGGCAATGACAGTGCATTCGAACATTTTAATGTTTCGGAAATTGTCTGCAACAAAAAGTTATACTTTTAGAACAGTTACTACAGACATTTTTACTTTTAGAACAGTTTCTGCAACATACTTTTTCTACAAATAATATTTTCTGTAACATACATTTTTACATAATGGAAGCGATCCATTTCTGGCATGTGGCTAATACGTAAGTATTCTTTATTGAACTTTGGTAATTAAAGTACGCTACTTTTTCACAAAATATTTGTTGAAGCATGATTAATAAATGGAAATATTTCAACAGGGGGACGTTTAATATTGAGTAAATTCTGTAAAACAATCATCTTAAAATAATGATGAAATATCATCAAGATATCATGGTTAATAATTATTACTACAAATAAAAGCTTTTATTTTTTTATTGCAAATCAAGTATGTACAGCGATTAAAAAAAAAAACTGTAATGACGTTGGTCAGAATGATTTTCATGACTAAATTATTGAAAACAAATTAAATTTAAAAATTTTCTTTGAGAAATTCTTCAATCGATAATTTATTTGCTTGAATCGTTAAATTAGATCGATAATTTTGACTAATTTATAAATTATTATTTTATAACTTACTATAAGTAATTTTTAAGAAAGAGTATATGTATATGTATATAAAATTTATCTGTAATTTCTTGCTGTACCTAATTAAAGTCTAATGAGTACTGGTATTGTACGTATTGTATTGAAAATTAAATAGAAATGTAATTTGACAGAAATTACTGTGTTGACAATTTAACAAGGATATCAGTTTATTTGCGTAAATAATTGAATTAATCACTTTTTCAAAAATTTTACTTCGATTTTGCTTTTAAATTTGGAATGTGAACAATTTTTTTCATGAAATAAAATCCTTTGATTTACGAACCAACTCAAAATATTGATGTAATGAAAATAAACATTGGGAAAGTATTCAAACAAATGTTAATGTTCTATTTAAACAAAAGCTGTTAAGTTCACTAAATACTAATGTATTAAAGTATAAAATCTGTAATTTAAATTTTTAAAATTGTTTTTTAAAACATATGCAGTAAATTCCAGATGAAGTAATATATTCAAATAATTTAAATAGCTTTTCGAATTGAAAACCTAAATATTACAGTTTATTTTACTTTGTTTTCAGTTGTTCCGTTGCTCTTGAAAACTATTTTACGTAATAGAAAATATGTTATTTAATAAAGCCTGTTTTAATGTGGACATGGCAAACTAAGAAAATAAGAAATACTAGACAGAAGTATCAATCTGACATCATATCTTATTTGCCTAAACTATTCCCATTTAAAATTAAATGATGTCTGTAAATAATACTATTAAATAAAACTTAATTTTTAAAAGCTTAAATTTGAACATGCATGTTAGAAGAAACAGAACAATTAAAATATTCTTGCTGGCTGTTACTCAATGATATTTCATAAGAGTTTTGTATTGAGAATGCATTAAAAGTTTTACAAATATTGAATAAATCTAAATTTTATTTATTTATGTAATAAACTAAAGTAATGTTTCATTATCAGCTTGTAAGACAGCTTGTATCAAACCAGAAGAGTGCTCCAACTGTGACCATGTTCCTCCACCTTTGCTTCGCTTCAACTATTCCACCAGAGATGGAGAATTTGATCCAAAAAACAGCATTGCCACTTATCAAACGGTTAGTTATTTTCGTTAATATTTTAATACTTCTTTAATATATTTTCAGTACATTAAAATTTGATGACTCATAGTAATTATATTAATGTGCTAATATTTTATAATTAAACAAATTATTTCATTAAATGAGTAGTAACAATTATTATTATTATTATTACCCTTTGAACACAATATAAAATAAACTCAATCCAGTTCAGCAAACTGAAGTCTCATTTATGTATACTTTTATGAATGCATTGAAGACTTCAATAAAGGAATTCCAACTTGAAATTGGATTTCATTATGCAATTTCTTTATATCATCTTACAAAGCTATAATTTAAACAAAAAAATATTCAATTTGGTATCAGAGGTATTGCTTGTAATTTTGGATAATTGTTTGCCAGAATATCTGAAAATGAATCATTATGTCAGATGCACTTAATCACCGTTCTCCCAAAATTGCAAAGGGTCAGTCTCTGTTTTACTAGTTATGATATTAAAGTAAATCATAACTAGTTATCATATCATTCAGTCAGATGCCATTATGATTTACTAAGGATGATAGTTACATGGGTTAAAGAACTAGGCACTTTCCAATGATAAACACATTGTTTTTTGAATGAATGACAATTACATTAGTTATGTATTTGAAATTATTGAATTTTCATGGTACACATTATTCTAGATGAAAGAAATTTCATAGTTATAAAAAAAGAATGATAATTACGTATTTATTGAATACAATCAATATTTTTAAAAAAATACAAACTAAACATCGCATTTTATTAAAATATTTCTCTTATCCTTACAAATTAAATGAAGTTTAAAATGAGAAAATAAGAATAAATAAGTATATAAGAATAAAGAAAGATTAAAACAAATAATACAGTAAAATGTTTTTCATTATATATATAATTCATATATTTCGTAAATATTAAAGTCCCGCAAATCTTTAACTAAAAATATTTCTTTTATACTTACAAACTAAATATATTTTTTAGAGAATTATAAGGTCCAAAAATGCAATTTTGTTTTTAAAAATATTTCTTTACTCCTTTCTTACAAATTAATTATTTTCCTTTTGAATTGCATTTTCTAGTACTTTTTATAACTAAACTAATCTGTAAAATTATTATTTTTTCAAGACAACAAACAGTTTTCATGGCAGAGGACCACTAATGACACTTAAGGAATATCAAGATCCAGAAGAAATGAGAACACCACGATTCCTGGAAATGTCTCCAATAAGCTTACGCATGTTAGATCAAAGGCCTTGAATGCATTTTAAAGAGAGTTATCGAAAAGGAGAATGTATTTAACTAGAACAGATATGAAATTTTAATGTTAATATACATAGCTATTAAAATAAATAGACAGTTAAATGTTTTTGCAAACACACATTGTTCTTGTATACCTTACATATTATACATTTAAGTATTATTTGTTATATTGATCATTTGTGCCCTCATAATAAATTTTGTGTCTTTGATTTTACAGATCACCAGAATATTATTATGTTAATATTTCTAAAGATGTAAATTTAATGATATTTTGTCATTAATTTTACCATCAAAGCAAATATGTCGAATGATACAAGTTTCTTTTTTTTTTTTAATATTTTCGATTTGGCATTTTTGTACGTTGAATTGTAGATAGTCAAAGCGAAAATCGATGATTTGTAACTAATTTTAAATGTTAAATGTAACTAATATTAAATGTAAAGATTTTTGCCATCAAAGCAAATATGTCGACTAATAAAATTTCCATTTTTTCTGGCTCTATTTTTCAATTCGGCATAATTCGTGGGAAAAAAAATGAGGACTTGTTAAGTTGAATTGTAGACAACTAATGTAACTAATATTAAATGTAAAGATTTTTGCCATCAAAACAAATATGTCGACTGATAAAATTTTCATTTTTTTGGCTGATTTTTCGATTCGGCATGATTTGTTAAAGGAAAAAAAAAGAAGATATGTAAGTTGAATTGTAGACAATTAATGTAACTAATAATAAAGTTAAAGATTTAATGTAACTAATGTAAAAAATTTTAACGTTATAACGTTAAAATTTTTTACATTAGTTAACGGAAAAACAAAAACAACAAAATAAAAAAAAATGAAGTTTTGTAAGTTGAATTGTAGACAGCCAAAGGGCAAATCAATGATTTTGTAGGTAATATTAAATGTTTCTTAAACACCTCCTACACTTTTTCCAATATTTCTAAGGTAAAAGAAGTACCTACGGTCTATTTTTAACTCACTGTATAATTTTTTCTTCCGCTGTGAAAAGTCTTCTTTTTAATTTGACATAAAAACATATCAGTTAAAAGTTCCATTATTATATATTTTTATCAAATAATATAATTTTTATCTCTCAGCAAACAAAACTTTATCCGAATAAGAAAATTTTCTTAATTTTTTAAAAATTTTTAAAAAATAAGCTATTAAATAACAGCATAATTGCAAAGGATCGAAAATTATTGAAAGAAAGGAAAATTAGTTTAATATTTTTTTTTTTATGAAATATTGCAATGGAAATAATGTGGTTTACCAGACGTATTTAATATTTACCAGACTTAGATAAGGTTATTATTACATTTTTAATTAATGTTATTTGATCTATGTTCATTCCCAGTTGCAATTACCAAAATTGATATTCGTATTTAAAAAAACACCACTTTTACCCATTTTAAATCTAATTAAAAAGATTTATGTATTTTTAAATGAAGATAGGCTTACATTTAAAATTAAAGTTTTAGATTTCGTATAAAATGCCTTTAATTAAATTTATTTTTCATCGTACATTTTTAATTATCAATTTGGTAGCTATTTTTGGTACATTCCCTATTGTTTGACAATTCTTTTTACTGAAAAAAAGGAAGTATTATAAGTTTCTTATAAATTTAATTTATTGAGAAAGTTAAATATACAAGCTCTCATATGTATAAAGTTACAGAATTATTTTATAAAGTAAATGAAATGATAAAGAAAGGATAATTTTAAAATTCTATATCATAGAGGATTTAAAATTTTGCTTTTCTTAAATAGTAAATTTTATAAGAGCAGTAATAAATTTATTCATTTTTGGTTATTAAATAAAGTAATTTAATAATTTTTAGATTATTAATTATTATTTTAATTTTAATTTAATAATTTAATAAATTTTTAATTTAATTTATTATTAAATTTATTTATTTATTATAATGTTTTATTGAAGAAAAACGTTAATTTAAATTAAATATTAAATTATTCATTTTATTTCTTAAATTATTTTTTTAAAAAGTTATGCCTTTATTTATTGATAAAATAGTAAAACTTATTTTTTTTAAACAATATTATAATAGTACTTTTAAAAAGAATTAATTTCAAAAGCTGCTGAAAATTAGACAAAGATAAAAGTTCAACAGATATTAATTATAAATTTAATACGGTCTTTGATAGATAAGTATATAAAATTTAACTTACTGAAAATTTTACTATTTAAAATCCACTTTGTATAACTATGCACAATTTATAAGTTGTAAAACTATAATTTTTATTCTAAACTTTTCTGGTAGAAATAACTTCAGAGCTTTGAAAGTCTTTCAGTAAAACTAGCATTAGAATTCAAAACTTTTTATATTTAGACTCATTGTTTTCAGTTGTTCTGAATTGTATCAGAAACCAAAAAAAAAAAAAAATTAATTTTAGATCATTAACATGCTAATCTTCATCTTCTTCGGCGCAACAGCCCTAGGGCGAGCGAAGCCCATCCGCCTACTGGTAAATTTCGAGACAGGAGTTGTTTTACATTCTAATCTAAAATTGTTAATTAATTAAATTCAAAACTTGCAGGAAATCTTAGTTTAATTAAAATTATCAAAAATATTTCAATCGTTAAATTTGTATGTTTCAAGAATATGCAATAGGATTCACAATCGCCTTAAAAATAACTTTTAATTTGTTTTACTCTTTGAGACATGATTAAATATTTGCGGAAACTTAAAAGCTTTATGGTAAATGGAATTCCTCGGAGACCAAACCGATACAATGATTCCTGAAAAAAAAGAAAATAAATGGATATTTCGAGAATTAATACTTGAATGTAAAGAAGATAAAGTAATCACAGACTAAATCTTTATTTTAATGCGTTTTTTTTTCCTTTTCACTAGAGAAAAACAAGAATTTTTATTTAATGAACGGTAAATAGACTAAGAGAGCTGGAATTATGATTGGTATTGATTTTTTTTAAAGTATCTTATCAAAGAAAAAAATTCTAAGACGGTTAAAATGCAAGGAGGCTTATATGGAATAACAATTCTTTTCTTAAAAATATACTCTGCTTTATATTTTTAAATTAATGGCAAAAATAAGTTGCTCCTAGATTTATAATTTTATTATTGCAGCAATCGTGCCAGAAATATTTAAAAAAAAATAACTATGCTTTTATTTTCTATTTCTGAAGTGTGTAACTCATAAAGTGTTTTAATATCTTGGCAACTTCTAATTTTAAAACCTGTTGTATGCATGAGGTAAACAGCCCATGGGGATTATCAAAGAGGATTACAATGACGCAAGTTACGAAGTTGCGATGCAGACGAACAAGATTTTCCTGTACTGAAGTTTGAGAATCGGAGGACCATTGGCACCCAGAGCAATGTATGGAAATCACTTTAAAGGGAAGCCGTGGCCCACCCTGGGCTGTAGTGCTATTGATGATGATGATTATATGTATGGCAGACAAGAAGAATTTTTTATAGAAATTTCAGCAGAAACTTCTACACACTTGCTTGCTATCTGCTTCTTGTTGTCCTTGCAACAACAGCATGTTGGGCCAAAGCCGTCAGCCTACTAGCAGAATTTGAGACGTAAGATCCTTTTTTTTTACTGGGTTAATTTTTATTCTATAATTTTCGGGTAGAAATAACTTTAGAGTTTTGAAAGTCTTTCCGTAAATTAGCATTATAAATGTATACTTTTTATAATTATATTAAATTTTTATTGTATCATGTACAAAAGAGTGAATTTTAGATCACAAACACTGTAATCTACTTCTTTGACTCAACAACCCTATGGGGAATCAAGGCCATCTGCCTACTGGTAAAATTCGAGACAGGAAATGTTTTACATTCTAATCTGGAATTTTTAATTGATTAAATTCCAAACATGCAGGAAATCTTCGTTTAATTAAAGCTAACAAAAATATTTCAATCGTTAAATTTGTATGTTTCCAGAATATGCAATAAGATTCAGAATCGCCTTCGAAAAAAAAAATTGTAATTTCGTTTTACACTTTGAGACATGTTTAAATATTTGCTGAAACTTAGAAGCTTTATGGTGAATGCAATTCCTAAGAGACAAAACCGATACAATGACTTCTGAAAAAAGAAGAAAGAAGTGGATATTTTGAGAATTAATACTTCAATGTAAAGAAGATAAAGTAATCACAGACTGAATTTTTATTTCCACATATTTTTTTTTTCCTTTTCACTAGAAAAAAACAAGAATTTTTATTTAAAAAAAACAAGGAAAACATCGTATTAGATTCAATATTTGCTTATGAAAGAAAATTGGAAGTATTTTTAGAAATTAAATTGATTCGCATAAGCTATGCATTGAAACAAATATTCTAAAATCTTTTATTTATTTTTTTAAAATAAATTCGACCGACTTTTCAACAATCTTCGCTACGAATTCCTTAATCGTATGCTTTATCCATCAGATTCTCTTTGAGCTTATGTTCACTTAACCTTTTTTTTTCATTATTTGCTTATTTTTCAGTTTGAAAAGGAAAAAAAATATCGATTAATCAATAGTTTGCTTTAATGACTGGTTTTTCTTCAATTCTAACAATGCCACTTACAAAAATAAGTTTTTATAAGAATCAAATTTTTTTTATATTCGTTCTATTTTTCTTTGCTATCAAAGTACTTTAATTCTCAGAGAGTGCCTTTTGAAATCGAATCGTTTAGAAGAAACTGTTTACGAAAGATTGAGCAGTTTTTAGAAGAAAAAAAATATCGAAGCGAAATTAACCTTTTTAAATATTTATTCAACTCAAAATCTTTTATGCGTCACATTTTATGAATGTTTTTATTTAAATTTTTACACTTTCCAGTTATTAGGAAGAGTTTTTAAGAACCATTATGAAAGATTCCAAAGTAAGGAACGGTAAATAGGCTACGATAGTTGAAACTATGATTGGTATTGATTTTTTTGTAAAGAATCTCATCAAAGAAAAAAAATCCTAAGAAGTTTAAAAAGCAAGAAGTTTGGAGAAGAATATTAGGTGGATTATAACATTTTTTTTTCTTTAAAATATAGTCTGCTTCATATTTTTAAATTAATGGCAAAAATTAATTATTAAAACTATAATTTAATTATTGCTGCAATCATGATGTGCAGAATTTTGAGTTAAGTTATAAGAATTATTTTATAAAGTTTTTGAAGTGTCTTGGCTTATAATATTTTTTTAATATATTGGCAACTTTGAATTTTCAATGCCATTACATGCATGATAGATTAACAGCAATTTTTATATTAATTTCATAAGATACTTCTGCAGACTTGACTGCTATCTTCTTCTACTTCTTTGGCGCGACAGCTCTATAGGGAGTCAAGGCCGTCTGCCTACTAGCAAATTTCGAGACAGGAGTAGTTTTATATTCTAATCTAAAATTGTTAATTAAATAAATTCCAAACATGAAGGAAATCTTAGATTAATTAAAGCTAACAAATGTATCGTAAATTTTGCATGTTGCTAGAATATGCAATGAGATTTAGAATCCCCATAAAAAAAATTTGTAATTTTGTTTTACTCTTCGAGACATGATTAAATATTTGCGGAGACTTTAAAGCTTTAAGGTAAATGGAATTCCCAAGAGATAAAACCGATACAATGATTTCTGAGAAAAGAAGAACAAAATGGATATTTCAAGAATTAATACTTCAATGTAAAGAAGATAAAGTAATCACAGAACTGAATTTTTATTTTCATGCTTTTTTTTCCTTTTCACTAGAGAAAAAACAAGAATTTTTATTTAGAAAAACCAAGGAAAACATCGTATTAGATTCAATATTTGCTTATGAAAAGAGAATGAGAAGTATTTTTAGAAATTCAATTGATTTGGATAAACTATGCGTTGAAAAAAAAATATATTCTAAAATCTTTTAATGTTTTTTTTTAGATAAATTCTACCGACTTTACAACAATCTTCGCTAACAATTCCTTAGTTGCCATGCTTTATCCATCAGATTCTCTCTAAGCTTATGTTCACTTAACCTTTTTTTTTATTATTTGCTTTTTTCTTCAATTTCAAAAAAAGGGGAAAAAAAAATATCGATTCATCAATAGTTTGCTTTAATGACTTGTTTTTCTCCAATTCTAACAATGCCACTTACAAAAATAAGTTTTTATACGAATAACGTTTTTGTATACAGTCCTCAGAGGAAAATATTTCGGATAATTAGAATAAGAGCACTGTTATTTTGATTTTGTTTTTTTATTCGTTCTATTTTTCTTGCCACCAAAGTGCTTAATTCTCTGTGAGTGCCTTTTGAAATCGAATCGCTTAGAAGAAACAGTTCGACCAAAAGATTGAGCAGTTTTTAGAAATAAAAAAATCGAAGCGAAATGAGGCATTTTAAATATTTATTTAACTCAAACTCTTTTATGCATCACATTTTACAAATATTTTTATTTAAATTTTTATACTTTCCGAGTTATTAGGAAAGAGTTTATAAGAACCATTAAGCAGGAGTCAGAAGTAATGAACGGTAAATAGACTAAGAGAGCTGGAATTATGATTGTTATTGATTTTTATTAAAGTATCTTATCAAAGAAAAAAAATCCGAACTCTGTTAAAATGAGAAAAGTTTAGAGAAGAATATTACTTGGATGGTATTGAAATAACATTTTTTTCTTCAAAAATATACTCTGCTTCATATTTTTAAATTAATGGCAAAAATAAATTATTATTAGATTTATAATTTCATTATTGCAGCAATCGTGACGAGTAGAATTTTTTTTTTTTTAGTTATAAGAATTATTTTATAAAGTTTTTGAAGAGTGTAGTTTAAAATATCTTTTAATATATTGACAACTTTGAATTTTCAACGTCATTATAAGAATGATAGATTAGCAGCACTTTTTATAGGAATTTCATAAGATACTTCTATACACTTGACTACTATCTTCTTCTTCTTCTTTGGCGCAACATTCCTACCAGGAGCCAAGTCCGTCTGCCTATTGGCAAACTTCGTGACTAGAGTTGTTTTATATTCTAATCTAAAATTGTTAATTAAATAAATTCTGAACATGAAGAAAATCTTAGTTTAATTAAAGCTAACAAAAGTATCGTTAAATTTGTATGTTTCCAGAATATGCAATAAGATTTAGAATCTAAATCAAAAAAAATTTCAATTTTGTTTTACTCTTCGAGACATGATTAAAAGTTTGCGCAAACTTAAAAGCTTTATGGTAAATGGAATTCCTGAGACACAAAACCTATACAATGATTTCTGAAAAAAAGATAAAGAAATGGATATTCCAAGAATTAATAATGCAATGTAAAGAAAATAAAGTAATCACAGACTGAATTTTTATTTTCATGGTTTTTTTTCCTAATCACTAGAGGAAAACAAGAATTTTTATTTAGAAAAACATCGTATTAGATTCAATATTTGCTTATGAAAAGAGAATGAGAAGTATTTTTAGAAATTCAATTGATTTGGATAAACTATGCGTTGAAAAAAAAATATATTCTAAAATCTTTTAATGTTTTTTTTTAGATAAATTCTACCGACTTTACAACAATCTTCGCTAACAATTCCTTAGTTGCCATGCTTTATCCATCAGATTCTCTCTAAGCTTATGTTCACTTAACCTTTTTTTTTATTATTTGCTTTTTTCTTCAATTTCAAAAAAAGGGAAAAAAAAAATATCGATTCATCAATAGTTTTCTTTAATGACTTGTTTTTCTCCAATTCTAACAATGCCACTTACAAAAATAAGTTTTTATACGAATAACGTTTTTGTATACAGTCCTCAGAGGAAAATATTTCGGATAATTAGAATAAGAGCACTGTTATTTTGATTTTGTTTTTTTATTCGTTCTATTTTTCTTGCCACCAAAGTGCTTAATTCTCTGTGAGTGCCTTTTGAAATCGAATCGCTTAGAAGAAACAGTTCGACCAAAAGATTGAGCAGTTTTTAGAAATAAAAAAATCGAAGCGAAATGAGGCATTTTAAATATTTATTTAACTCAAACTCTTTTATGCATCACATTTTACAAATATTTTTATTTAAATTTTTATACTTTCCGAGTTATTAGGAAAGAGTTTATAAGAACCATTAAGCAGGAGTCAGAAGTAATGAACGGTAAATAGACTAAGAGAGCTGGAATTATGATTGTTATTGATTTTTATTAAAGTATCTTATCAAAGAAAAAAAATCCGAACTCTGTTAAAATGAGAAAAGTTTAGAGAAGAATATTACTTGGATGGTATTGAAATAACATTTTTTTCTTCAAAAATATACTCTGCTTCATATTTTTAAATTAATGGCAAAAATAAATTATTATTAGATTTATAATTTCATTATTGCAGCAATCGTGACGAGTAGAATTTTTTTTTTTTTAGTTATAAGAATTATTTTATAAAGTTTTTGAAGAGTGTAGTTTAAAATATCTTTTAATATATTGACAACTTTGAATTTTCAACGTCATTATAAGAATGATAGATTAGCAGCACTTTTTATAGGAATTTCATAAGATACTTCTATACACTTGACTACTATCTTCTTCTTCTTCTTTGGCGCAACATTCCTACCAGGAGCCAAGTCCGTCTGCCTATTGGCAAACTTCGTGACTAGAGTTGTTTTATATTCTAATCTAAAATTGTTAATTAAATAAATTCTGAACATGAAGAAAATCTTAGTTTAATTAAAGCTAACAAAAGTATCGTTAAATTTGTATGTTTCCAGAATATGCAATAAGATTTAGAATCTAAATCAAAAAAAATTTCAATTTTGTTTTACTCTTCGAGACATGATTAAAAGTTTGCGCAAACTTAAAAGCTTTATGGTAAATGGAATTCCTGAGACACAAAACCTATACAATGATTTCTGAAAAAAAGATAAAGAAATGGATATTCCAAGAATTAATAATGCAATGTAAAGAAAATAAAGTAATCACAGACTGAATTTTTATTTTCATGGTTTTTTTCCCTAATCACTAGAGGAAAACAAGAATTTTTATTTAGAAAAACATCGTATTAGATTCAATATTTGCTTATGAAAAGAGAATGAGAAGTATTTTTAGAAATTAAATTGATTCGGATAAACTACGCATTGAAAAAAAAATTCAAAAATCTTTTATTGTTGTTTTTAAAAATAAATTCGACCGACTTTTCAACAATCTTCGCTACCAATTCTTTAATCGTCATGCTCTATCCATCAGATTCTTTCTGAGCTTAGGTTCACTTAACCTATTTTTTTTTCTTCATTATTTGTTTATTTTTTTTTTTCAGTTTCAGGAAAAGGAAAAAAATCGATTAATCAATAGTTTGCTTTAATGACGTTTTTTCTACAATTATAACAGTGCCACTTACAGAAATAAGTTTTTATACAATTAGTATTGTATACAGTCCTCAGAGGAAAATATTTAGGATAATTAGAATAAGAGCACTGATTTTATTTATTTATTTTTGTTTTTTTATTCGTTCTATTTTTCTTTGCTATCAAAGCGCTTTAATTCTCAAACAGAGCACTTCTGAAATCGAAACTTTTAGAAAAAAATGTTGGACCGAAAGATTGAGCAGTTTTTAGAAATAAAAAAAAAATCGAAGCGAAATGAGCCTTTTTAAATATTTATTCAACTCAAAACTCTTTTATGCGTCACATTTTATAAATGTTTTTATTTACATTTCTACACTTTCCGAGTTATTAGGAAAGGGTTTATAAGAACCATTAAGAAGGAGTCAGAAGTAATGGACGGTAAATAGAATAAGAGAGCTGCAATTATTATTGATATTAATTTTTTAAAAAGATTCTTATCAAAGAAAAAAATCCTAAGACGGTTGAAATGCAAGGAAGATTAGAGAAGAATATTAGATGTATGGTATTGGAATAACAATTTTTTTTTAAAGATACTAATGCTTCTTATTTTTTCAATAATGTCGAAAAATAAGTTATTTCTAGATTTATAATTTTGTTATTACAGAAATTATGGAGTATAACTTTTTTTAAAAAAAATTAATATGCTTTTATTTTATAAAGCTTATAAAGAATCTTTTAAAAGAAAAAAATCTAAGACGTTGAAAATGCAAGGAGGCTTGGGGCAGAATATTACGTTTGTGATATTGGAAAAAAAAATTTTTTTCTTAAAAATATACCCTGCTTCATGCATTTTTAAATTAATGGCAAAAATAAGTAATTCCGAGGTTTACAGTTTTGTTATGGTAAAAATTATAATATATATAAACATTTTTAAAAAAATATGTTTTTAGTTAATAACGTTTTCTGAAGTGTCTAGCTTATAAAGTCTTGTAATAGTCTTGTCTACTGCTTGTTGTCCTTGCAACAACCTTATGGTGGGCCAAAGCCGTCTGCCTACAAGTAAAATTTCAGTCAGGGGACCCTTTTTTAAAATGGGTTAATTTTTTAAAACTTTTTCTGGGAGAAATAACTTTAAAGTTTTGAAAGCCTTTCAGTAAATTAGCGTTAGAACTGTATACTTTTCATATTTATACTCAATGTTTTCAGTTGTTTTGATTTTATTATGTACAAAAGAGTGAATTTTAGATCATCAACATTCTAATCTTCTTCTTTGGAACATCAACCCTATGGTGAGCGAAGGCCGTTTGCCTACTGGCAAATTTCGAGATAGGAGATATTCTAAATCTGAAATTGTTAATTAACTAAATCCCAAACATGCAGGAAATCTTATTTTAATTATAGCCAACAAAAATATTTCAATCGTAAAATTTTGTATGTTTCCAGAATATGCAATAAGATTCAGAATCGTCTTAAAAAAAAAACCCTTGTAATTTTGTTTTATTCTTCGTGGCATGATTAAATATTTGCGGAAACCTAAAAGCTTTATGGTAAATGGAATTCCTTGGAGACAAAACCGATACAATGATTTCTAAAAAAAAACGAAATGGATATACTGAGAATTAATGTAAAGATGATAAAGTAATCACAGATTGAATTTTTATTTTCATGAATTTTTTTCCTTTTCACTAGAGAAAAACAAGACTTTTTATTTAGAAATACCAAGGAAAACATCGTATTAGATTCAATATTTTTTTATGAAAAGAAAATTGGAAGTATTTTTAGAAATTATATTGCTTCGGATAAACTATGCATTAAAAAAAATATTCTGAAATCTTTTAATGTTTTTTTTTTTAAAAATAAATTCGACCGACTTTTCAACAATTCTTTTTTTCTAATCGTCAACAATGCTTTATTTTTATAGAATCCATCAATAAGATTCTCTTTTTTTTTTTTTTTTTTTTTTTTTTTCTATTCCTTCAATTTTTATTTGCGTATCAAAGTCAACCAATTTTTCATTAGAAGAAACAGTTGGACTTTTTTTTTAAATATTTATTCAACTCTTTTATGCGTCCCATTTTGTAAATGTTTTTATTTAAATTTTACACTTTCCGAGTAACCATTTAAGAACCATTAAGAAAGTGTCAGAAGTAATGAACGGTAAATTGTCTAAGAGAGCTGAAATTATGATTAGTATTCATTTTTTTTACAGAATCATATCAAAGAAAAAAAATCTTATGACGGTTAAAATGCAAGGAGGCTTAGAGAAGAATATTACGTGAATGGCATTGGCACAACAATTTTTTCTTAAAGATCCACTCTATTTTATATCTTTGAGATAATAGCAAAAAAAAAGTTATTCATAGATTTATAATTTTGTTATTACAGAAATCATGACGTATAAAAATTTAAAAATTATATATATGTGTTTATTTTATAACGTTTTCCGACGCGTTTAAGTCATAAAGTCTTGTAATAAATTGATAACTTTGAATTTTCAATGATATTCTATGTATTGCAAATAAGCAGAATTTTTTTATAAGAATTTCAGCAGAAAGTTTTACACACTTGCTTGCTATGTACTTCTTTTTGTCCTTGCAACAACCTCATGGTGATCCAAAGCCGTCTGACTACAAGTAGAATTTTAGGCAGGAGATCCATTTTTTTTGCTGGGCTAATTTGAATTCTATATTTTTTGGTAAAAACTTAAGAGTTTTGAAAGTCGTTCAGCAAACTGGCATTAGAACTGCATTCTTTTTATATTTATACTCAACGTTTTTAGTCGCTTTGGAGTGTATCATGTTCAAAACAGTGAATTTTAAAACATCAACATTCTAATCTTCTTTGGCGCAACAACCCTATGTTGAGCCAAGGCCGTGTGCCTACTGGCAGAATTCAAGACTGGAGTTATTTTACATTATAATCCGAAATTGTCAATTAATTAAATTCCAAACATACAGGAAATCTTAGCTTAATTAAAGATAACAAAAGTATTCCAATCGTTAAAGTTGTATGTTTCCAGAATAGGCAATAAGATTCAGAATCGCCTTCAAAAAAAAAAAATTTGTGATTTTTTTTTACCCTTTGAGGCATGATTAAATATTTGCGGAAAATTAAAAAGCTTTATGGTAAATGGAACTCCTAGGAAACAAAACCGATACAATGATTTCTGAAAAAAAAAAAAGGAAATTTTTAGAATGTAAAGAAGATTATGTAATCACAAACTGAATTTTTATTTTTGTTTTTTTTTTTTCCTTTTCTCTAGAGAAAAAAAAAAGAATTTTTATTTAGAAAAACCAAGGAAAACATCGTATTAGATTCAATATTTGCTTATGAAAGAAAATTAGCAGTAGTTTCAAAAATTAAATTGATTCGGATAAACTATGTATTGAAAAAAAAGGTATTCAAAAATAATTTTTTTTTAAAAATAAATTCGATCGACTTTTCAACAATCTTCGCTACCAATTCCTTAATCGTCATGCTTTATCCATCAGATTCACTCTGAGCTTACGTTCACTTAACCTTTTTTTTTTTTTTTTTTTCAGTTTCAAAAGAAAAAAAAAATATCGATTAATCAATAGTTTGCTTTAATGACTTGTTTTTCTTCAATTCTAACAATACCACTTACAAAAATAAGCTTTTATACGAATTCAGTTTTTGCATACAGTACTCAGAGGAAAATATTTTGGATAATTAGAATAAGAGCACTGTTTTTTTTTCGTTTTAGTTTTTTTATTCGTTCTATTTTTCTTTGTTATCAAAGCGCTTTAATTCTAAAAGAGAGTACTTTTGAAACCGAATCGCTTAGAAGAAACAGTTAGACCGTAAGATTGAGAAGTTTTTAGAAATTGAAAAAAAAATCGAAGCGAAATAAGCCTTTTTAAATATTTATTTAAGTCAAACTCTTTTATGCGTCTCATTTTATAAATGCTATTATTTAAATTTTTACACTTTCGAGTTATTGGGAAAGAGTTTTTAAGAACCATTAAGAAGGAGTCAGAAGTAATGAACGGTAAATAGGCTAAGATAGCCGGAATTATGATTGGTATTGATTTTTTTTTAAGAATCTTATGAAAGAAAAAAAATCTTAAGACGATTAAAATGGAAGGAGACTTAGAGAAGAATATTAGGTGGATGGTATTGGAATCACAATTATTTTCTTAAAAGTTTAGTCTGCTTCATATTTTTAAATTATTGGCAAAAATAGATTACTCCTAGATTTATAATTTTGTTATTGCAGAATTCATGACGTATAAAATTTTTTTTAAATATATGCTTTTATTTTAGAAGGTTTTCTGAAGTGTCTAACTCATGAAGTCTTGTAACATCTTGATAACTTCAAATCTTCAATGCTATTATATGATGGAAGATAAACATTATTTTTGAATAGGGGTTTCAGAAGAAACCTCTACACACATACTTGCTATATGTTTCTTGTTGCTCAGTGTCACAACAAACCCATGGTGGGCCAAAGCCGTTTGCCTACTGGTAGATTTTGAGACTTTCTTTTTAAGAGCTAAGAATGTCAGCCCTAAGCTGTACAATCATATTATACAGGGACCTACGGTTCAAAGCGGAGTATCATGGCATATAAACTTTAAAAAAATATATATATGTTTTTATTTTATAACGTTTCCTGAAGTGTCTAACTCATGAAATCTTGTAATATTTTGATAACTTCAAATCTTCAATGTTATTATATGATGGCAGATAAACATCATTTTTGAATAGAAGTTACAGAAGAAACTTCTACACACTTACTTGCTATCTGCTTTTGTTACCAAAGCAATCTGCCTACTAGAAGATATTGAGGCAGGAGATTTTTTTTTTTTTTACTGGATTAATTTTTATTCTATAATTTTCTAGTAGAAATAACTTTTAGAGTCCTAAAACTCTTTTTATAAAACTAGCATTATAATTCGATGCTTATTATATTTAAAGTCTATGCTTCCAGTTTTTTTGCACTGTCTCAGTAACAAAAAAATGAATATTAGATCATCATCAATCTAATCTTCTTCTTCTTCTTTGGTGCAACAGTCATATGTTTAGCCAAGGCTATACGCCTACTGCAAATTTCGTGACATTCTACATTGTCTAAAATTGTTAATTAATGAAATTCCAAACATGCAGGAAATCTTATTTTAATTATAGCTAACAAAAATATTTCAATTGTTAAACTTGTATGTTTCCAGAATATGCAATAAGATTCAGAATCGTCTTAAAAAAAACCCTTGTAAATTTTTTTTACTCTTCGAGACATTATTAAATATTTGCAGTAAATTAAAAGCTTTATGGTAAATGGAATTCCTAAAAGATAAAACCGATACAATGATTTCTGAAAAAAAAATGGATATTCCGAGAATTAATACTTCAATGTAAAGAAGTAAAGTCATCACAGATTGAATTTTTATTTTCATGGGTTTTTTTTCCTTTTTCACTAGAGAAAAACACGAATTTTCATTAAAAAAAACCAACGAAATCATCGTATTAGATTCAATATTTTTTTATGAAAGAACATTGGAAGTAATTTTCGAAATTAAATTGATAAGGATAAACCATGCATTGAAAAATATTATTCTAAAATCTTTTAATGTTTTTTTTAAATAAATTCGACCTATTTTTCAACCATCTTCGCTTCCAATTCAAATAGTCTTGCTTTATCCATCAGATTCTCTCTGAGCTTATGTTCACTTAAGTTTTTTTATTATTTGCTTTTTTTCGAGTTTCAAAAGGAAAAACATATCGTTTAATCAATAGTTTGCTTTAATGACTTGTTTTTCTTCAATTTTAACAATGCCACTTACAAAAATAGGTTTTTATTGCGAATCAAGTTTTTGTAAACAATCCTCAGAGGAAAATATTTCGGATAATTAGTATAAGAGCACTATTTTTTTTTTTAAGTTCTATTTTTCTCTGCTTTATTAAAGTGCTTTAATTCTCAGAGAGTGCCTTTAGAAATCTTTTTTTTTTACTGGGTTAATTTTTATTCTATAATTTTCTGGTCGAAATAACTTTAGAGTCCTAAAAGTCTTTTGGTAAAACTAGCATTATAATTCGATACTTTTTATTCAGAGTCTTATATATTCAGAGTTTTGACAGTCTTTCAGTAAACTAGCATTAGGACTGTATAATTTTTTATATTTATACTCAATTTTTTTAGTTGTTTTGGATTGTATCATGTTCAAAAGTGTGAATTTTAGATCATCAACATTCTAGTCTTCTTCTATGGCGCAACATCCCTATGGTGAGCGAAGGCCGTATGGCTACTGGCAAAATTCAAGACAGGAGTTGTTTTACATTCTAATCTGAAATTGATAATTAATTAAATTCCAAACATACAGGAAATCTTAGTTTAAATAAAAACAAAAGTATTTCAATCGTTAAAGTTGTATGTTTCCAGAATATGCAATAAGATTCAGAATCGCCTTCTAGAAACAATTTGCAATTTTGTTTTACTCTTTGTGGCATGATTAAATATTTGCGGAAACTTAAAAGCTTTATGGTAAATGGAATTCCTAAGAGACAAAAACGATACAATGATTTCTAAAAAAAAATAAAAAATGAAATGAATATTCTCAGAATTAATACTTATAGCATAAAGTAATCACAGACTGAATTTTTATTTTCATGTTTTTTTTTCTTCTATTTTCAGTAGAGAAAAACAAGAATTTTTATTTAGAAAAACCAAGGAAAATATCGTATTAGATTCAATATTTACTTATGAAAAGAAATTCGGAAGTAATTTTAGAAATTAAATTCATTCGGATAAACTATACACTGAAAAAAATATTCTAAAATCTTTTAATGTTCTTTTTTTTAAATAAATTCGACCGACTTTTCAACAATCTTCGCTACCCATTCCTTAATCGTCATGCTTTATCCATCAGATTCTCTTAGCTTATGCTCACTTAACCTTTTTTTTATATTATATGCTTTTTTTTCTAGTTTCAAAAGGAAAAAAATATCGTTTAATCAATAGTTTGCTTTAATGACTTGTTTTTCTTCAATTCTAAGAATGCCATTTACAAAAATAAGTTTTTCTATGAATCACGTTTTTGTATATAGTCCTCAGAGGAAAATATTTCGGATAATTAGAATGAGAGCAATGTTTTTTTCTGTTTTGTTTTTTATTCGTTCTATTTTTCTTTGCTTTATCAAAGTGCTTTAATTCTCAGAGAGTGCCTTTTGAAATCGAATCGCTTAGAAGAAATAGATCGACCGAAAGATTGAGCAAAAAAATTGTAGCGAAATGAGCCTTTTTAAATATTTATTCACGTCAAACTCTTTTATGCGTTACATTTTATAAATGTTTTATTTAAATTTTTACACTTTCGAGTTATTAGGAAAGTGTGTTTAAGAACCATTAAGAAGGAGTCGGAAGTAATGAACGGTAAATAGTCTAAGAGAGCTGAAATTATTAGTAGTATTGATTTTTTTTAAAGAATCATATCAAAGAAAAAATCTTAAGATGGTTAAAATGCAAGGTGGCTTAGATAAGAGTATTACATGAATAGTATTGGAATAGCATTTTTTACTTTAAAATATATTTTGCTTCATAATTTTGAAGTAATGGCAAAAATAAGTTATTCTTAGATTTATAATTTTGTTATTACAGAAATCATGGAGTTTTTTTTTTAAATATATCTGCTTTTATTTCATAAAGTTTTTCGAAATGCTTAGCTTATATAGTCTATTATTACCTTGACAACTTCAAATATTTTCAATGCCATTATATATATGGCAGATAAGCTGCAGTTTTTATAGGAATTTCAGAAGAAACGTCTACACACTTGCCTGCTATTTACTTCTTCTACATTGGCCCAAAAGCTTCACTGTGGGACAAGACCATCTGTCTACTGGAAAATTTCAAGACAGGAGATGTTTTGCATTCTAATTTAAAATTGTTTATTAAATAAATTCCAAGAGTGCAGGAAATCTTAGTTTAATTAAAGCTACCAAAACTATTTCGAACGTTAAATTTGTATGTTTGTGGAATATGCAATAAGATTCAGAATTGCCTTAAAAAAAAATTGTAATTTTGTTTTATTATTTGACACATGATTATATATATGCGGAAACTTAAAAGCTTTATGGTAAATGGAATTCCTTGGAGACAAAACCGATACAATAATTTCTGAAAAAAAAGAAATGGATATTCCCTGAATTAATACTTCAATATAAAGAAGATAAAGTAATCACAGAATAAATTTTTATTTTCCTGGGTTTTTTCCCTTTTCACTAGAGAAAAACATGAATTTTTATTAAGAAAAACTAAAGAAAACACTGTATTACATTCAATATTTGCTTATGTAAGAAAATTGGAAGTATTTTTAGAGATTAAATTGATTCGGATAAATTATGCATTGAAAAAAAATATATTCTAAAATCTTTTAATGTTTTTTTTTAAATAAATGCGACCGACTTTTCAACAATCTTCGCTACCAATTCCTTAATCGCCATGCTTTATCCATCAGATTCTCTTTGAGCTTATGTTCACTTAACCTTTTTTTAATTTTTTGCTTTTTCCTTTTATTTTTCAGTTACGAAAGGAAAAAAAATATCGATTAAACAAGAGTTTGCTTTAATGACATGTTTTTCTTCAAATCTAACAATGCAACTTACAAAAATAAGTTTTTATACGAATCAAGTTTTTGTATACAGTCCGCAATGGAAAATATTTCCGATAATTAGAATAACACTGGTTTTTTTTTTCTTTATATTTGTTCTATTTTTCTCTGCTAGCAAAGTGGTTTAATTCTCAGAGAGTGCCTTTTGAAATCGAATCGCTTAGAAGAAACAGTTCGACCGAAAGATTGAGTAGTTTTATAAGAAAGAAAATGAGCCGTTTTAAATATTTATTCACTTCAAACTCTTTTATGCGTCACATTTTATAAATGTTTCTATTTAACTTTTTACACTTTCCGAGTTATTAGGAAATAGTTTTTAAGAACCATTAAGAAGGAGTCAGAAGTAATGAACGGGAAATAGACTAAGAGAGCTGGAATTATGATTGGTATTGATTTTCCTTAAAGAATTTTATCAAAGAAAAAAATTCCTAAGATTGTTAAAATACAATTAGGCTTGGAGAAGAATATTACGTTGATTATATTGGAATAACAATTTTTTCTTAAAAATATATTCTATTTTATGTTTTTGATTTAATGTCAAAAATAAGCTATTCCTAGATTTATAATTTTGTTATTACAGAAACCATGACATTAAAATGTTTTAAAAAATGTTTTTATTTTATAACGATTTTGGTGTAACTTATAAAGTCTTGTAATATCGTGGTAACTTCAAATTTCCAATGTTATTATATGTATGGCAGAAAAGTAGTCTTTTTAGACAGAAATTTTAGCAGAAACTTATACACGCTTGTTTGCTATCTGCTTATTGCCTACTAGTTTCCCTACTAGCAGATTTTAATACCAGAGATCCTTATTTTTTATTGGGTTAATTTTTATTCTATAATTTTCTGGTAGAAATAACTTTAGAGTTTTGAAAGTCTTCTAATAAACTAGCATTAGAACTGTATACTTTTTGCATTTAATCTCAATGTTTTCTGTTATTCTGAATTGCATCATTCAGAAAATAGTGAATTTTAAATCATCAACATTCTAATATTCTTTGGCGCAACAACCCTATGGTGAGTCAAGGCCAACTGCCTACTGCCAAATTTCAAGACAGGAGATGCTTTACATTCTAATCAAAATTGTTGATTAATTAAATTTCGGACATGCAGGAAATCTTAGCTTAATTAAATGTAACAAAAATATTTCATTTGTTAAATTTGTATATTTCCAGAATATGCAATAAGATTCAGAATCGCCTTAAAAAAAAATTGTAATTTTGTTTTATTCTTTGAGACATTATTAAATATTTGCGGAAACTTAAAAACTTTATGGTAAATGGAATTCCTTGGACACAAAACCAATACAATGTTTTCTGAAAAAAAGAAAGAAAAAAGAAATGGATATTCCGAAAATTAATACTTGAATGTAAAGAGGATAAAGTAATCACAGATTGAATGTTTATTTTTATGTTCGTTTTTTTCTTTTTCACCAGAGAAAAACAAGAATTTTTATTTAGAAAAACCAAGGAAAACTTCGTATTAGATTCAATATTTGCTTATGAAAGAAAATTGGAAGTATTTTTAGAAATTAAATTGATACGGATAAACTATGCATTGAAAAATATTATTCTAAAATCTTTTAATGTTTTTTTTAAATAAATTCGACCTATTTTTCAACAATCTTCGCTACCAATTCCAAATCGTCATGCTTTATCCATCAGATTCTCTCTGAGCTTAACTTCACCGTTTTTTTATTATTTGCTTTTTTTTTTTCAGTTTCAAAAGGAAAAAAAAATATCGTTTAATCAATAGTTTGCTTTAATGACTTATTTTTCTTCAATTTTAACAATGCCACTTACACACTTTTATTGCGAATCAAGTTTTTGTAAATAGTCCTCAGAGGAAAATATTTCGGATAATTAGTATAAGAGCACTAGTTTTTTTTTTTTTTTTTTTTTTTTTTTAATTCGTTCTATTTTTCTTTGCTTTATCAAAGTGGTTTAATTCTCAGAGAGTGCCTTTTGAAATCGAATCGCTTAGCAGTAACTATTCGACCGAAAGGTTGAGTAGTTTTATAAGAAAGAAAATGAGCCGTTTTAAATATTTATTCAACTCAAACTCTTTTATGTGTCACATTTTATAAATGTTTTTATTTAAATTTTTACACTTTCGAGTTATTAGGTAAGAGGTTTTTAAGAGCCATTAAGAAGGAGTCAGAAGTAATGAACGGTAAACAGACTAAGAGACTATTATGATTGGTATTGTTTTTTTTCTGATAGAATCTTATCAAAATTTTCTTAAGACGGTTAAAAGGCAAGGAGGTTTAAAGCAGAATATTACGTGGATGATGTTGAAGTAACAGTATTTTGCTTTAAAATATAATCTGCTTCATATTATTAAACTAATGGCAGAAATAAGTTACTCCTATCTTTATAATTTTGTTATTACGTACATGGCATATAAAGGTTTTTTTAAAATATGTTTTTATTTTATAACATTTTCTAACTCATGTCTCTAACTCGGGAAATCTTGTAATATCTTGACAACTTCAAATTTTTACTTATATTATATGTATGGCAGAAAATAGCAGCATTTTTTGATAGAAATTTCAGCAGAAACTTCTATATCCTTTCTCGCTATGCACGTTTTGTTGTCCTTGCAACAACTTCATGTTGGGCCAAAGCCGTCCGTTTAACAGCAGAATTTGAGAAGGTGATTCTTTTTTTTTTTTTTTTTTTTAATGAGTTCATTTTTATTCTATAATTTGTCTGGTAGAAATTACTTTAGAATTTTGAAAGTCTTTCAATAAACTAGCATTAGAACTCTATACCTTTTATCTTCATATTCAATGTTTTCAGTTGTTTTGGATTGTATCATGTAGAAAAGAGTGAATTTTAGTTCATCTTCTTCTTTTTCGCAACAATCCTATGGTCAATCAAGGCCATCTGAATATTGGTAAAATTCGAGACAGCAGACGATTTGCATTCTAACGTAAAATTGTTACTTAATTAAATTTCATACAAGTAGAAAATCTTTGTATATTTAAAGATAAGAAAAAGATTTCAATCACTAAATTTGTATGTTTCCAGAATATACAATAAGATTCAGAATCGCCATCAAAATAAAACTTTTAAGTTTGTTTTATCTTTGAGACATGATTAAATATTTGCGGAAACTTAAGAGCGTAATGGTAAATGGAACTCCTAGGAGACAAAACCGATAGAATGATTTCTGAATAAAAAAAAAATGGATATTCCGAAATTATTACTTCAATGAAAAGAAAATAAAGTAATCACAGACTGAATTTTTATTTTCATGGGTTTTTTTTTTTTACTTTTCACTAGAAAAAAACAAAAAAATTTATTTAGAAAAGCCAAGTAAAACATGGTATTAGATTCAATATTTACTTATGAAAGAAAATTGGAAGTATTTTTAGAAATTAAATTGATTCGGATAAACTATGCATTGAAAAAAGTTATTCTCAAATCTTTTAATGTTTTTTTTTTAAATAAATCCGACCGACTTTTCAACAATCTTCGCTACCAATACCAAATCTTCATGCTTTATCCATCAGATTCTCTCTGATGTTATGTTCACCTAACCTTTTTTTTTATTATTTGCTTTTTTTCAGTTTCAAAGAAAGGTAAAAAAATATCGATTAATTGCTTTATCGATTGCTTTAATGACTTGTTTTTCTTCAATTCTAACAATGCCACTTACAAAAATTAGTTTTTATACGAATCCAGGTTTTTCATACAGTCCTCAGAGGAAAATATTTTGGATAATTAGAATAAGAGCACTGTTTTTTTTATTTGTTTTTTTATTCGTTCTATTTTTTTTTGCTATCAAAGTGCTTTAATTCTCAGAGAGTGCCTTTTAAAATCGAATCGCTTTGAAGAAACTGTTCGGCCGTAAGATTGAGCAAAAAAAAATTGGGGCGAAATGAGCCTTTGTAAAAATTTATTCAACTCAAAACTCTTTTATGCGTCACATTTTATAAATGTTTTTATTTAAATTTTTATACTTTCCGAGTTATTAGGAAAGAGTTTTAAGAACCATTAAAAAGGAGTCAGAAGTAATGAACTGTAAATAGACTAAGAAAGTTGGAATTATGATTGGTATTGATTTTTTTAAAGAATCTTATCAAAGAAAAAAAGTCTAAGACGGTTAAATTGCAAGGAGGCTTAGGGCAGAATATTACATGGAGGATATTGGAATAGCATTTTTTTTTCTTAAAAATATACCCTGCTTCATATTTTTAAATTAATGGCAAAAATAAGTTATTCCGTGATTTATAGTTTTGTTATTGTAGAAATCATAATATATGCACACATTTTTAAAAAAATATGTTTTTATTTAATAACATTTTCTGAATTGTCTAGATTATAAAGTCTTGTAATAGTCTTGTCTACTGCTTGTTGTCCTTGCAACAACCTTATGGTGGGCCAAAGCCGTCTGCCTACTAGTAGATTTTGAGACAGTGGACCCTTTTTTATAATGAGTTAATTTTTTAAAACTTTTTCTGGGAGAAATAACTTTAAAGTTTTCAAAGTCTTTCAGTAAACTAGCATTAGAACTGTATACTTTGCATATTTTCAGTTGGTTTGGATTTTATCAGGTACAAAAGGTTGAATTTTAGATCATCAACGTACTAATCTTCTTCTTTGGATCATCAACCCTATGGTGAACCAAGGCCGTTTGCCTACTGGCAAATTTCGATGGAGGAGATGCATTACATTCTAAATCTGAAATCGTTAATTAATTAAATTCCAAACATGCAGGAAATCTTAGTTTAATGAAAGCTAACAAAAATATTTCAATCGTTAAATTTGTATGTTTCCAGAACAGGCAATAAGATTCAGAATCGCTTTCAAAAAAAATTTGTAATTTGTTTTTCACTTTGAAACATGATTATATATTTGCGGAAACTTAAAAGCTTTATGGTAAATGGAATTCCTAAGAGACAAAAAAAAATACAATGATTTCTGAATTAAAAATGGAATGGATATTCCGAGAATCAATACTTCAATGTAAAGGAGATAAAGTAATCACAGACTGAATTTTTATTTTCATGGATTTTTCTCTTTTTCACTAGAGAAAAACAAGAATTTTTAATTTGAAAACCCAAGGAAAACATCGTATTAGATTCAATATTTGCTTATGAAAGGAAATTGTAAGTATTTTTAGAAATTAAATTGATTCGGATAAACTATGCATTGAAAAAAAGTATTCTAAAAACTTTTAATGTTATTTTTTGTAAATAAATTCGACCGACTTTTCAACAATCTTCGCTACCAATTTCTTAATCGTCATGCTTTCTCCATCAGATTCTCTCTGAGCTTATGCTCACTCAGCCTTTTTATTATTATTTGCTTTTTTCTTCAGTATTATCAGTAGTATATTTTCACCTATTGTATGTATGGTGTACCCTGCCCTTGGGGATCATCATAGAGGAAGAGGATGGCCCAAGTTGCAAAGGATAGACGCGGATGAACAAGAGTTTGCTGTACTGACGGTTGAGAATCGGAAGACCATTGTCACCCAGAGGAATGATTGGAAATCTCTTTAAAGGGAAGCCGTGGGTCACCCCGGTCTGTCGTGCTATTGATGATGATGCATATATCTATGACATATGAGAAGTATTTTTTTTATAGAAATTTCAGCAGAAAGTTCTACTCACTCGCTTGCTAAAAGCTTCTTATTGTCCTTTCAACAACCCCATGGTCAGTCAAAGCAATCTGGCTACTAGCAGATTTTGAGACAGGAAATCATTTTTTTTATTATGTTAATTTTTATTCTACAATTTTTTGGTTGGAATAAGTTTAGAGTTTTGAAAATCTTTCAGTAAAATAGCATTAGAACTGTATACCTTTTATATTTATACTCAATGTTTTCAGTTGTTTCAGATTGTATCATGTCCAAAAGAATGAATTTTAGATTATCAGCATTTTAATCTCTTCTTTGGCGCAAAAGCCGCATGGTGAGCCAAGGCCATTTGCCTACTGGAGGAATTCGAGACTGGATAAGTTTTTCATTCTAATCTGAAATTGTTAATTAATTAAACTCAAAACATGCAGGAAATCTTAGTTTAATTAAAGCTAACAAAAATATTTCAATCGTTAAGTTTGTATGTTTCCAGAATAGGCAATAAGATTCAGAATCTCATTCAAAAACATTTGCAATTTCATGTTACTGTCTGAGGCATGATTAAATATTTGTGGAAACTAAAAAGCTTTATGGTAAATGGAATTCCTTGGAGACAAAACCGATACAAGTATTTCTGAAAAAAAGAAAAGAAATGGATATTCCGAGAATTAATACTTGCATGTAAAGAAGATAAAGTAATCACAGATTGAATTTTTATTTTCATGTTTTTTTTTCCTTTTCACTAGAGAAAAACAAGAATTTTTATTTAGAAAATCCAAGGAAAACATCCGATTAGATTCAATATTTACTTATGAAAAAAAATTAGAAGTATTTTTAGAAATTAAATTGAATCGGATAATATTTGTATTGAAAAAATAATATTATAAAATCTTTTAATGTTTTCTTTAAAAATAAATTCGAACGACTTTTCAACAATCTTCGCTACCAATTCCTTAATCCTCATGCTTTATCCATTAGATTCTCTCTGAGATTATGTTCACTTAACCTTTTTTTTTCATTATTTGCTTTTTTTCAGTTTCAAAAGGAGAAAAAAAATATCGATTAATCAATAGTTTGCTTTAATGACTTGTTTTCTTCAATTCTAACAATGGCACTTACAAAAATAAGTTTTTATACGAATCAAGTTTTTGTATACAATCCTCAGAGGAAAATATTTCGGATAATTAGAATAAGAGCATTTTTTTCGTTCTATGTTTCTTTCTACCAAAGTCCTTTAATTCTCAGTGAGAGCCTTTTGAAATCGAATCGCTTAGAAGAAACAGTTCGACCGTAAAATTGAGCAATTTTTAGAAATAAAAAAAAAATCGAAGCTATATGAGTCTTTTTAAATATTTTTTCAACTGAAACTCTTTAATGCGTAACATTTTATAAATGTTTTCATTTAAATTTTTACACTTTCGAGTTATTAGGAAAGAGTTTTTAAGAACCATTACGAAGGAGTCTGAAGTAATGAACGGTAAATAGACTAAGAGAGCTGGAAGTATGATTAGTATTGATTTTTTAAAAGAATATTATCAAAGAAAAAATAATTCCTAAGATGGTAAAATGCAAGAAGGCTTAGAGAAGAATATTACGTGGATGGTATTGGAATAACAATTTTTTGTTTTAAAATATACTCTGTTTCATACTTTTAAATTTATGGCAAAAATAGGTTAGTCTTAGATTTGTAATTTTGTTATTACAGAAATCATGACGTATAAAATTTTTAAAAAGTAAGTTTTTATTTTATAACGTTTTCAGAAGTGTCTAACTTATAAAGACATGTAATATCCTGATAACTTCGAATTTTATTTAGAAAAACTAAAGAAAACATTGTATTAGATTCAATATTTGTTTATGAAAGAAAATTGGAAGTATTTTTAGAGATTAAATTGAGTCGGATAAACTATGCATTGAAAAAAAATATATTCTAAAATATTTTATGTTTTTTTTTTAAATAATGCGACCGACTTTTCAACAATCTTCGCTACAAATTCCTTAATCGCCATGCTTTATCCATCAGATTCTCTCTGATCTCATGTTCACTTAACATTTTTTTCTTCATTATTTGCTTATTTTTTTCAGTTTCAAAAGAAAAAAAATATCGTTTAATCAATAGTTTGCTTTAATGACTCGTTTTTCTTCAATTCTAGCAATGCCACTTACAAAAATAAGTTTTTATACGAATCAAGGTTTTGTATACAGTCCTCAGAGGAAAATATTTCGGATAATTAGAATAAGAGCACTATTTTTTTTTCTTTTATTTTTTTACTTTTTCAATTTTTCTTTGCTATCAAAGTGCTTTAATTCTCAGATAGTGCCTTTTGAAATCGAAACGCTTAGAAGAAACAGCTGGACCGTAAGATTGTGCAATAAAATTGTAGCGAAATGAGCCTTTTTAAATATTTATTCAGCTCAAACTCTTTTATGCGTCATATTTTATAAATGTTTTTATTTAAATTTTTACACTTTCGAGTTATTAGGAAAGAGTTTTTAAGAACCATTAAGAAGGAGTCAGAAGTAATGAACGGGAAATAGTCTAGGAGAGCTGAAATTGTGATTAGTATTGATTGTTTTTAAAGAATCATATAAAAAAAAAAGAAATCTTATGACAGTTAAAGTGCAAGGAGGCTTAGAGAAGCATATCACGTGAATGGTATTGGGATAACAATTTTTTTCTTAAAGATACACTCTATTTTATATCTTTGAGATAATGGCAAAAAAAAGTTATTCGTAGATTTATAATTTTGTTATTACAGAAATCATGACGTATAAAAATTTAAAAAATATATATATGTTTTTTTTATAACGTTTTCCGACGCGTCTAACTCATAAAGTCTTGTAATAAATTGATAACTTTGAATTTTCAATGATATTGTATGTATTGCAGATAAGCAGAATTTTTTGATAGGAATTTCAGCAGAAAGTTTTACACATTTGCTTGCTATGTACTTCTTTTTGTCCTTCCAACAACCTCATGGTGATCCAAAGCCGTCTGACTACAAGTAGAATTTTAGACAGGAGATCCTTTTTTTTTTGCTGGGCTAATTTGAATTCTATATTTTTTTGGTAAAAAAACTTAAGAGTTTTGAAAGTTGTTCGGCAAACTGGCATTAGAACTGCATACATTTTATATTTACACTCAACGTTTTTAGTCGCTTTGGAGTGCATCATGTTCAAAAGAGTGAATTTTAAGTCATCAACATTCTAATCTTCTTCTTTGGCGCAACAACCCTATGGTGAGACAAGGCCGTGTGACTACTGGCAGAATTCAAGACTGGAGTTATTTTACATTATAATCCGAAATTGTCAATTAATTAAATTCCAAACATACAGGAAATCTTAGCTTAATTAAAGATAACAAAAGTATTTCAATCGTTAAAGTTGTATGTTTCCAGAATATGCAATAAGATTCAGAATCGCCTTCAAAAAAAAAAAATTGTGATTTTGTTTTACTCTTTGAAGCATGATTAAATATTTGCGGAAAATTAAAAAGCTTTATGGTAAATGGAACTCCTAGGAGACAAAACCGATACAATTATTTCTGAAACAAAAATGTATATTTTGAGAATGTAAAAAAAATAATGTAATCACGGACTGAATTTTTATTTTTGTGTTTTTTTCCCTTTCCTCTACAGAAAAAACAAATTTTTTTATTAGAAAAACCAAAGAAAACATCTTATTAGATTCAATATTAAATTAGAAGTAATTTCAGAAATTATATTGATTCGGATAAACTATGTATTGAACAAAAAGGTAATCGAAAATATATTATTATTTTTTTTTAAATAAATTCGACCGACTTTTCAACAATCTTCGCTACCAATTCCTTCATCGTCATTATTTATACATCAGATTCTCTCTGAGCTTATGTTCACTTAACCATTTCTTTATTATTTGCTTTTTTTTCAGTTCAAAAGAAAAACAAATATCGACTAATCAATAGTTTGCTTTAATGATTTCATTTCCAACAATGCCACTTACAAAAATAAGTTTTTATACGAATCCAGTTTTTGCATAAAGTCCTCAGAGGAAAATATTTCGGATAATTAGAGTAAGAGCACTGTTTTTTTTTTTTTATTTTCGTTTTTTTAATTCATTCTATTTTTTTTTTGTTATCAAAGTGCTTTAATTCTAAGAGAGAGCACTTTTGAAATCGAATCGCTTAGAAGAAACTGTTCGACCGTAAGATTGAGCAGGTTTTAGAAATAGAAAAAAAAATCGAAGCGAAATGAGCCTTTTTAATATTTATTCAACTCAAACTCTTTTATGCGTCACATTTTATAAATGTTTTTAATTAAATTTTGACACTTTCTGAGTTATTAGGAAAGAGTTTTTAAGAACCATTAAGAAGGAGTCAGAAGTAATGAACTGTAAATAGACTAAGAGAGCCGGAATTATGATTGGTATTGATTTTTTTTTAAGAATCTTATCAAAGAAAAAAATCTTAAGACGGTTAAAATGGAAGGAGACATAGAGAAGAATATTAGGTGGATGGTATTGGAATCACAATTCTTTTCTTAAAAGTATATTCTGCTTCATATTTTTAAATTATTGGCAAAAATAAATTTCTCCTACATTTATAATTTTGTTATTGCAGAATTCATGACGTATAAAATCTTTTAAAAATATATGTTTTTGTTTTATAAGGTTTTGTGAAGTGTCTAACTCATGAAGTCTTGTAACATCTTGATAACTTCAAATCTTCAATGCTATTATATGATGGAAGATAAACATTATTTTTGAATAGGGGTTTCAGAAGAATCCTCTACACACTTACTTGCTATATGCTTCTTGTTGCTCAGTGTCACAACAAACCCATGGTGGGCCAAAGCCCGTTTGCCTACTGGTAGATTTTGAGACTTTCTTTTTAAGAGCTAAGAATGTCAGCCCTACGCTGTAGAATCATATTATACAGGGACCTACGGTTCAAAGCGGAGTATCATGGCATATAAACATTTAAAAAAAAAATATATGTTTTTATTTTATAACGTTTTCTGAAGTGTCTTACTCATGAAATCTTGTAATATTTTGATAACTTCAAATCTTCAATGCTATTATATGATGGCAGATAAACATCATTTTTGAATAGGAGTTACAGAAGAAACTTCTACACACTTACTTGCTATCTGCTTTTTGTTGCCAAAGCAATCTGCCTACTAGAAGATATTGAGGCAGGAGAGTTTTTTTTTTTACTGGGTTAATTTTTATTCTATAATTTTCTAGTAGAAATAACTTTTAGAGTCCTAAAACTCTTTTTTATAAAACTAGCATTATAATTCGATGCTTATTATATTTAAACTCTATGCTTGCAGTTTTTTTGCACTGTCTCAGTAACAAAAAAATGAATATTAGATCATCAACAATCTAATCTTCTTCTTCTTCTTTGGTGCAACAGTCATATGTTTAGCCAAGGCTATACGCCTACTGCAAATTTCGTGACATTCTACATTGTCTAAAATTGTTAATTAATGAAATTCCAAACATGCAGGAAATCTTATTTTAATTATAGCTAACAAAAATATTTCAATTGTTAAACTTGTATGTTTCCAGAATATGCAATAAGATTCAGAATCGTCTTAAAAAAAACCCTTGTAACTGTGTTTTACTCTTCGAGACACGATTAAATATTTGCGGAAAATTAAAAGCTTTATGGTAAATGGAATTCCTAAGAGACAAAACCGATACAATGATTTCTGAAAAAAATGGATATTCCGAGAATTAATACTTCAATCTAAAGAAGTAAAGTAATCACAGATTGAATTTTTATTTCATGGGGTTTTTTTTCCTTTTCAGTAGAGAAAAACACGAATTTTCTTTCAAAAAAACCCAAAGAAATCATCGTATTAGATTCAATATTTGTTTATGAAAGAACATTGGAAGTAATTTTCGAAATTAAATTGATACGGATAAACTATGCAATGAAAAATATTATTCTAAAATCTTTTAATGTTTTTTTTAAAATAAATTCGACCTATTTTTCAACAATCTTCGCTACCAATTCCAAATCGTCATGCTTTATCCATCACATTCTCTCTGAGCTGATGTTCACTTAACCTTTTTTTGTATTATTTGCTTTTTTTCAGTTTGAAAAGGAAAAACATATCGTTTAATCAATAATTTGCTTTAATGACGTGTTTTTCTGCAATTTTAACAATGCCAGTTACAAAAAAAAGTTTTTATTGCGAATCAAGTTTTTGTAAACAGTCCTCAGAGGAAAATATTTCGGATAATTAGGATATGAGCACTATTTTTTTTTATACGTTCTATTTTTCTTTGCTTTATTAAAGTGCTTTAATTCTCAGAGAGTGCCTTTTGAAATCGAATCGCTTAGAAGAAACAGTTGGAGCGAAAGATTGAGTAGTTTCATAAGAAAGAAAATGAGCCATTTTAAATATTTATTCAACTGTAAACTCTTTTTTGCGTCACATTTTATAAATGTTTTTATTTAAATTTTTACACTTTCGAATCATTAGGAAAGAGTTTTTAAGAACCATTATGAAGGAGTCAGAAGTAATGAACGGTAAATAAACTAAGAGAGCTGGAATTATGATTGGTATTGATCGTTTTTAAAAAAAACTTTTAAAGAATATAAATGTTAAGACGGTTAAAATGCAAGGAGGCTTAGAGGAGAATATATCGCGGATGGAATTTGAAATACAATTTTTTGCTTAAAAATATGCTTCCTATTTTTGAAGTAAAGGCAAAAATAAGTTATTTCTAGATTTATAATTTTTTTATTACCGAAATGACATAAATTTTAAAAAAATATATGTTTTTATTTCGTAACACTTTCTGAAATTTCTAACTCATGAAATCTTGTAATATCTTAATAATTCCAATTTTTCAATGCTATTATATGCATGGCAGATAAGGAGCTTTTTCTGATAGAAATTTCAGCAGAAACTAGTATACTACACTTGCTTGCTATGTACTAATTGTTGTCCTTAAAACAACCTCATGGTGGGCCAAAGCCGTCTCCCTACTTGCAGAGTTTGAGACAGGAGATCCTTTTTTTTTACTAGGTTAATTTATATTCTATAATTTTCTGTAGAGTTTGGAAAAAAGTCTTTCAGTGCACTACATTAGAACTGCATACTTTTTATATTTATACTCAATGTTTTCAGTTATTTGGATTGTATCATGTACAAAAGAGTAAATTTTAGATCATCAACATTCTAATCTTCTTCTTTGGCGCAACAACCCTATGGTGAGCGAAGGCCATATGCCTACTGGCCAATTTCAAGACTGCAGTTTTTTACATTCTAATATGAAATTGTTAATTAATTAAATTCCAAACATACAGGAAATCTTAGTTTATATAAAAACAAAAGTATTTCAATCGTTAAAGTTGTATGTTTCCAGAATATGCAATAAGATTCAGAATAGTCTTCAAAAAAAAAAAAATTTGTAATTTTGTTTTACTCTTTGAGACATGATTAAATATTTGCGGAAACTTAAAAGTTTTATGGTAAATGGTATTCCTTGGAGACAAAACCGATACAATGATTTCTGAAAAAAAGAAAAGAATTGGATATTCCGAGAATTAATACTTGAATGTAAAGAAGATAAAGTAATCACAGATTGAATTTTTATTTTCATGGTTTTTTTTTCTTTTCACTAGAGAAAACAAGAATTTTTATTTAGAAAAACCAAAGAAAACATCGTATTAGATTCAATATTTACTTATGAAAGAAAATTGGAAGTATTTTTAGAAATTAAATTGATACGGATAAACTATGCATTGAAAAATATTATTCTAAAATCTTTTAAAGTTTTTTTAAAATAAATTCGACATATTTTTCAACAATCTTCGCTACCAATTCCTTAATCGTCATGCTTTATCCATCAGATTCTCTCTGAGCTTATGTTCACTTAACCTTTTTTTTATTTGCTTTTTTTCAGTTTCAAAAGGAGAAAAAAATATCGATTAATCAATAGTTTGCTTTAATGACTTGCTTTCTTCAATTCTAACAATGGCACTTACAAAAATAAGTTTTTATACGAATCAAGTTTTTGTATACAGTCCTCAGAGGAAAATATTTCGGATAATTAGAATAAGAGTATTGTTTTTTGTTTCGTTCTATGTTTCTTTCTGTGAAAGTGCTTTAATTCTCAGTGAGAGCCTTTTGAAATCGAATAGCTTAGAAGAAACAGTTCGACCGTAAGATTGAGCAATTTTTAGAAAAAAAAAATCGAAGCGATATGAGCCTTTTTAAATATTTATTCAACTCAAACTCTTTTATGCGTCACATTTTATAAATGTTTTTATTTAAATTTTTGACCTTTTGAGTTATTAGGAAAGAGTTTTTAAGAACCATTATGAAGGAGTCAGAAGTAATGAACGATAAATAGACTGAGAGATCTGGTATTATGATTGGCATTGATCTTTTTTAAAAATTCTTATCAAAGAAAAAATAATTCCTAAGACGGTTAAAATGCTAGAAGGCTTAGAGAAGAATATAACGTGGATGGTATTGGAATAACAATTTTTTGCTTTAAAACATACTCTGTTTCATACTTTTAAATTTATATCAAAAATAGGTTATTCTTAGATTTGTAATTTTGTTGTTACAGAAATCATGACGTATAAAATTTTTAAAAAGTACGTTTTTATTTTATAACGTTTTCAGAAGTGTCTAACTTATAAAGACATGTAATATCTTGATAACTTCGAATTTTTAATCGAATTTTATTTAGAAAAACTAAAGAAAACATTGTATTAGATTCAATATTTGCTTATGAAAGAAAATTGGAAGTATTTTTAGAGATTAAATTGATTCGAATAAACTATGCACTGAAAAAAAATATATTCTAAAATCTTTTAATGTTTTTTTTTTAAATAAATTCGACCGACTTTTCAACAATCTTCGCTACCAATTCCATAATCGTCATGCTTTATCCATCAGATTCTCTCTGAGCTTATGTTCACTTAACCTTTTTTTTATTTGCTTTTTTTCAGTTTCAAAAGGAGAAAAAAATATCGATTAATCAATAGTTTGCTTTAATGACTTGCTTTCTTCAATTCTAACAATGGCACTTACAAAAATAAGTTTTTATACGAATCAAGTTTTTGTATACAGTCCTCAGAGGAAAATATTTCGGATAATTAGAATAAGAGTATTGTTTTTTGTTTCGTTCTATGTTTCTTTCTGTGAAAGTGCTTTAATTCTCAGTGAGAGCCTTTTGAAATCGAATAGCTTAGAAGAAACAGTTCGACCGTAAGATTGAGCAATTTTTAGAAAAAAAAAATCGAAGCGATATGAGCCTTTTTAAATATTTATTCAACTCAAACTCTTTTATGCGTCACATTTTATAAATGTTTTTATTTAAATTTTTGACCTTTTGAGTTATTAGGAAAGAGTTTTTAAGAACCATTATGGAGGAGTCAGAAGTAATGAACGATAAATAGACTGAGAGAGCTGGTATTATGATTGGTATTGATCTTTTTTAAAAATTTTTATCAAAGAAAAAATAATTCCTAAGACGGTTAAAATGCTAGAAGGCTTAGAGAAGAATATAACGTGGATGGTATTGGAATAACAATTTTTTGCTTTAAAACATACTCTGTTTCATACTTTTAAATTTATATCAAAAATAGGTTATTCTTAGATTTGTAATTTTGTTGTTACAGAAATCATGACGTATAAAATTTTTAAAAAGTACGTTTTTATTTTATAACGTTTTCAGAAGTGTCTAACTTATAAAGACATGTAATATCTTGATAACTTCGAATTTTTAATCGAATTTTATTTAGAAAAACTAAAGAAAACATTGTATTAGATTCAATATTTGCTTATGAAAGAAAATTGGAAGTATTTTTAGAGATTAAATTGATTCGAATAAACTATGCACTGAAAAAAAATATATTCTAAAATCTTTTAATGTTTTTTTTTTAAATAAATGCGACCGACTTTTCAACAATCTTCGCTACCAATTCCATAATCGTCATGCTTTATCCATCAGATTCTCTCTGAGCTTATGTTCACTTAACCTTTTTTTTCTTCATTATTTGCTTATTTTTTTCAGTTTCAAAAGAAAAAAAATATCGGTTAATCAATAGTTTGCTTTAATGACTCGTTTTTCTTCAATTCTAGCAATGCCAGTTACAAAAATAAGTTTTTATATTAATCAAGTTTTTGTACACAGTCCTGAAAGGAAAATATTTCGGATAATTAGAATAAGTGCACAAGTTTTTTTTATTATATTTTTTTACTTTTTCTATTTTTCTTTGCTATCAAAGTGCTTTAATTCTCAGAGAGTGTCTTTTGAAATCGATTCGCTTAGAAGAAACAGTTCGACCGAAAGATTGAGCAAAAAAATGGAAGCTAAATGAGCCATTTTAAATACTTATTCAACTCAAACCCTTTTATGAGTCACATTTTATAAATGTTTTTATTTAAATTTTTACACTTTCGAGTTATTAGGAAAGAGTTTTTAAGAGCCATTAAGAAGAAGTCAGAAGTAATGAACGGTAAATAGACTAAGAAAGCTGGAATTATGATTGGTATTATGTTTTTAAAAAGATTCTTATCAAAAAAAAATCCTAAGACGGTTGAAATGGAAGGAACATTAGAGAAGAATGTGAGGTGGATAGTATTGGAATAACAATTTTTTTTTAAATATACTACTGTTTCTTATTTTTTTTCAATAATGTCAAAAAATAAGTTATTCCTAGATTTATAATTTTGTTATTACAGAAATTATGGAGTATAACTTTTTTTAAAAAATTAATATGCTTTTATTTTATAAAGTTTTCTGAAGTGTCTAGCTTATAAAGACTTGTAATACCTTAATAACTTCGAATCGTCAATGCTATTATATATATGGCAGATAAAGAGCATTTCTTGATAGAAATTTCTACAAAAAGTACTACACACTTGCCTACTATCTGATTCTTGTTGTCTTTGCAACAACACCATGGTGGGCTAATGCCGTCTGTCTACTAGCAGAATTTTAGACAGGGCAACCTTTTTTTTAACTGAATTAATTTTTAACCTATAATTTTCTGGTAGAAATAACTTTAGAGTTTTGAAAGTCTTTCAGAATACTAGAAGTAGAACTGTATACCTTTAATCTTTATACTAAATGATTTCAGTTGTTTTGGATTGTATCATGTAAAAAAGAATGAATTTTAGTTCATCAACATTCAAATCTACTTCTTTGACGCAACAATCCTATGGTCAGTCAAGACCATCTGCCTATTGGTAAAATTGGAGACAGGAGTTGTCTTACATTCTAACCTAAAATTGTTAATTAATTAAATTTCAAACAGGAAGGACATCTTAGTTTAATTAAAGCTAACAAAAATATTTCAATCATTAAATTTTTATGTTTCTAGAACATGCAATAAGATTCACTTTCGCCTTAAAAAATTAACTTTTAATTTTGTTTTACTCTCTAACAGCTCTATGGTCAGCCGAAAGCGTCTGCCTACTGGCAAATTTGAAGACAGGAGTTGTTTTACATTCTAATATAAATTGTTAATTAATTAAATTTCAAACATGCAGGAAATCTTAGTTTAATTAAATTTAATAAAAATATTTCAATCGTTCAATTTGTATGTTTCCAGAATATGCAATATGATTCAGAAACGCCTACAAAAAAAACTTGTAATTTTGTTTTACTCTTTGAGACACGATTAAATATTTGCGGAAACTTAGCTTCATGGTAAATGGAACTCCTAGGAGACAAAACCGATACAATGATTTCTGAAAAAAAAAAGAAAAAAAAAAGAAATGGATATTTCGAAAATTAATACTTGAATGTAAAGAAGATAAAGTAATCACTGACTTTATTTCCATGGGTTTTTATTTTTACCCTTGAGGAAAACAAGAATTTTTACTTAGAAAAACCAAGGAAAACATCGTTTTAGATTCAATATTTGCTTATGAACGAAAAGTGGAAGTAGTTTTAGAAATTAAATTGATTCGGATAAACTGTGCATTTAAAAAAAATGATTCTAAAATCTTTTAATGTTTTTTTTAAATAAATTCAACCGAATTTTCAACATTCATTGCTACCAATTCCTTAATCGTCATGCTTTATCCATCAGCTCCTCTTTGAGCTTATGTTCACTTAAGCTTTTTTTTTACTATTTGATTTTTTTTCAGTTTCAAAAGGGAAAAAAATATCGATTAATCAAAAGTTTGCATTAATGACTTGTTTTTCTTCAATTCTAACAATGCCACTTACAAAAATAAGTTTTTATATGAATCAAGTTTTTGTGTACAGTCCTCAGAGGAAAATATTTCGGTTAATTAGAATAAGAGCACTGTTTTTTTTTGTTTGTACTTTATTTTTTTATTCGTTTTATTTGTCTTGCTTAAGTGCTTTAATTCTCAGAGGTGCCTTTTGAAATCGAATCGCTTAGAAGAAACAGTTCGACCAAAAGATTGAGCAGTTTTTAGAAATAAAAAAAATTGAGAGCGAAATGAGCCTTTTTAAATATTTATTCAACTCAAAACTCTTTTATGCATCACATTTCATAAATGTTTTTATTTAAATTTTTACACTTTCGAGTTATTTGGAAAGAGTTTTTAAGATCCATTAAGAAGAAGTCAGAAGTAATGAAAGGTAAATAGACTGAGAGAGCTGGAATCATGATTGGTATTGAGCTTTTTTAAAAAATCTTATCAAATAAAAAATAATTCCTAAGACGGTTAAAATGCTAGAAGGCTTTGAGAAGAATATTACGTGGATGGTATTGGAATAACAATTTTTCTGCTTTAAAATATACTCTGTTTCATACTTTTAAATTTATGTTGTTGTTATTGCTTATCCCTTTGATTTAGAATCCTAAACCAAGTCCAGTAGATCATGCTGCATCAATAGATCGCAAACTGTCCTCCCCTCATTCAACAGTTGCCTCACAGAAGCACCAATACAATCTATGAGATGAGAGGGAGATGCGATGGTCGAACAATGACAAAGGGCATGTGTCTTCTCGTCTCCATTGAAGGTCAATGTCTTAATGTGGCCAGTCCTTAGTCTAGCTAAAGCCGTTTGAGCAGGTCTAGGACAGGAGCACTGCATGGACATACCAGGATATTTAGCGGCGTACCATGCATGAATTGGTGGCGACCTCCAAGCGGCATTCACTCTTGCTAAAGTCATGGAATGAACCTCTGATGCTAACAGATTGGAAGAAGAAGCTTTGGGAAGTTCGCAACCTTTCCCTAGTGAGCAGATCAGCAATTTCATTTCCGTAGATGCCCACATGGGAGGGAATCCACTGCAAGCACACCGATCCGATCTGGTCCAAAACAGCTAGTTTGGAAACTATATCCTGCCCCAATTTGTCCAAGATGCTTGGCCAATCTTTCAAATGCTGTATTGAGCTCTTACTATCAGTCAGAATCCAAACATCAGGTACTTTAAAGTCTAAAGCTAGATTCAGAGCTTCGCTTATAGCAGTTAATTTTGAGCGGAATACTGAGCTGTGGTCCGGGTTTCTAAAACGATATCTAAATTCTCCTGTACTTGTCTTCATAAAAATTCTGCTACCTGTTCTTCCAGAGTCAGATTTGTCAGAGTCAGTGTAAATAACCAGGGCCCGAGGAGAAATGTTATTGATGATCTCGAGAGCCAAGTGACGCAGCAACTCCGGGTGTTCTTCGTGTTTGATAAATTTCACTTTCAAGTCTTCATTAAAAGTTACATTACTAAGTACAGTAGTAGTTGTCAGTAGATTAAAAGGAACACTGGGCTCGACTTTTAAATTCGAAACTTATGGCTCGAACTTATGGCTTAACGACTCGAAATTTATGGCAAAAATAAGTTATTCCTAGATTTGTAATTTTGTTCTTACAGAAATCATGACGTATAAAAATCATTTAAGAAAGTACGTTTTTATTTTATAACGCTTTCTGAAGTGTCTAACTTATAAAGACATGTAATATCTTGATAACTTCGAATTTTCAATGTTATTATATGCATGACAGATAAACAGAAATTTTCAGGAAGGAAGGAATTTCAGCAGAAACGTCTGCACACTTGCTTGCTTGTCTGCTCCTTGTTGTTCATTGCCACAACAAGCCCGTGGTGGACCAAAGTTGTTTGCCTATTGGCAGATTTTGAGACAGGAGATCCATTTTTTACTAGGTAGGGATGTCAGCCCTACACACAACGCTCTATATTTATATATATGGTTATATTCATATATGGTTTTAAGTGGATTATGCACTACTACAAACATGCATGGCAGCATCGAGATTAAAATCCGAGATTTGTGGCAATGGGAACTAGACGGCTATTTATTAGGTCATAAAGCCCACTTGCTTGTGACACAGAAAAATATTGAAAAATTCTACCAGAAAGCCTAAACTGAATCGAATCCTTTGTTTTATTCAATATCAACTCTACACTGATTACAAGATAAAAACATAATAAATACTGATTCAAGTTTTTGAATGTAATGCGTGCAACAATTGGGGAAAAAACTGAGCAGAAATCCTTATTTAGTCTTTGCATCAAAATACTATTCGAGTTATTATTCTTCAAGTAGTGAAGGACTTCAAACAATATTATTAAGGCAATATTATTCGTTATTCCAATAATGAACAAATGTTATGTTCAGGACATTTTACGATAAAACTAACACTAGTACCCAGCTAGATATGCCTTACCCTCAATTAGTTATTAAAGGGGTCTGAAAATTTGAAGTATATATTTATTTTATTCCCATTGTAAAACAGAAACAATAATATAATAAAGACATTGCAATAGGAAATGTTACCAATGGAAAATGAAATTTTTTTCGGTTAAATACAAAGACGAAGCAAATAATTTGTTGCCTTTAATTTAAAATATCATCAGAGCTGATTCTCTTTAGCAAATCAATGGCTCGAGACAGTAAATTACCCTGTTCGAATTGTAAAAAAAAAAATGATTTCAAAATCATCAACGCTATTAGACAGGCGATATACTTACACACAAATATGTTGATTGTACAAATACTTTAAAAACTTTTTAAACTTTTTACTTTTGCTGCTGTAGTCAAAAAATAGAAGCAATAATAAATACAATGATCGATGTTGGTATAATAAATCTGACCAGATCTAGTCGTTAGAATAATTATTTTCTGCCATTATTTTTAAGCATAACATGAGTTATGCATTTATGAATAAATTGTGACTTGAATCCGAATTGATAGAATACTTACCGCCATAAATATTCGATAGTAAATATTGTAGTAGCTACAGTTGGTAATGCGTATATCGCTTTCATTTGAAGCAAAAAATAAACGCAAAAAAATAAAATAACAGATTAATTTAAAAATTAGTAAGTGGGAAATTTATATATAATTAAGTTATTAATCACCTCTTCACTGTACACAATAAGCATTATGAAAAAATATACACAAATAAATATATTTCTTTTGCTAATAAGAAAATGATGCTGTTAATTTGTTAATTTTCAGAAATGGTTCATTTAAATTTGCATTCTTTAAAAAAATACATAAAAAATACTCTTGTTTTTTATGATTATGTTCATCAAATATTTACTTTCATAATATTAAATATAATTAAACCGGCGATCATGTGCTATTATTAAAACAAAGAACTCATGTGGAAATTAATTTTCATCTCCTTCTCAGTATGCGTATAATTCATTCTTTCATTATGTAATTATTTCGCATCTCGCTAAGTTATTATTGAAATTTATGTCTACTTAGCTAACATGATTTGTGGATAAAGACTCTTTACGTTTTAACGAGATTAGAAATTTTTTTTGCGAGTCCCTCAAAGTTGGTATAATGTAATGAGACTCAACGCAAATAAGCTGTAAAGAATATTTATAGGACTTTTTCATTAATAATGTCTAGATAAAGACAATTTATTGCGTTTACGAATACTTCAGAAAACAATTTTTTTTCCAGGTTGAAAGTAAGTGATTAAGCAGTAAATCTTTTCTTTAGTTCTTGCACCTTTCCATCGTTGTTAAAGAAAATGAATTTTCTTTTGAGTTAATTTTATTGTTTCACGGTTGCTTACCCAAAACACAGATTATATGAAAAAGTTTTCTGATTAATTTCCATAGTGTAATTTTGCACCATATATTAAATGCTTTTCTTGGTATTCAAGTAATTTAAAAAGGTAATGCAATTTTATTGAATACCTGTTCTCTAATCGAGAGAATTAAACATACAAATATTATACTTATTGTGTTTTGAATAAATATTAAAGAATAAAAACTGTTATCATGGTATGGTGCGCTATTGCCACATGCTTTAATTTGGATTTTACCCCAACTCGTGGTTCAGTGGTAACGTGGTGAGTATTAGGGTAGAGGTTCAATCAGCTGTTGACATTGTTGTAGACACTGCTTCGAAAAACGGGATGCCTCGATGGCGTTTGTGATGTTCATCATCTTTCTTCGTGAGTCAAACTACCTGGTGAGAAGTTTCCGGGTTTAAACCGGGGAAAAACGTGTGTTCGATAAGAAAGTTACTATTCCTGCAATACTACATAAAATGAGAACTATTGTTATAAACAAAATATTATCCAATACTGAATTAATATATATCTATTCAGTAATATTATGACAAATAAGAATTTTTGATACTTTATGACAGTTAGAGTTTAAGTCTATATTTATAGAAATATTAAGAATGTATTAAAAAGTTATTGAGAAATATATACTATAAATGCATTAAAAAGGTTTCGTAATATTTTCACTGAGAATTTTGAAAAGGCTTTTCTAAAAGGGATTATTTGTGGAATAATAAATGGCAAGAGAGTATCTAAGGTAAAAAAAAGTTCATTCAGTATTTCATTAAAGTCTTTCGTTTCACTTGCATTATGGCAATTTAGAGATTATTCGAACTCTATATTCAATAAGGCTTAATTGTATAGCTTCAAAAATATTATTTCATATAGAAATGTACTTATAAAATGTTAAAAATTTATAGTTTACTTGAACGTAATAAAAGCACTTTTGTGTACCATTTTGAAAATTGTTTTTAAAGAGTGTACTTCAAAGAAAGTAGTTATCCTTAGAATACTACATAGAAAAAGAAATCCCTGGGACAAAAAAATACCATTCAATTATTCATTAATATATTCCTATTCAAATATATTACATGAAAAAACGAAAAATTGGGAATTGCCAAAGAATTTTTTCGTGACATAAGAATTTAGTAAGCAACTCTTTTCATGCCTTATCGCAACTTTGATGAAATACCTTTACTACGCGGTACTGGTTACGGTTGAAGAAAAAACTGAATTTTTTTCATTCATTCTTGTATAAAAATGCATGCGTATTATGCATGACAAAAAGGCATAGATATAAAAATAACTATAGTTATAATCATTATATGACTATAAAAATATTATTTTCATATAAAAAATTATTAAAAAAAACGCTGAAAAATACCATAAGTCTATTAAAAGAATTTTTGTGCAATATTTCTTAAACATTATATAAAAGTTTGTTTGAAAAGAAATATAATAAGTCCTCTCTAATAAGAATGATGAGAAAAGGATAATTCTTCTAAAACTGGTTACTTAGAAGTTCAACGTAATTAGGTGAAATTTTTTTCTAGAAATTATGGAAAAGCACGAGAAATAATAAAATAATGAAAACAGTCTAGACAATTAATTTTTATATTTTATTATTAAATATATCAAGAGCTTTTCAATAAATACATCAAAGAAATACTTCGTCCTTTTTCATGTGTGTTATAAAGGAAAAATTATTATTTTATGTGTTATTTTACATCAGAGACATGTGTCACTGAAAATTTTAAAGACTTTTACATATAAAGCAATTTTAAAACATTAATACTGCATATTATTGATACGATTCTGATATTTATTACATTTCACAGAAAAGAGAGAAAATCCACAATTTGAGGAAAATCAATTTACAAACGGAATAATGCGAAATTGAAACAAGTAAACTAACATATTTCCTTAACCAATAAAAAATATATTATAGTAATATATATATACTGGTTAAAAAAAAATAAATTAAACATTTCGATATATATGTATATGTATATATATATATATATATATGCACCTTTGCATTGGCTTTATAATTAAGGAATGGCAATTAATGATATTTATTTCCTTATAGAGGATCTAAGTGGGCATTAAATAGATATTTATGAATTTCTGTTTATAAATTCTGTGACTGAGATGTGCTGAAAATAATTTAAATATTATAAAATTATGTAAATAAAAGATTAGATGAGATTGAAAGAATTCCTCTTCACAATCCTATAATATAATTAAAAAAACTTATATGTGACACTGCAAGATTCCTTAGAACTATATCCAAGGGATCTTGCAATTTATATATAAATATATATATATATATATATATATAATTTTGCAATAAAACCGTAAATTATTATAGATTTTTTTGTACTTCTATCACTTCTGTTTTTTATTTGATTTTGTAAGTTTTCAATAATTTTCAGACATTTTACATACTACAAAGTGATAGTATAAAAAAAATCAAGAGATAAAAATTGTAACATTTAGCAATTTTGAGTAGCATGGTGGAAAAAAGCCTTTTTGTAACAGATTCAATGACCTATTGGATTTAAAGTGTATCTTTATCTAGTAATAAGAATTGCTTGTTTAACAGTAATCTACAAATATTGAAAAATTTCAAGAGATCAGATTAAGAATCTCGAACTAGTGCTAAAGATTTTTTCTTGACATGTTTTAATACATCTGTGAATTCTCAATATGTTTCTGAATATCACGAGATCATTTGGAATATTAAGTTATTTTTCATGAATTTTGATGCTATACATGATCTCTCATAATTTTATCTTTTGTATACGTTCTTTCACGTTTAGTTGCTTAAACTTTAGTACCACTGAACCAGAATTAGAATACGAAACAATACTAAATAAAAAAAAAAACTATAAATAAATAAATGTAAAAAACTAGAATATTAAAATCGGACTGTTTTAAAGATTCTCGGGGTTTTTTTTCACATCAATTTACTATGGGAGTTTGAGTCTTTTAATTTCAATTCAATAACACAATCACAGTTAAGTATAAAATAATTGTAAATAATGTAGTAAATAGTTTGTTCATCAATGCTTTAAAAAAGCTTTCATAAATGTGCGTATTGTATAATGTCCAATGTCAATGAAATATGTGGATTTTTTTTAAGGAAAAATTAATCATTTTTTACTACTTTTCGTATTTTCGTTTTTCACTACATTTACATTATATTTAATAAAATAAATTTCCTTATTTTTTTCACACTAGCTAATATAATATAAAAAACCTCTTAAGAACAAGAAAAATCTCTTAATGGAAAATTATTATTTATATAATACTATCGAAATGGAGACAGTAAAGATGTCAGCATCTGGTTTAATAATTTAAAAAAACTCTGAAAGTTAGGAGTAGTGTTTTATTTTATTAAAGTGCGAAGAGCAAAGGATAAAAAGTCTAAGAAACACTGGTCTAAACAAATACGTCTGGTGAAGATCCTAGGACGGAGGTCTTGTGCCTTAGATTGTAATATTGTTACTGATACATTAGACATAAAAAATTTTGGTTCTTACTTATTTTTTCTTTTTTATACCACATTGCTCTTAACTAAACATTTGTAGATAAGTAATTTTTTTGTAAATAAATTCACTCATTTCTTTTATAGCCTTTTGAATGCTACATTTTCTGAATATCTGAAAATGAAAATTTTGTTCTTATCCTAGAAATAATATAAAATTTTAACTAGAACTGGATACTTCTTTGTTTTTAAACAAATTATTGTATTCGTAATAGAAACATGTAAGTTGTGTAATGATAATAACATTATTAAAACGTTAGTTAAAAGAAATAAACTTACATCCTTTAATTCAGAACTTCCCACAATGTTACAACTGCGCAACATAAGCTTTAACTCTTTTAATCTAATTAAGCATACATGATTTTAATTACCGGTCATTAGAAGAACAACAGCAGTTAGCTGAATCTTATCAAGAAGCTGAAAATAAACTTTAAGCTGGCTTCGAAACTGAATAATTCCTTTATAACACATGAGCAATTTTGCATAAATTACGGCTGACACCGCATTAAACAACCTGTTCTGGAAATAACGGAAAAGGTCATTTATGTTAATGCTCCCTTTAAACTAATTGCCACTTTCCGTGCATTATAATCTCACATCCATTTGACTAAACCATTCCCCTACCATTGCAGCGATGCTTGTTAATGCTTGCAGTGACAAAAGGTCAATTCCGCCCATAACAACTAATTTAATTTGCAACATCACTTTGATAGTAAATTTCCTACAACTCTTTGAATGACACTTTTAGTAACTGCTAAGTGTGGATATAAGAACACTTCAATTTGCCCCCCGACAGATAAGTTATGTTTCTATCAGAAGTAAAAATCACATTTTCAACGTAAATTGTTCTGGATTTAAAATGTGAAGTTTCCTTAATAAGTATTTGTTATGTTTATGCAATTATTTTGATATGGAACCATTTATAAAACCAGTTCGTGTGGGTAGTTACTCGTAATTCAGCATAGAATAATTATGTTTTTATATGTAGTTTGAAATGTTAATAAATTCAAAATTATACATAATTTAGAAAATCTTAATATATCATAGTATAAAAGAATGTTAAAAGATCCCAGGTGAGTGCGGAGGGAAGCTGCACCCTATGCAGCAGGGAGCAAGAACTCAGAGGGGAGTTGGCCTATAATCCAGAGCCGCGTGCTTAATTACTGATATTATATGTCAAGGCCTGTATTAGAAGCTATCAAAGTCTCATTTGAAAGGTCTTCATAAGATCAAACTAAATATAATATTAAACGGCACTGTGAATTATCATTTATATTTAGAGGCGCTACACTTTTTGACATCTTTTAGTTACGTTCATCCTGGTGCCCCTATTACTGAAATACAGGCTTTTTTCTTGAGCGGCCACAACCTGAGCTTCTCCAAGCTCTTGAATGTGGTCATAATTACTCTGAGACTCCTATGCTGTTCACTGGAGATTTCAACATATCACACAGTTCACAGAGGCGAAGACTCTGATACTACATGCCGAGTGCCTTTGAATTTGATCGCATTACTATCAATGAATTCACTACCATTTGGAACACTACCATCGACATCACCTTTACCAAAATCCTTAGTGCCTTGCAGTGCAAACTTTACTTCAGTTATCTAAAGCCCATTGCGCATATTTTAGCATTGTAATATCGTTCTGTTTCTATAAATCCGTACACCATTCATTCATTCATTTGTTTCCTTATTTCTTCCTCAAAACTGTAACTCTCCTCCATACATTCTCTGAAAATTTGTTCGCAGAAATGTTTTCACACAGCTAGATGACAGCGGAGACCAGAGTACTGTGTCTCCTTCGTTTTTTGCGATGCAGAGAAAATATTTTTTTTTAGAATAAATTTCTTAAAACACTATAAAGTGCTGACGACTTTATTGAGGAAATATAACTGCTTTTGTACTTGGGAGAAATATCCCCCCAAAAGGCTTTGAAGGGTGTCAGATACATGTTTGTTAATGCACAAAGGATCATTCATGAATAATCTGATACATACTTAGATAATATGGAAGAAAACCAAAAACATTTCAAGAGGTAATTAAATCTAAATAAGATATGTTTTGTTCAAATAATCAATACTATTTACTGCGAAAAGCAATGATAGCAATGCATGATACTATCATCATCTATAATTACTATTTCCTTATTTATTAACTAATTGTTATATCAAAAATATAACAATTAGTTAATAAATAAGGAAATAGAAAGGAGTTTTTCCACGATTTTTTGTTCTTTATGGTTTACTTTTGTAAGAACATAATGTACCTTTCATCATAAAATAAAAAGCATTTTTATAATCAGCAAGCATTTTTACTGTCTAATTTTGCCAACATTGGGAGTAATCAACGTTACGATTTTATGTTCTGATCACTTAGGCATGTAAAGCAATGTCTTTTTTTTAACTTAATATCAATTTATCTAATTTAATCTGAAGGAGAATGAATATAACTCTTTTAAATAAGAAAATAGTTGCGATTTAATGAACATTAGTTGAGTTTGTTGTTAACTCTTTATGCATGTTAATTATGGTATTTTAATAATATTTTCTTTGGTAAAAACTACCCTCATTACATTGGGCTTAATGGTTCATTTATATCCAGAGAAATCCACAGACTGACAATGATGGGAAACTAAGGAAATAGATACGATGGAATAATGAAAGTTCAAATTTATGGCTATATTTGTGCTTGCACGATCTGTGAACAGCATATGTGTAATGCCTATTATTTACTTAAGGCACATTTGCATATATGTAAGGCATATTTACGTGCATATATTATGTGAATAGGTATACTTAAACATGTGCAACAGCATACGGTTAATGCATATTTGTGTAAAATAGCATATATGTTATCCATATTTCTTATGCCGTAATATAAGTCACATCGTAATGTATGCAGATGAATATTCTTCCATTCAATGAAAAGTCTGTTCAAATGTTGATACAGTTTGTTAAAAAAGTAACAATTCAAATTTGTATTTGATATATTTCGTAATTTCATTCCAATTTTTAGCATTAAAAAAATCAAAGCTATGAAGAAGAAATTATGTACCTTACATATGATATTCAATTATATATTTCTGTTCGTTCTGACTTTTTTTTTTCTCGATAATGAAAAATAATTTATTCCATTATGCTTCACAAACATTCGATTTAGGTAAAAACGTTTTAACTTCCAATTAAAATTCAAATCGTAAATTAAAATTTAAAAAAAAATCATTCATTTTTTAACTAATTATTTGTAATTTATTCCTCTTTATTTTCCAATAATAATATGAAATGTATATCATTAACATAAAACGATTAACAAATTAGTAATGCATTTTATAACTCATGTGAAAATTTGATAAAAATATAATCGGGTAATTGAGAATTGTAATTTAATTCAATCACTCAATTTATAATTTTATGAATTTAAAATAATCAATCCAAAATTAAGAAATTAAAAAAATTATATAAATAGCCATGATTAAGTTATGATACTTTAAGTTTCTTCTTTTCATGGAAAACTTTTCAGATGAAATTCAATACATTGAGAGAAAGAATACAGAATCCTACACAAACAGCACATTATCACTTTAACCTTCAGACGAGAGACATTTCTGCCTATTCAATAGAATCAAGGAATGGACTTTGGCAGACATGCAAAATGTGATCTGCTTACTCTGCATCTTCTACTACAAATTTAAAAATGCGAGTACCACAAATTTTTTGAAATTGAAAACTGGAATTTTAAGATTTTAATATTTCAGCATTTAGGATCTTGAAATTCGGGTATTATATTTATGCAATATTTTAAACGATATTTATTTATATTATAAATATTTTTCAACTACCTAATTTTAGAAAATAGTTGTGTTATTTTGCATACAGAAAATCTAAAAAGTGCTAATAGTTATGCATTAACATAAATGCATAACAGACTAATTGTTAATTTTTAATTCCAGAAAGGAAAATATATAAATAGTAAGTATAAATAAAATATTTTATTATTATTATTATTTTTAAAATTTACTTCTTTTAATTATTTTTTAAATGTTACTTCCAGTCTTCTTGTCCTGTCCAGTGTGGTACATCGATACAGAGAAAAATAGCAATGGCGTCCATTTCAATCATGCTTTTAGAAACGAGGACTGACAATTATGGCAACAGGAGCGTCTCGCATATATAATCCTGATGCCTGATGGGCGTTTTCAGGATTTGTCCCTGCGATACATGCTTGCAGAGCAGCTACTCCTAACAATCCTCCTGAACAACAAATTCTTCCCCACTCCATTTGTAAATCAAAAATCAAAAAACAAGTCACTTTCACCAAAATAGTTTTCTAGCCTGACTGGTAGTCCAATGTAAATTGCAATACATAGATATATGGAAAAATATATGTGGCATTCGCTGCCATCCTGCTTACAAAAACGAGTATTTTATCACGAGAAGGCTCATAATTATGACAATGGGAGTCTTTCTCACGTTTCCCAGTGGAAGTTTCAGGGGTTTAGTTATAGGACACGCATATGCAGAACACTTACACCTAACAATTCCCCATAAATACAGTGTCCATTCCGCATCACTTATTAAAGGAGTTGTCCACAGTGTAAGTGAAATATGAGGACCTCTGATGTCTAATCAAAAAGAAAATTACCTCGACATCATTCAAAAATAAGAAAGAATAGCTATCACTTTAAAATAATTATGCATTTTGGTAAATTCGGTTATTATTTTGCCACTACAACATCAAGTATGTAGCAAATTCATCTTGTTTTGCCCAATATGCACTATGATGACTTTGCAAGATTTTATTAACTTTTTCCTCCAACAATTTTGAACGAACATCATTAAAAATAGAATATGTGAGTTTGCATCTTTCTTCCTACCACCTGAAGCAAAATTATGGTACCTATTCATGACATAGAGTAACAAGAACTTTCCATATTGCTTGTAAGGTTTCGAAGTAATCTACCTCTGTTCATCAGCCCAAAGCACTGTTCATCAGGTACACATATTATGCGATGAGATTATTCATTCCATCATATATTTCAGCATACAATGTCTCAATTTAGATATAAATTTTAATGCTTGAATTTTTAAATTTTCATTGAATCTATTATGCATCTTTTATCTTCTTAATAAGGTGTTCAAGAGAGACATTTTCCCGGGGGATTTTAAAATGTTTTGAATTAGAATCTGTTGGCACTGAAAAAAACTGGTTGAAATTTGATATGGGTAGATCTCATACTTATGTTGTAATGGTAACAGATTCGGAGTTTTTAAGTCTGTTCTCTTTTTATACTTTTACAACAAAACATAGAAAAATTGTCAGTGGAGAATTAAGGTCAGTCAGCCATCCATGCTATTATACCAGTAAAACGTCTATTTGAAATCCCTCAATGTCAGGAATTTATTCGGCTGTTGAAAGATTAGAATAAACGTTGTGGAATTTTCTGAAACGATCAGGCTGTTTTTTTCTTGAGTAAAAAACTATTGTTATATGACACAATCAAAGTGGACTAAGTATCTTATGATTAGCTAAACGTGGCTCATATACGTTTGTTGTATTCGATTGTCCCATATTATCTGGAACTGTCATATTCTCATTTATGAGTAGTAGTAACCATATTGTTGACTTCCTGAAATGATTTACTTCATGAACCGAGATCTCCTTTCCTGGCTAAATGGCACTACTAGGTGACAACGAAACATCATTACACTATCGAACTAGAGATTTATCGTGTCAATAATGTTGGTAACATTTTATTTTTATTTTGTGATTGTTGTTATCTAGTGTTTGATTAATTTATTAATGGATTATTCCGAGTGTAGTCGCATCTCATATTTGTTTGGTTTGTCGCTCTACCATCATTATTTGCACATTTTGGGCTAATTAGACCTGGGACTTACAGTTTAATATGGATTTTGAACCACGAAAAAATATCCATGACAGTATTCGAACTTGAAGCCTGTGGTATTAAAGGGCTCTAGCCACTGGGCCATCAGGCAGCTCTCATATTTGTTATTACTCTCAAATTATTTTTAATTCTGGATATTTTGGATATTTATTTATATTCTGGACATTATTCTAATTTTATTACGAGTTTACTTGTGACACTCGGCAGCAATAGTTCTAAAATTATATTCTAGTATTGCAGACATTTGACTGGGTCCTTCAGTACCCAAAATATGGCCAATTGGCCATCTGGTCGCTGTCATATTTGCATTCATTTGAAATACAATGAGTAAATTTATGGAAATTATTTTTAATTCTGGAAAAAACGAATATTTTGGGATACTTTGCATTATTCTAATTTTAACAAGAATTTACTTGGGACACTAGTTCTAAGATTATATTCTTTTATCGCAGACATTTGACTGGATGTCCTTCAGTATCCAAAATATCTGCGGAAAGGTAAGTGTTATGATCTTCTATATTTACTTTCCAGTAATTTTTGTTCTCAATGAGTTAAACATTTTTAAATGTAATAGCAGCTATGCATCGTATGGTAATTTCAAAAGTCTTTCCAAATGAATTTATGGATTGTAGTTCTATTTATAATTCTAATACGGCTTGATTAATCTGATTTAAATTTATTTTTCAGTTTGTATTATAAGAAATGAATAAAACATGATAAATATTTTATAAATCGTAATTCTAACTACACATTTTTTTTAGAAAAATCAATTCTAAACAAAAAAAGAAAAATTAATTATAAAAAGTGATTCATTTAGGGCTTAATACGTATTTGTATTTAATTATTTTATGCTCAATTCTTTTATTTTAATTATATTCTATGTTTTAACTTTATTTTATTTTTGCCATTGAAAAAGAAAGTAGAAACAAAAGGTAATATTCATAATATGATTAAAGATTTTTAGTTCCTGCTCAGTTGCTAAATTCATTGTTAAAAGGACTTATCACTTCAACTAATTTAAATTAAACAATCGTAAAATGAAATTCGTGATTATAAGGAATCTGTTCGTGATTCCAGAGATTATAAATAATCTTTTATAATCAGTATTTTTATACTCATTGAATCACTACTTTATATTCATTTGAAATCTCTGCAAACAAATATTTTACCATTACTTTTTAAAATAGAATGGAATAGAGGCGTTAATCACAAAATCTGAATTTCTGTCAAAGAAACTGGTGATTGAAATGCATATTGGGTGGACTTTCAGGAGTAAGATTCCCATAGATATGTGCATATAAATCATATCAGTGGCCTAACAATAGGGTGGCAAGACGAGCAAATTGTCTCGGGCCCCAGCCCGAGCTGGGAGGCTATTAGTATAGAAAAGTCCTAAAATCTGTTATTCCAAAATAAAGTAAAATTCATTATTTTTGTATTTAATAAATTTAAGTTCCTAAAATGATAAATTAAAACAAAATGTGTATCAAGATTTTTAACGTATTTATTTGTATGAAAAATATATCGCATCTGGTAGTAATAATAATAGAAATAGTTACGCATGGGTTATCGCTATGGTAGGGACTTATCAGATTTCTGAATGGATTAAAAATGGGCATTGTAAGCGTCAAAGGACCTTTAGACAGTAATTTATTAAAAAGAAGAACATGATAATACTTTGCATAGAGAGGACAAAATTAAAAAAAAAATGCAGGTCCTTAGAAGTTATAGTTACACCACTGCCCCATACACCAAGAAAATTCAAACTAGGCAAACCTAATACTAACTTTCAAAGTGAGGTACTTTGTTACAATTCCCAACATACTTATACAGGTATTTACTTATACAGCATGAGTCATACTCGGTGTTTATCAAAGCCCCGAATATGACGCATGCCATAACCAGAACAAAAGAAATGAACTTTTGTGTAGCAGCTTTTAATTATTACTATAAGACAACGAAATGCTAATATCAGTTGCAAACAAATTATTATTTGCATTAACATACTTCTCATTAAATTTTATCAAACTGAAATTTCAATACCTCAACATTGTTATAGAAATTCTGGAGATAAAAAAAATCATTTAAAAATCGCTCTATTTTAATAAATATTTCACATTCTTTTCAAGAGCGAAATTTAAATAATACCGACTGATGCTTCTTTGAAATTTAATTTCCAGCACTTGTGCAGAATGCATACAATTCCACCTTTTATACAAATTATTTTGCGCGAAATTCCATTTTTAACTTGCAAAATATTTTTCAATTAAATGCTAATCAGTGAAAGCCGAGGAATCAAGAAATATATTTAGAATTTCATGCTCTGAAATAATTCTCGAGTTTTCCAGAGAATCTTTTACAATATAATAATAATCTTCAAAACAAAATCATTTTTGAAAACGGGATGCATTCAGGACCGGCCCGTAACTCCGTTTAATATCTTCAAAATACAATTACTACTACCTGGAGGCAATACTGGAATCTTATAATTAAGTTTGGCTTGGGCGGCAGTCGTTTGAATTTTCCCGTCAAAACGACTCTTTGTAATTAAAGTTTTACAGTTGAATGGATATCGTTTGGAAAGGCAGATAAAACTTGCCGACTTTCATTGGAAATAATATTTTTCATGAAAAGAGGAAGCTTGGGATAATTAGTTATTCCAAGGAATTAGAACCGATAATATTTTTCCAAGCTTTTAAAAGGGAACGTTTTATTTTCTTTTGTTAATCTGCTAACGGCTTCTTTCTAGCATTCCCGCCTTCGTTTATTTATTTTTTTCTTCAAAAAAAGAAGCAAGAATTTCAAAATGCGAAAAGCAAAATTTAGTGTTTTAGTGATTACATGGAAACCTTTTACACTTGGTCGCTGCTTTGTGATATTATTTTATTCATCATCATTTGAAACTCGTCTAACTTTTTGATTGGATTGAAGAATAATTTTTTTTAAAGAAGTTTATTTGTTTTGAAAAATTGCTGGAGAGTTATTTTTCTGATTAATGTAAAAAAATTATCATATTTTTATTGCAAATCTTACGTAAATATAAGATTAAAAATATTGAAAAAAAATATTAAAAGGTTTATGTTGCCTTACAATTTTTTATTAACACTTATACCTTTTGTATTATGTTCTTCAAACCATTCTATTTAGAAAATTAAAATTTTATGTTTAACTTATTGTTTTCATGTCTCTTTACTCTAGTTTCTTGGTAAAATATAGAGTTTTTTCAAATAGTGTATATATATATATATAATATTAAACTTCTATTTTCTTTTTTTTTTAACTCTATTTTATTCTACTTAAATTTCTTCTTTTACAAGCGGATAAAAAAAATCTCATTCTAAAATTGAAACACAGTAATTCAATTATAATTACTATTTTGGCTTAATTGCGAATAGACCTTTAAATTTGAAAATTAATATACCTCTCAGTAATAAAACTTCTCAAAAATGGCATTTTATGTAATTAAAGAACAAAAAAAAAGTGCAATATTTTCTATATTGAATTCTCCGATGTTTATGTAAAAGAAATATTTCAAATTGTGCAGCGGAAAAAAAAATTCATTTACTCATTCATTAATAGTTTTTGATTAACCTTTCATATTTTCCTTTTTATTTGGTTTAATTATACTACCAATTCATTTCCCACTCACAAATAAAACATAATAAATTTGTCACTAGCAATAAATTACTTATTTGAAATTTAAATTAAACAAAAGATTAGAAAATCCTTTTGAAAAAGAAGTAAAAAATACAATCTTTATTATTATGTCCTGAAGTAAGAAATATTCAATTTTTAAATTACCATGTAAATGGAATATCTGTAACATAAACAACCTTCAACCTGAATGGCAAATATCATTTGTTTTCATAGTAAATATTTTTTCTGACATTTCTTAATTAGAATTTGAAATCTAATGTTGCATTCCATATTTATATATAGAACTGAAACGGTATAAAGGGGAAATAATGCTATAGAGTTCTAATAAAGGTATATTAATGATCACTTTGTTTATTTTCCATTATTTGTTATACCTTTGGCCAATTTTAAGTAGTGGTACAGCTTATTAATATATACATTTTTTGTATAGAATTGTATGATCATAAGTGACTCATTGACGCATTAACATACAAAAATATGACACATTGTTTATTTACAAAATCCTCGCAAAGTGTTTCTTTGATTCAATGTTTACATTAAAAGCTCAAAATTCACATCACACCATACATTCCTATACAAAAAATATATGTTTTTGTTAGCTGCTCCACTCAGAAGTTAGTCAAACACCCCTTTAAACCATCCTGTTTTTTTTTATCTAGTGAAAATCATCTTTTAGGATTCATTGATAACTCGGTATCAGTATTAAGTAGCATATTGGTAGAGTATTGGTCATTGCGTATCAAATTTGACACACATGCAACTTAAGTGCAATAGTGTTCGAATTCATGTGTATTGCTAGTGAGTCTTGGTTTTCATTAGATAACTTTAACAGATGATTTGTGAAAGCCTGTAAAAGCTACTCATAATGTTTGTCAAATTGAATGTTGTCAATTGCCTGTTTTTTCTCTTGTACGATTGAATAACCAAAACAGTCCTAAAAGCCAACCTGAAGGTAATTTTCTATTGTTATTACCCGCCACTAGACTACATATTAAGCGAACACGTAAGTGCTATATGTGGTAAACTAATGTACATATTTTTTTCTTTTTAATGAAATGAATTAATGCATGAAGATTATATAACACTTCAATAATCATGCTTGTCAAACAATGAGACGAAACTTCCATATGAGACTCTCCATGTATAATCTAATATACATTTGTCATGTACAAAATAAAGTATTGCTGTTTGCAGTTAAATCTGGTTTCATTTTATAATATTGAGGCTTTATTATATGAATTAAGAATTTTTATTCTGATATTTTTTGTCCAATTAATATTATTTTATCTAGTAATTGAAAGAAATCTCATTTTTTGAATTATTTCCAGATTCGAAATTTGATAAATGTACAAAAATATATTAAATATATTTATTCAGGAAAAGTTGTTTGTGTTTGGGACATTTTTTCATTTAAATAGAGGAAATAATTTCACAAATTTTTAAAATTAATTTGCAGCTTCAATTTACAAATATTTTTCTTGGGCGGCGGGTATGCTCTTCAAGTATTGATACTGTCTAATTTAAAAAATTCCTCATTATCAGGAAATAAATTAATATTTTTACAAATTCCATTGAACTTTTCTCATTTGAAATGAGTAAGTATCCCTTGTAAATATACAAGAAAAACAATATTTACCTATTAAAATATAAAATATTAAATATCTATTTAGTGCACACTTATAAATAAATGAGTATTAAATCGATATTTTAACTGTTAGATGTTGTTCTCTCTTAAAGTTGTAAGCATTAAGAGAGAAACAAGTATCTTTCACATTTATTTGGACAACTTTTATCCTTAAATTCAAATAAAGTAAAACTATAATGACAGAAATTATACGTTAGGAATAAAAATATACCGGGAATGGTCCGCTAAGTTACATTCACAAAGTTGGAAGCATCATTTAGTGATTTAGGCTGTGTAGAAAACTGGCTGTGTTACTGAAAGAAACTTTGCATGTCTCTACTTTTCTCTATCCTTTAAAGTAATATCCAACGAATTAAAAATGAAAGGGCAAAAAGAAAGCAGTAAATATTAAAAAAACCGTTCTGAATATTTGTTATACTTATATTCAATATTTTCAGTTGTTTTGGATTGTATTATGTAAAAAACTGAATTTTAGATCATCAACATTCTAACCTTCGTCTTTGGTGCAACAGCGCTATGGTGAGCCAAGGCCATCTCCCTACTGACAAATTTCGAACCAGGAGATATTTTACATTCTAATCCAAAGTTGATAATTAATTAAATTCCAAACATGCAGGATATCTTAGTTAAATTAAAGCTAACAAAAATATTTCAATCGTTAAATTTGTACGTTTCCAGGATATGCAGTAAGATTCAGAATCGTCTTAAAAAACTTGTAATTTTTTGTTTACTCTTTGAGACATGATTAAATATTTGCGGAAACTTAAACGCTTTGTGGTAAATGAAAATCCTAGGAGTCCAAACCGAAACAATGATTTCTGAAAAAAAAAAGAAATGGATATACGAGAATTAATACTTCAATGTAAAGAAGATAAAGTAATCACAGATTGAGGTTTTATTTTTATGTTTTATTCCTTTTCACTAGAGAAAAACAAAAATTTTTATTTAGAAAAACATCGTATTAGATTCAATATTTGCTTATGAAAGAAAATTGGAAGTATTTTTAGAAATTAAATTGATTCGGATAAACTATAAATTGAAAAAAAAAATCTGTTTTTTTGAAAAATAAATTCGACTGACTTTTCCACAATCTTAGCTACCAATTCCTTAATCGCCATGCGTTATCCATCAGATTCTCTCTGAACTTATGTTCACTTAACCTTTTTTTTATTATTTGCTTTTTCTTCAATTTTAAAAAAAAGGAAGAAAAAAAACATCGATTAATCAATAGTTTGCTTTAATGACTTGTTTTTCTTCAATTCCAACAATGCCACTTACAAAAATTAAGTTTTTATACGAATCAAGTTTTTGTATACAGTCCTCAGAGGAAAATATTTCGGATAATTAGAATAAGAGCACTGTTATTTTTTTTTGTTATTCGTTCTGGTTTTCTTTGCTATCAAAGTGCTTTAATTCTAAGAGAGTGCCTTTTGAAATCGAATTGCTTAGAAGAAACAGTTTGACAGAAAGATTGAGCAAAAAAATCGAAGCGAAATGAGCCTTTTTAAATATTTATTCAACTCAAACTTTTTATGCGTCACATTTTATAAATGTTTTTATTTAAATTTTTACACTTTCGAGTTATTAGGAAAGAGTTTTTAAGAGCCATTAAGAAGGAGTCAGAAGTAATGAACTGTAAACAGACTAAGAGACTATTATGATTGGTATTAATTTTTTTCTGAAAGAATCTGTTCAAAAAAAAATTCTTAACACGGTTAAAATGCAAGGAGGTTTAAAGAAGAATATTACGTGGATGGTGTTGAAGTAACAGTATTTTGCTTTAAAATATAATCTGCTTCATATTATTAAACTAATGGCAGAAATAAGTTACTCCTATCTTTATAATTTTGTTATTACATACATGGCATATAAAGGTTTTTTAAAAATATGTTTTATTTATAACATTTTCTAACTCATGTCTCTAACTCGGGAAATCTTGTAATATCTTGACAACTTCGAATTTTTAATTCTATTATATGTACAGCAGAAACTAGCAGCATTTTTTATAGAAATTTCAGCAGAAACTTCTACATCCTTTCTTGCTATGCACGTTTTGTTGTCCTTGCAACAACTTCATGTTGGGCCGAAACCGACCGCTTACCAGCAGAATTTGAGAAGGTGATTCCTTTTTTTTAATGAGTTCGTTTTTATTCTATAATGTGTATGGTAGAAATAACTTTAGAGTTTTGAAAGTCTTTCAGTAAACTAGCATTAGAACGGTATACCTTTTATCTTCATATTCAATGTTTTCAGTTGTTTTGGATTGTATCATGTAGAAAAGAGTGAATTTTAGTTCATCAACATTCTAATCTTCTTCTTTGGCGCAACAGTCCTATGGTCAGTCAAGGCCATCTGCCTATTGGAAAAAATTCGAGACAGGAGATGATTTGCATTCTAACGTAAAATTGTTAATTAATTAAATTTCGTACAAGTAGAAAATCTTTGTATAATTAAAGATAAGGAAAAGATTTCAATCACTAAATTTGTATGTTTCCAGAATATGCAATAAAATTCAGAATCGCCATCAAAATAAAACTTTTAATTTTGTTTTTCTCTTTGAGACATGATTAAATATTTGCGGAAACTTAACAGCCTTATGGTAAATGGAAATCTTAGGAGACAAAACCGATAGAATGATTTCTGAATAAAAAAAAAGAAATGGATATTCCGATAATTAATAATTCAATGAAAAGAAAATAAAGTAATCACAGACTGAATTTTTATTTTCATGTTTTTTTTTTTTTTTTACTTTTCACTGGAAAAGAACAAAAATTTTACTTAGAAAAGCCAAGTAAAACATCGTATTAGATTCAATATTTACTTATGAAAGAAAATTGGAAGTATTTTTAGAAATTAAATTGATTCGGATAAACTATGCATTGAAAAAGATTATTCTAAAATCTTTTAATGTTTTTTTTTTTAAAAATTCGACCGACTTTTCAACAATCTTCGCTACCAATACCAAATCGTCATGCTTTATCCATCAGATTCTCTCTGAGCTTATGCTCACCTAACCTTTTTTTTTTTATCATTTGCTTTTTTTTCAGTTGAGGAAAAAAAAGAAAAAAATATCGATTAATCAATAGTATGCTTTAATGACTTGTTTTTCTTCAATTCTAACAATGCCACTTACAAAAATAATTTTTTATACGAATCCAGGTTTTTCATACAGTCCTCAGAGGAAAATATTTCGGATAATTAGAATAAGAGCACTGTTTTTTTTTATTTGTTCTTTTATTCGTTCTATTTTTTTTATTATCAAAGTGCTTTAATTCTCAGAGAGTGCCTTTTGAAATGGAATTGCTTAGAAGAGACTGTTCGACCGTAAGATTGAGCAAAAAAAATGGGGCGAAATGAGCCTTTTTAAATATTTATTCAACTCAAAACTCTTTTATGCGTCACATTTTAGAAATGTTTTTATTTAAATTTTTACACTTTCGAGTTATTAGGAAAGAGTTTTTAAGAACCATTAAGAATGAGTCAGAAGTAATGAACGGTAAAAGACTAAGAGAGCTGGAATTATGATTGGTATTGATATTTGTTAAAGAATCTTATCAAAGAAAAAAAAATCTTAAGACGGTTAAAATGAAAGGAGGCTTAGACAAGAATATTGCGTGGAATATATTGGTATAACAATTTTTTTCTTAAAAGTTAACTAATCTTCATATTTTTCAAGTAATGGCAAAATTAAGTTATTTCTAGATTAATAATTTTATTATGATAACAATCACGGCGTTTTTATAACACTTTCTGAAGTGTCTAGCTTTTAAAATCTTGTAATATCTTGGTAACTTCGAATTTTCAATGTTATTATATGTATGTCAGATAAACAGCTTTTTTGATATGAACTTTAATTTCTGCACACTTCCTTGCTATCTGCTCCTTGTTGTCCATTGCACCACAACCCCATGGTGAGACAAAGCTATTTGCCTATTAGCAGATTTTGAGACAGGAGTTCCATATATTTACTAGGTATGGATGTCAGCCCTACACACAAGCCTCTATATTCAAATATATGGCTGTATGAATGTATGTTTTTAAGTGGATTGTGCACCACTATAAACATGCATTATAGAGTGGAGAATCAAATCAGAGATCTGTGGTAATGAGAGCAAGACTGCTAGTTATTAGGCCATAAAGTTTGATGCTTGTGACTAGAACATATATTAAACCATAAAGTTCGCACTTGCTTGTGACACAGAAAAATATTTGAAAATTTCTACCACAAAGCGTAAACTGATTCGAATACTTTGTTTTATTCATCATCAATTGTACACTGATTACAAACTCAAAATAGAATAATTACTGATTCAATATTTTGAATGTAATGCATGCAACGAATGGGAAACAAAAACTAAGCAGAAGCCCTTATTTAGTATTTGCATTAAAATACTATCCGAGTTATTATTCTTCAAGTAGTGAAGAACTTCAAACAATATTATTAAGGCAGTAAATTATGTTATTGCAATAATGAATTTTTTGTTTAAGACATTTTATGATACCATTAACAGTAATATGGTATACCTTACTCTCAGTTAGTTATTAAATGGGTTCGAAAATTCGAAGCATTTATATATTTTATTCCGATTGTAAAAAGAAAAAAAAAAACATAATAAAGCCATTGCAATATGAAATACTACCAATGGAAACTAAACTTTTCGTTAAATAAAAGACGAAGCAAATATTTTGTTGCCTTTAATTTAAAATACCATTAGAGCTTATTCTCTTTAGCCAACCAATGGGTTGGAACAGTAGATTACGTTACTAGAGTTGTAACAAAAGTTATTTTAAATTCAACATACCTATTACTTTGGAGATATACTTACACACACGAATGTTGACTGTATAAAAAATAATTTTAGTGATAATTTTTAAAAAATTATATATTTTTTTGTTATAGTAAAGAAATAGAAGCAACAATGAGTAAAATTATCGATGTTGGTATAGTAATGCTGACCAGATCTAGTTGTCAGAATAATTTTTTTCCTGCCATTATTTTTAAGCAAAACTGAGTCATGCATTTATGAATAAATTGTGACTTTAATCTGAATTTATTACCGCAATAAATATTTGATAGTAAATATTGCAGTAACTACAGTTTGTACTACGTATATCGTTTCCATTTGAAACAAGAAATAAACACAAAAAATAAAATGTTAATAGTTTAATTTCAAAATTAGTAATTGGAAAAATTATATCTAATAAAGTTCACTCATTTAAATTATTAATTACCTCCAATTATTACGAAAAACTATACGAAAATAAACATATTTCTTTTGCTAATAAGAAAATGATGCTGTTAATTTGTTAATTTCCAGAAATGTTTCATTTAAATTTACATTTTTTAAAAATACGTAAAAAATTTTCGTTTTTTATGATTATATTCATCAAATATTTACTCTCATAATATTAAATATAATTAAACCGGCGATCATGTGCTATTATTAAAACAGAGAACTCATGTGGAAATTAATTTTCATCTCCTTCTCAGCATGCGTATAATTCATTCTTTCATTATGTAATTATTTCGCATCTCGCTAAGTTATTATTGAAATTTATGTCTACTTAGCTAACATGATTTGTGGATAAAGACTCTTTACGTTTTAACGAGATTAGAATTTTTTTTTTTTTTCCGAGTCCCTCAAAGTTGGTGTAATGTAATGAGACTAAACGCAAATAAGCTGTAAAGAATATTTATAGGACTTTTTCATTAATAATGTCTAGATAAAGACAATTTATTGCATTACGAATACTTCAGAAAACAAATTTTTTTTTCGGGTAGAAAGTAAGTGATTAAGCAGTAAATCTTTTCTTCAGTTCTTGCACCTTTCCATTGTTGTTAAAGAAAATGAATTTTTTTGAGTTAATTTTATTGTTTCATGGTTGCTTACCCAAAACAGACATTACATGAAAAAGTTTTCTGATTATTTTTCCGGCGTGTAATTTTTACATCATATATTAAATGCTTTTCTTGGTATTCAAGTAATTTAAAAAGGTAGGGTAATTTTATTGAATATCTGCTTTCTAATCGAGTGAGTTAAACATACAAATAATATACTAATTGTGTTTGAATAAATATTAAAGAATAAAAATTGTTATCTTGGTATGGTGCGTTATTGCCACATGCTTTAACTTGGATTTTACCCCGACTCGTGGTTCAGTGGTAACATTATCCGCTGATGAGTATTAGGGCTGAGGTTCAATCAGTTATTGATATTGCTGTAGACCCTGTTTCGAAAACGAGAAGCCCCGATGGCGTTTGTGATGTTCATCATCTTTCTTCGTTAGTCAGACACCCTGGTAAGAAGTTTCCGGGTTTAAACTGGGAAAAAAAAGTGTGTTTGATGAGAAAGGTACTATTCCTGGAACACTACGTGAAATGAGAATTGTTGTTGTAAACAAAATATTATGCAATGCTGAATTAATATATTTCTATTCAGTAATATTATGACAAATAATAATTTTTCATACGTTATAACATAGAGTAAATGAGTATGACTGTAGAAATATTAAGAATATATTCAAAAGTTATTGAGAAATAGTTACTATAAATACATTAAAATGATTTCGTGATATTTTCACTGAGAATTTTGAAAAAGCATTTCTAAAAGGGATTATTTGTGGAATAATAAATGGCAAGAGAGTATCTGAGGCAAAAAAGTTCATTCAATATTTCATTAATGTCTTTCTTTTCAATTGCATTATGGCAATTTAAAGATTATTCGGATTCCATACTCAATAAGGATTAATTGTATAACTTCAAAGTATTATTTTCAGATAGAAATGTATTAAATGTTAAAAGATGAATTGTTTATTTGCACTTTTGTGTATCAAATTTGAAAATTGTTTTTAACAAGTGCACTTGAAAGAAAGGGATTATTCATAGAAAAAGAGATCCATGGAGCAAAAAAATATCATTCAATTATTTATTAATATATTTCTATGCAAATACATTACAAAAAACTGTACTGTCAAAAATTGTTTCGTAACTTAAGAATTTACTAAGCAACTTTTTTCATGCCTTATCACAACTTTGATGAAATTCCTTCACCACGGGGTATTGGATGCGGTTGAATAAAATAACTGAATTTTTTATGAGTTATTATATAAAAATTTATGCATACTATGTATGAAGTCTATTGTTTCAAATGCATTATGGCAATTTAGAGATTATTCGAACTCCATATTAAATAAGGATTAATTGTATAACTTCAAAAATGTTATTTCATATAGAAATGTATTTATAAAATGTTAAAAATGGATAGTTCACTTGAACATAATAAAAGCACTTTTGTGTACCATTTTGAAAATTGTTTTTAAAGCGTGTACTTAAAAGGAAGGGATTATCCTTAGAATACTACATAGAAAAAGAGATCCCTGGGACAAAAAAATACCATTCAATTATTTATTAATATATTTCTATTCAAATATATTACGAAAAAACGAAAAATCGGGAATTGCCAAAGAATTTTTTCGTGACATAAGAATTTATTAAGCAACTCTTTTCATGCCTTATCGCAACTTTGATGAAATACCTTCACTACGCTGTACTGGTAACTGCTGGAAAAAGACTGAATTTTTTATACTTTCTTGTATAATAATTTATGCATACTATATATGAAAATATGTATAAATAATTGTAATTATAACAATTATGTGACTATAAAAATTATTTAAAAAAAAGGCTGAAAAATACCATAAATGTATTAAAAAGAATTTTGTACAATATTTCATAAACATTGTATAAAAAAGTGTCTTTGCAAAGAAATATAATAAATCCTCTCTAATAAGAATGACGAGAAAAAGATAATTCTTCTAAAGCTGGTTACTAAGAAGTTCAAAGTAATTAGGTGAATTGGTTTTTGTAGAAATTATGAAAAAGCGCGGGAAATAATAAAATAATGAAAACAGTCTAGACAATTAATTTTTATATTTTATTATTAAATATATCAAGAGCTTTTCAATAAATACATCAAAGAAATACTTCATCCTTTTTCATGTGTGTTATAAAGGAAAAATTATTATTTTATGTGTTATTTTACATCAGAGACATGTGTCACTGAAAATTTTAAAGACTTTTACATATAAAGCAATTTTAAAACATTAATACTGCATATTATTGATAAGATTTTTTATTTATTACATTTCAGAAAAGAGAGAAAATCCACAATTTGAGGCAAATAAATTTACAAACGGAATAATGCGAACTTGAAACAAGTAAACTAACATATCTCCCTAACTAATAAAAAATATATTATAGTTATGGTTAAACAAAAATAAATTAAACATTTCGATATATATGTATATGTATATATATATCGAAATGTTTAATTTATTAATTTATTTTTGTTATTTATTTTCTTATAGAGGGTCTAAGTGGGCATTCAATGGATATTTATGAATTTCTGTTTATAAATTCTGTGACTGATATGTGCTGAAAATATATAAAACGATCAATAAAATATAAAAAGATGAGATTGAAATAATTCCTCTTTACTATCCTATAATATAATTACAAAAACTTATATGTGACACTGCAAGATTCCTTAGAGCTATATCCAAGGGATCTTGCAATTTATATATATATATATATATATTGTTTACATATAATTTTGCAATAAAACCGTAAATTATTATAGATTTTTTTGTGCTTCTAACTCTTCTGTTTTTATTTGATTTTGTAGGTTTTCAATAATTTTCGGACATTTTACATACTACAAAGTGATAGTATAAAAAAAATCAAGAGATAAAAATTGTAACATTTTTGAGTAGCATGTTGGAAAAAGGCCTTTTCGTAACAGATTCAATGACCTTTTGGATTTACAGTGTATCTTTATCTAGTAATAAGAATTGCTTGTTTAACAGTAATCTACAAATATTGAAAAATTTCAAGAGATCAGATTAAGAATCTCGAACTAGTGCTAAAGATCTTTTTTTGACATGTTTTAATACATCTGTGAATTCTCAATATGTTATTGAATATCACGAGATCATTTGGAATATTAAGTTATTTTTCATGAATTTTGATGCTATACATGATCTCTCATAATTTTATCTTTTGTATACGTTCTTTCACGTTTAGTTGCTTAAACTTTAGTACCACTGAACCAGGATTAGAATACGAAACAATACTAAATAAAAACAACTATAAATAAATGTAATAAACTAGAATATTGAAATCGGACTGATTTAAAGATTCTCGGGGTTTTTTTTCACATCAATTTAATATGGGAGTTTGATTCTTTTATTTTCAATTGAATAACACCACCACAGTTCAGTATAAATTAATGGTAAATAACGTAGTAAATAGTTTGTTCATCAATGCTTTAAAAAAGCTTTCATAAATGTGCGTATTGCATAATGTCCAATGTCAATGAAATATGTAGATTTTTTTAAGGAAAAATTAATCATTCTTTAATGCTTTTTGTACTACTTTCGTTTTTCACTACATTTACATTATATTTCATACAATAAATTTCCTTATTTTTTTCACAATAGCTAATTAAATATAATATAAAAAATCTCGTAAGAAAAAGAAAAATCTCTTAGTGAAAAAATTACTATTTTTATAATACTATCGAAATGGAGACAGTAAAGATGTCAACATCTGATTTAATAATTTAAGAAAACTCAAAACTTTATTTTATTAAAGTGCGAAGAGCAAAGGATAAAAAGTCTAAGAAACACTGGTCTGAACTATATGTCTTTTAAGATCCTTGGATAGAGGTTTCTTGTGTCTGTAGATTGTAATATTATTACTGATACATTAGACATAAAAAATTCTTGTTGTTACTTATTTTTTCATCTTTATACCACATTTGTCTTAACTAAACATTTGTAGATAAATACATTTTGTATCTTAATTCATTCAATTCTTTTGCAGCTGTTTGAATTGTACATTTTCTGAATATTTGAAAATAAAAATTGTATTCTTATCTTAGAAATAATATATAATTTTAACTAGAACTGGATACTTCTTTGTTTTTAAACAAATAGTTGTATTCGTTAATAGAAACATGTAAGTTGTGTAATGATAATAACATTATTAAAACGTTAGTTAAAAGAAATAAACTTACATCCTTTAATTCAGAACTTCCCACAATGTTACAACTGCGCAACATAAGCTTTAACTCTTTTGATCTAATTAAGCGTGCATGATTTAAATTACTGGTCATTAGAAGAACAACAGCAGTTAGCTGAATCTTATCAAGAAACTGAAAATAAACTTTAAGCTGGCTTCGAAATTGAATAATTCCTTTATAACACATGAGCAATTTTGCATAAATTACGGCTGACACCGCATTAAACAACCTGTTCTGGAAATAACGGAAAAGGTCATTTATGTTAATGTTCCCTTTAAACTAATTGCCTCTTTCCCTGCATTATAATCTCACATCCATTTGACTAAACCATTCCCCTACCATTGCAGCGATGCTTGTTAATGCTTGCCGTGACAAAAGGTCAATTCCGCCCATAGCAACTAATTTAATTTGCTACATCACTTTGATAGTAAATTTCCTACAATTCTTTGAATGACACTTTTAGTAACTACTAAGTTTAGATATTAGAACACTTCAATTCACCCCCCGTCAGATAAAACATGTTTCCATCAGAAGGAAAAATCAGATTTTCGACGTAAATTGTTCTGGATTTAAAATGTGAAGTTTCACTAATAAGTATTTGTTATATTTATGCAATTATTTTGATGTGAAAACATTTATAAAACCAGTTCGTATGGGTAGTTTGTTCAGGATTGGAGCGTTATGTTTTCATGTGCAGTTTGAAATAATAATAAATTCAAAACTGTTATTACTCCAAACATAATAAGTGCATAATTTAGAAATTCTTAATATATTATCACATAGAATAGGGTTGAAAGATTCCAGTTGGGGACGGAGGGAACCAGCTACCCATATAGCAGGAAGAGGGAGAATGTGGGGATTTGGCTTAGAATCCGGAGCCGCTGCATAATTCCTATTGTTATATGCCAAGATCCAGACGTGCTAGGAGGGATCAAGATCTCATTTGAAAGGTCACGGGGACATCAAATTAAATATAACATGAACGATCCTAATAAAATAACATTTATGTATGTGAAATTCAAACATAAGTGAACTCTTTGGTTAAATTCTATAATATTGTCTTATATGAAATGAAAGTGGAAGCAAAATTGGAAGATACGTATTGCAGAATGTAGAGTGAGACACAAGAAAATCCAAAATACAAATGTAGCTAGACAACATGTGTGCACTACCCAGGATTAAAATTAGTAGGCGTGATACTTTTTTACTCTCTTCGGCTTACGTCCAACCTAGTGTCCCCACGGCTGAAATACAGACTTTTTTGTTGTGTGGCCTGCTGCGTTTGTCCAAGCTCTTGCATGTCGTCATAATAGAATATATTAATTACTCTAAGACTCCTTTGAGTTTGAACACATTACCACAAACAGACTCACTACAGTTGCGGACGCAACCATCGATTACGACTTTGCCAAAACCCTCAGTGCCTTGGAGTGTAAACTTTATTTCAGTTACCTAAGGCCCTTTGTGCATATTGTAACATTGTAACATCGTTCTATTTCTATAAATTTGTACACAATTCATTCATTGCTTTATTTCCTTACTTCTTCCCCAAACCCTAAACTCTGCTTCTTACATTTCAAGCAAATATGTTCTCAGAAATGTTTAACACAATTAGATAAAAGTGGAAACCAGAATATGTACCACCTTTGTTTTTTGAGAAGCAGAGAAAAGCATTTTTTAGCATAAATTTCTTGAAACTCTATGAAGTATTGAAAACTTTATTGAACTAATGTAATTGCTTTTGAAGCGACATAAATATTCCCAGAAAGGCTTTTAAGGGTGTCAAATACATATTTGTGAATATATATATATATATATATATATATATATGTACAGTTTTTCAAGGAAACTAAACCTAAATACGATATGTTTTGTTCTTATAGTGAGTATTACATTCTGCCAACAACAATGACTCTAATGTACACTAATGAGTTTTTCTATGTACTTGTTCTTTATAGTTTATTTTTGTAAGAACATAGCTTATCTTTCAACACAAAATGTGATACCCAAATATTTGAATCTTTCTTGAGACATTCATTAAAACTTTTTAACCATTTGTACGCCTCGTGTTCTATAGATCAACTCACCGACATGCAATCATGGGAGGACTTCATGTTCCGGGAAGACCTCTAGTGTATAATCACCCATCATTTTCATGTTGCTGTTTTATTTTCATTGCTCAGCAAGTAAACTCTCAAATAAAAATTTCACCTGTAGAATTATCACACCCATCTTGAATAAGAATATGCAAATTACAGGAAACCACCAGATGGCGCGGATAGTACGTCACAATGACGAGAGTGTAAGAGAGGGGTATATAACGAATGGTGGCAAAGAAGTAAAATTGTTCACCAGCATTTTAAAAGCCTTTCAGTGCAATAACCGCATAGTTATGGCACAAAGGAAGCATTTGGATGATTTTTTACGTGGTAGAATTATCGGACGACTGGAATGTGGACGTACCCAGCTGGAAGTATCCGAGGAACTTGGAATTGCCCACAGTGTCATCTCCAGGCTTTGGCAACGATTCCAAGATGATGGTAATGTGAGTAGATGTTACAGCACAGGTCACCCCCGAGTTACAACGCCGAATGAGGACCGGTATTTAGCAGTTACTGCCAAAAGAAACAGACGGAGCACAGCATCAGACCTGTCTCGTCAGCTCTCTTCAGCTACCGGTACGGCAGTTTCAAGGCAGACCGTGTACAGACGCTTAGGGCACATTGGTCTATATGCTCGTAGGTCTGTCAGATGTGTTCCACTTACCGCAAGTCACTGTCTCCTGCGATTAACCTGGAGTAGAGAGCATGCATTGTGGACACCGCAACAGTGGTCTGGTGTGATCTTTTCTGACGAGTCCAGGTTTAGTTTGCAGTCTGATTCTAGCCGGACTTTCATATAGAGAGCGCCAGGTACCCGTTACCACCAAGAGAACACCATTGAACGACACCGTTACGGTGGTGCAGGATGGCTCGTTTGGGGAGGAATTATTCTTGGTTCCAGAACTGACCTGCATGCTCAGAGTGTAACGATGACAGGCCACATCTGTCGGGATGTCATCCTGGAACAACATGTACGTTTGTTTCGGGGCACCATGGGTGCTGAATTTCTGTTTATGGATGACAACGCCCGTCCTCACCGTGCAAACATTGTAGACGAATGCCTTCAATTGGAGGATATCACCCGTATGTATTGGCCAGCATACTCACCGCACTTGAATCCAATAGAGCATGTGTGGGATATGCTTGGGCGACGAATTGCAGCCCGTCAACCCCCTCCCACCTGTCAACCGGAACTTCGGAGAGCATTGCTTGATGAGTGGTGTAATATTCCCCAAGATCGGATTGATAATTTGACACTCAGCATGCTTAGGTGTTGTAAGGCCTGTATTGCATCGTCCGGGAGACATACTCCATATTAACCATCATACTAACCATGTTATACTGTTTTTTGTAAATATGTTCTGTTTTGAAATTTGCTCCAGGGAGTAAAAATCGCAATTTTTATTAATTATGTCAAACATATAGCATCTTTTTTGCTCTTTACTTTTTGTTTAATAAATAGACTTTACAAATAAGTCAAATTTGTTTTGCTTCTGTCTCTTTCTTTGCCTGAACTTCATTATCCTCAATTTATGGACATGAGTGTATTTATACCATCCTACTTTTTCAACATCGGTAGTAATCGACGTCAATCTTTACATACGATTTTGTGTTTTGAATACTGAAGTGTACCACTGTAAAGTGATATCTTTTTTTGAATGTAATATCAATTTATTTAATTTAATCGGAATGAGAATGAATGTAACCCTTTTTGCATTATTATTGAAGAAAAAAAGTGGTGGTTTAATGGGCATTGGTTGAATTTAATGTTATTAAGAGTATATATAGGTTAATTATGATATTTTAATAACATTTTCTTTGGTAAAACTTCCATTCCTTATATATTACATATAGATGGGCATAATAGCACTTAAGTCTAGATGGACGATATACGACTAACAATGATGGGAAATTAATGAAGCGGGTACAATAGAATAAAAAAACTTAATATTTATGGCTATATTTGTGTTTTCATAAGCTGTGTACATTTACGAGCAAATTTACATATATGTAAGTCATATTTACATATGTGTAATGCATATTTATGTGCATATATTGTTTGTGTATGCATAGTTAAAAATGTGCAACCGCATTAGGTTAATGTATATTTGTATGAAACAGCACATGTTTTGTGCATATTTTTAATAGCTTAATATAAGTCATATCATAATGAATGCAGGAGAATATTCTATCAATAGAAATTCTGTTCAATTGCTGATAAATCTGTTTCAAAAATAAAAGATAAATTCGTATTTGATATATTTCTTCGTTTACATATTTTCATTCCAATTTTTGCATTAAAAATCAAGCTACTCGTATGAAAACAAATAATGTACCTTGCATATTATATTCGGTTATCTAATTAGAAATAACTTTTCTCATTATGATTCACAAACATTCGATCTAGGTAACAAACATTCGATTTTAAGCTTTAATTTACAAATAAAATTCAAATTAAAAAGAAATCATTAATTTTTAAATCAGTTTATTAATTCTTCTTTATTTTACACTAAAACTTTGAAATACATGTCATTATCTTAAAACGATGAACAAATTAGTAATGCATTTTATAATTCATGTGAAAATTTGATAAAAATATAATAAGATGATTGAGAATTGTAATTTAAAGCAATCACTTAATTTATTAATTATATGAATTCAAAATAATCAATCCATATTTAAAAAATTAAAAAAATGTATACAAATAGCAATGATTAAGTTATGGGAATTTAAGGTTTATCTTATCAAGGAAAAATTCAGTTGAAATCCAATACATCAAGAAAAAGGATATAAGAATCCAGCACAGTATCATTTTAATCTTTAGACGAGAGACATTTCTGCCTATTCAGTAGAATCAAGGAATGGACTTTGGCAGACATGCAAAATGTGATCTGCTTACTCTGCATCTTCTACTAGAAATTTAAAAATGCGAGTACCATAAATTTCTTGAAATTGAAAACGGGAATTTTAAGATCTTAATATTTCAGCATTTAGGATCTTGAAATTCCGGCATTATATTTATGTAATATTCACTTTATATTATAAATATCTTTCAGCTGCCTAATTTTAGAATACGGTTGCTTTAATTTGAATACAGAAAAATCTAGAAAGAGCTTATAACTATGTATTAAAATAAATTTTGTTTAATACATGTTAATTTTTAATTTAGACAAGGAAAATATATTAATAGTAAGTAAAATATTTTATAATAATAATAAAATATTTTACTTACTATTAATATATTTTCCTTGCCTAAATTAAAAATTAAAAATTAGAAAATAAGAAAGAAAATAATAAATAAAGTAAAACATATAAATGTTTTATTTTTTTTATTATTTTCTAAATGCTACTTTCAGCATGATTGGTCCTGTCCAGTGAAGATTGTGATATATCGATACAATTGATTGTAATACATCGATACAAATATTGGTGACGTCCGTTTCAGTGATGCTTTTAGAAACGAAGACTGACAGTTATGGTAATGTGAACATCTCACATATATAGTCAGGTCCTGGTGGGTGTTTTCGAGGTTTTTCCCTGTGACACATATATGCAGAGAAGTTACTCTTAACTATCCACCTGGAAAAAAATGTCTTATTTACATCATTTGTAAACCAAAAATAAAAAAAAGTGATTTTCACCATAATAGTTTTGACGTTACCTCTAGAATGACTGGAAGCCTTGTGTAAATAGCAATACATGGATAAACGAAAAAAAAATCGATGTCGTTCATTTCAATTATGCTTTTAGAAACAAGGACTGACTATTATGGCAACAAGAGCGTCTCGTATATATGTATATTCAGGTTGCCTGATGGATGTTTTCAAAATTTGTCCCTGGGACACATATTTGCAGAGCAGTTACTTCTAGCAATCCTCCTGAAAACAATGTCTTCCCCACGTCATTTGTAAACCCAAAATCAAAAAACAAGTCACTTTCACCAAAATAGTTTTGATGTTATATTAGTCTGACTGATATTCCAATGTAAATCCCAATACATCGATACATGGAAAAATATCAGTGGTGTTCGTTGCCATCATGCTGTCAAAAATTAGAAGACTCATAATTTTTGTAACATGGGTCTTTCTCATGTTTCCCAATGGAAGTTTCAGAGGTTTGCCTATACGGCATGCATATGCTGAACACTTATTCCTAACAATTCCCCAGAAATACAATGTTTAGCCCAAGATGCACTTGCTTGAGCTTGATACAATTTAGCTTGTTTAACCCAAGATGCACTATGATGACTTTGCAACATTTTATTCACTTTTCCCTCCACGATTTTGAACGAACATCATTAAAAATAGACTATGTGAGTTTCCATATTTTTCCCACCACCTGAAGCAAAATTATGATACCTATTCATGACATAGAGTAACGAGAGCTTTCCATATTGCTTGCAGAGGTTCGAAGCAACCTCTGTTCATCAATCCAAAGCGCTGTTCATCAGGCACAAATATTAAGTGATGAATTTATTCATTCTATCATATATTTTGGTATACAATTTTTTTTTTCAATTTAGATATAAATTTTAATGCATGTATTTTTACATTTTCATGAAATCCATTATGCATCTTTTATCTTCTTAATAAGGTGTTCAAGAGAGACATTTACCCGGAGGACTTTAACATCTTTTGAATTCGAATCTGTTGACACTGAAAAAAAACGGCTGTGACTAGATGGATAGATCTCATACTTATGTTATAATGGCAACAGATTCAGAGTTTTTAAGTCTGTTTTCTCTTTATACTTCTACAACAAAACATAGAAAAATTGTCAATGGGGAATTAAGGTCAGTCAGCCATCCATGCTATTATCTCAGTAAAACGTCTATTTGAAATTCTTCTATATGAGGAGTTTATTCGGCTGTTAAAAGATTAGAATAATCTTCTGAAACGGAATCTGTTGTGGAATCTTCTGAAACGGAATCTGTTGTGGAATCTTCTGAAACGGAATCTGTTGTGGAATCTTCTGAAACGATCAGTAAAAACTCTAGATTGTTATATCACATAATCAAAGTGGACTAAGGATTTTGTGATTAGCTAGACGTGGTACATTTACGTTAATTGTATGGTCCCGTATTATCTGGGACTTTCCTATTCTCATTTATGAGTAACCATATTGATGACTATTTGAAATGATTTACTTCATGAACCGATATCACCTTTCCTGGCTAAATGGCACTACTAGTTGACAACGAAACATCCTTATACAAGCGACCTAGAGATTTATAGAGTCAATAATGTTCGTAAGATTTTATTTTTATTGCCATTTTTGTCATCTAGTGTTGTATTAATATTAGATGAGTGTAGTCGCATCTAACATTTGTTTGGTCTGCCGCTCTACCATCATTTTTTGCACATTTTGGGATAATTAGATCTGGGACTTATAATTTAACGTAGATTTCGGAGCACGAAAAAACATCCATGACAGTATTCGAACCTGAAGCCTGTGGTATTAAAGGGCTCTAGACACTTGGCCATCAGGCAGCTCTCATATTTGTATTCGTTAGGAACAGCATGAGTTAATTTATGTAAAATATTTTTAATTCTAGATTTTTTTTGGGCCAATTTGCGTTATTCTAATTTTAATACGAATTTACTTGTGACACTAGGCAACAATAGTTCTAAGATTATATTCTTGTATTGCAGACATTTGACTGGATGTCCTTCAGTACCCAAAATATCGGTGGAAATGTAAGTGTTATGACCTTCTATATTTACTTTCCAGTAATTTTTGTTCGCAATGAATTATACATTTTTAATTGTAATTGAAGTTATTATCAACATGTGATTAAAGTAATGATTAAAACATGATAAATATTTTATTAATCATAATTCCAACAACACATTTTTTTAGAAAAACAAATTCTCAAAAAAAAAAAAAAAAAAAAAAAAAAAAAAACTATTTGAAAAAAATTATTCATTAGGTCTTAATGCACATTTGTATTTAAATATTTTATGTTCAATTATTTTATTTTAATTATATTCAAAGTTTTAACTTTGTTTTATTTTTTTGTTATCGGAAAAGGAAAAAAACAAAAGTCAATATTCATAAGATTAAAGATTTTTAGTTTCTACTCAGTTGTTAAATTCATTGTTAAAAGGAATTATTTTTTAAATTAAAATTACTAAACAATTGTAAAATGGAATTCTTGATTATAAAGAATCTTTTATATTCTGTATTTTTATATTGAATCACAACTTTATATTCATTTGAAATCTCCGCAAATAAATATTTTACCGTTAATTTTTCAAATTGATTGGAATACAGGCGTTAATCACAAGATCTGAATTTCTGTCAAATAAACTGGTGATTGAAATGCTTATTGGGTGGCCTTTCAGGAATAAGATCCCCATAGATGCATGCACGCTACATATCAGTAGCCTAACAATAGGGTGGCAAGGCCGGCAAATTGTCTCGGACCCCAGCCCGAGCTGAGAGGCTATGAGTACAGAAAAGTCTTATCATTTATTGTTACAAAATAAAGTAAAATTTATTAATTTTATATTTTATCAATTTAAGTTACTAAATGGATAAATTAAAAACGTGTATCAAGATTTTGAACGTAATTTTTATGAAAAATATATCGCATCTGGTAGTAATAGTTACGCATGGGTAATCCCAATGTTAGGGACAGCCGATTCTGGTTCGTCAACAGGTACTTACAAAATAAAAAGTGGGAATTCTGGCTGTCACCCATATGATACTACGACATTTTGAAATTCATTTGTTAAGGAATTCCTTTAATTCTTTAGGCTCTTAAGGAAATTTAAAGTGTGAATGCTTGCTGGCAAGTCAGATACTTCCAGAAAACGGGGAAGTCCTTTGTTTCGCGGATTATCGATGCGTCACTATTATCTTACTTTTTGATTCATCGAATCTGTGAACTGTTGTAAAGTTAACTAGTTGACTGTGAAAATTAGATAATATCATGCCTAGTAATAGAAAATATCGTAGTTGGATAGAAAAACGGAAAAGAAAGATGAAGGAAAAGAAAAAAGAAGTTACCTAAAATAAGTCAATATTTTAAGAGTGAGGAAGAAACAAACGAATAGGGCCACTGAGATGAAGAAATTAACCGAACCAAAAATTCTAGTATTTCAGTCCCAACAACACTGATGCAGAGCCTTGTACTAGAGATATACATAAACAAAAACAGAGTGAAGGGATTGAAATTGAGTTGGAAAAAACATATTACTAATAAGGGTTTTTAAAAGTACTAAATGATCAAGTGAAACGGTTTGTGATTGAAATGGACATTATAAGCGTAAGGCTTCGGCAGTACTTTATTAAAAAGAAATAAAATTATACTTTGCATAGAGAGGCCAAAATTCCAAAAAAAAAAAAATGACACGGTCTTTAAATTGTATAGTTACGCCACGTTCCCATACACCAAGAAAATTCAAATTAGGCAAACCTAATGCTAATTTCCAATGTGAGGTACTTTATTACAATTACCGCGTACTTGCGTATTTCTCAAAGCACCGAGTATGACGCATGGGGAATAATAAATAATCGAAAAAAACAAATTTGTATAGCAGATTTTATTTATTATTACACGACGAGTGATACTGATTAAAAAAAAATAATTACAGAAATTCAACTTTAAAAGCTTAATAAATCAAGCACCTATTTGTTATTAAAAAGATCGTAAGATCAAGCTATAAAAAAAATCTATCAATTGCAGACAAATTAATATTTGCATCAAAATAGCTCTCATTAAACTGTATCCCATTGAAATTTCAATACTTCAACATTGTTAGTAAAATACTGGGAGAAAAAAAATCATTTTAAAATCACTCTATTATAATAAATATTTCACATTCTTTTCAAGTACGAAATTCAAATAATAACTGACTGATGCTTCTTTGAAATCTAATTTCCAGCACTTGTGCAGAATGCATGCAATTCCACCTTTTATACAAATGATATTGTGCGAAATTCCATTTTTAATTCGCGAAATATTTTTCAATTAAATGCTAATCAGTTAAAGTCGAGGAATCAAGACATATATTTAGAATTTCATGTTCTGAAATAATTCTCGAGTTTTCAGAGAATATTTTGCAATATAATAATAATCTTCAAAACAAAATCATTTTTGAAAACGGGATGCATTCAGGACCGGCCCGTAACTCCGTTTAATATCTTCAAAATACAATTACCACTACCTGGAGGCAATACTGGAATCTTATAATTAAGTTTGGCTTGTGCGGTAGTCGTTTGAATTTTCCCGTCAAAAACGACTCTTTGTAATTAAAGTTTTACAGATGAATGGATATCGTTTTGAAAGGCAGATAAAACTTGCCGACGGCATTGGAAATAATATTTTTCACTGAAAAGAGGAAGCCGGGATAATTAGTTATTCCAAGGAATTAGAACCGATAATATTTTTCCAAGCTTTTAAAATGGAACGTTTTATTTTCTTTTGTTAATCTGCTAACGGCTTCTTTCTATCTTACCTTCGCCTTCGTTTATTTATTTATTTTTTTTTTTTGAAAATGAAGAAGCAAGAATTTCAAATTGCGAAAAGGAAAAATTAGAGTTTTAGTGATTACATGCGAAACCTTTTACACTTGGCCGCTGCTTAGTGATATTATTTTATTCATTATCATTCAAGATGCGTCTAACTTTTCGATTGGATTGAAAAATTATTTTTTTTTATAAAAAAGTCTATTTGTTTTGAAAAATTGCTGGAGACTTATTTTCCTGATGAATATATAAAAAAAAATTATCATATTTTTGTTACAAATCTTACTTAAATATAAGATTAAAAATATTGAAAAAACATTTAAGCTTCAGTTGCCTTACCATTTTTTTAATTAAAAAACTTTTGTTTTAAGTTCTTCAAACCATTCTATTAAGAAAATTACAATTTTATTTTTAACACTACTGTTGTCCTCTCTTTTTACTACAGTTTCTTGGTAAAATATAAAGTTTTTTCCAGCTTTTTTCCTGTTTTATTCCTATTTTATTTCTAATTATTTTTTTTAAATGGATGAAAATAATCTCATTATAAAATTGAAACAAAGTAATTTAAATATAATTGTTATTTTGGTTTAATTTAGTATCCACAAATTAATATATTTGAAAATTAATATACCTTTCAGAAATAAAACTCCACAAAAATGTCATTTTATGTAATTATAAAAAGCAAACAAAGGTGCAATATTTTTTTTCATATTGAAGCACAAATTGCATTTTCCAATGTTTATGTAAAAGAAATACTTCAAATTGATTAACAGAAATAATTCCCTTACTAGCATTCATTGATTGTTTTTGATTAACCTTTGATATTTTCCTTTCTTTTTGGTTTAACTATACTACTAAATTATTTCCCACTCACAAATGAAACATAATAAATTTCCCATTAGCAATTAATTGCCTTGTTGAAATTTAAATTAAACTAAAGATACTTTTGGAGAAAAGAAGTAAAACTTTTTAATCTTTATTGTGTACTGAAATGAAAAAATATTTAATTTTTAAATTACCATGTAAATAGAATATCTGTAACATAAACAAACTTCAACCTGAAAAGCAAATACCATTTGATTTCATAGCAAATATTTTTCCTGACATTTGTTGACAAATATTTTCCTGTCTAATGTTGCATATCATATTTATTTATAGAACTGAATCAGTATAAGGGGAAAATAACGCAATAGAATTTTAATAAAGGTAAATAAAAATTCACTTTAGTTTCTTCGTTTATTTTCCATTATTTGTTATACAAGTAGGTGGTAGAACTTACTAAAATATACATTTTTTGTGTAGGACTGTATGGCTACAAGTGACGCATTGACGCACGAACACACAAAAATATGAAACATTGTATTTACAAAATCATTGCAATGTTTTTCTTTTATTCGATGTTTACATTAAAAGCTCAAAATGCCCATCAGACCATCCATTCCTATATAAAAAATATATGTTTTTGTAAGCTGAACCACTATTCAAAGTTAGTCAAATGAACGTTAAATTATTATGTATATTTCTTTGTAGTGAAAGTCATCTTTTATTTTTCTAACCCGGTAATGATATTTGACATTACGAATCCAAATTGTCACACATGAAACTAAATTGCAATAGGGTTCGAATTCAAATGCATTGGTAGAGGGTCTTGGTATACAATATTGCATGTAGTCTTGGTTTTCATGAAATGTTTTAACAGTAGATTTGTGACAGCTTGTAAAAGCTACTCATAATGTTTGTCAATTTGTCAGTTTTTTCACCTGTACGATGTGAGTAAGCAAAACAAAAAGTCTTAAAAAGTCTACCTGAAGCTAATGTTCACTGGACCGCTACTAGGCTACATAATAAGTGAATACATAACTACTACGCTTAATGAACTTAATTAATGCATAAAGATTCTATTACACTTCAATAAATATGCTTGTTAGACAATGAAATAAAAATTACTATCCTTATATAATCTACTATACATTTGTGTTTGGAAAATTTCAGTGATGTCTAGTACAAAATAAAGTACAGTTAAATACGGTTTCATTTTATAACGTTGAGGCATTTAACACTTAGACAGTAACTATGTAACATTAGTAAATTAAGATTTTATATTCTGGTATTGTTTGTCCAGTTAATATTATTGCGCATTTTATCTAGTAATTGAAAGAATCTTCACTTTTTGAATTATTTCCAGATTTGATATATGTTCGAAAATGTATTAAATATATTTATTGAGGAAAAATGGCTTACGTCTCGGTTTTTTTTAATTTAAAAGCGAAAATAATTTTACAAATTTTTACTTTTAGTTTTAGTTTCAAATTACAGATATTTATCTCAATATATATATATATATGTATATATATTTTGGATAAAGTGTAAACTTGTTAAAATAAACTTTTCTGATTTCGGAAATTCAGCAATATCATATATTCTTCATCTTGCCTACTAATAGAAAATATCTTGTTGACAGTGAAAAACGAAAAAGGAAGACGTGATTTGAAGGGAAAAAAAAAAGAAATTATCTAAAATAAGTCAATATTTTAAAAGTGAGGAAGAAACAAACTTACAAGGCATCAGAAATGAAGAAATTAACCGGACAGAAAGTTCTAGTATTAGACCCTTACAACACTGATGCAGCCACCACAGCCTTGTACTAGCGATACAAATAATCAAAAACAAAGTGAAATTGATTTGGAAAAAATACATCTTCGTCACACATTATTGATTAGGGCCATTTTAAAGTACTAATTAATCAAGTGAAACTGTTTGTGATTGAAAATGGACATTTTAAATGTAAATGAACCTTTAGATAGTAATTTATTAAAAAGAAAAAAAAAAATGATAATACTTTGCATAGAAGGGCCAAAAGTCAAAAAAAAAAAAAAAAAAAAAAAAAAATTGCCAAGGTCCGCTGATGGTATAGTTACGCCACTGCCCCATACACCAAGAATATTCCGATTTGGCAAACCTAATGCTAATTTCCAATGTGAGGAATATTGCTAAAATTCCCGATGTACTAGCGTTGTCAAAGCACAGAATATGACGTATGGCACAATTGGAAGCAAATAAACTAATTTTTGTATAGCAGCTTTTAATTATTATCACAAGACAACGAGTTATACTGAGTAAAAAATAATTACAGAAATTCAGCTTTTGAAAGCTTAATAAATCAAGCACCTATTTTTTAAAAAACTGTCGTAAGATCAAACTATACAAAATGTAGCAATTGCAAAACAAATTAATATTTGCATTAAAATACTTCCCATTAAATTTTATTCTATTGGAATTTCAATACTTCAACATTGTTAGTAAAATACGGGGAGAAAAAAAAATTCATTTTAAAATCACTCTATTTTAATAAATATTTCACATTCTTTTCAAGAACGAAATTCAAATAATAACTGACTGGTGCTTCTTTGAAATCTAATTTCCAGCACTTGTGCAGAATGCATGCAATTCCACCTTTTATACAAATGATATTGCGCGAAATTCCATTTTTAACTCGCGAAATATTTTTCAATTAAATGCTAATCAGTGAAAGCCGAGGAATCAAGAAATATATTTATAACTTCATGCTCTGAAATAATTCTCGAGTTTTCTACAGAATCTTTGCAATATAATAATAATCTTCAAAACAAAATCATTTTTGTAAACCGGATGCATTCAGGACCGGCCAGTAACTCCGTTTAATATCTTCAAAATACAATTACTACTACCTGGAGGCAATACTGGAATCTTATAATTAAGTTTGGCTTGTGCGGCAGTCGTTTGAATATTCCCGTCAAAAACGACTCTTTGTAATTAAAGTTTTACAGTTGAATGGATATCGTTTTGAAAGGCAGATAAAACTTGCCGACGGCATTGGAAATAATATTTTTCACTGAAAAGAGGAAGCCCGGGATAATTAGTTATTCCAAGGAATTAGAACCGATAATATTTTTCCAAGTTTTTAAAATGGAGCGTTTTATTTTCTTTTGTTAATCTGCTAACGGCTTCTTTCTATCCTTCCTCCGCTTCGTTTAGTTATTTTTTTTTTCAAAAAGAAGAAGCAAGAATTTCAAAATGCGAAAAGCAAAATTAGAGTTTTAGCGATTACATGAGAAACCTTTTACACTTGGTCGTTGCTTTGTGATATTATTTTATTCATTATCATTTGAGACTCCGTCTAACTTTTTGATTGATTGAAGAATATTTATTTTTAAATTCTATTTGTTGTGAAAAATTGCCAGAGACTTATTTTTCTGATGTATATTAAAAAAAAATATCATATTTTTATTACAAATCTTACTTAAATATAAGTTTAAAATATTGAAAAAAATATTAAAAGTTTCTGTTGTCTTACCATTTTTTATTAACACATAGACCTTTTTGTGTTATGTTCTTTAACTCATTCTATTTAGAAAATTACAATTTTATTTTTAACTTTGCTGTTTTCTTCTATTTTACTATAGTTTCTTGGTAAAATATAGTGTTTTTTTAATTAATATACAGATATAATATTAAACTTCTGTTTTATTTTTTCCCCTAAATTCTATTTTATTTCTAATTAAATTTCTTTTTAAAAAAATGGATAAAAAAAAATCTCATTCTAAAATTGAAACAAAGTAATTCAAATATAATTGATATTTTGGTTTAATTTACTATCCACATCTAAACTTGAAAAGTAATACACTTTTCAGTTATAAAACTTCTCCAAAATGGCATTTTATATAATTATAAAAAACAAAAAACGGTGAAATATTTTCTATATTGAAATACAAATTCCATTCTCCAATGTTTATGTAAAAGAAATACTTCAAATTGATTAACAAAATAATTCACTTACTAGCATTCCTTGATTGTTTTTGATTAACCTTTTATATTTTCTATTCTTTTTGGTTTAACTATACTAATAACTTATTTCCCACCCACAAATGAAACATGATAAATTTCCCATTAGCAATAAATTGCCTTGTTGAAAATTAAATTAAACAAAAGATAATTTTTGAGAGCGTCTTGGTATACAGTCTTGTATGTAGTCTTGGTTTTCATGAGATGATTTAACAGTAGATTTGTGACACCTTGTAAAAGCTACTCATAATGTTTGTCAGGTTGTCTATTTTTTCACCTGTACGATGTGAATAAGCAAAACAGGAAGTCTTAAAAGCCTACCTGAAGGTAACGTTCACTCACCCGCCACTGGACTACATAATAAGCGAATACATAAATGCTACCTACATAAGTAAAACATGGGGTAAACTAATATACAATTTATCATTTTAATAAACTTAATTAATGCATAAAGATTATATTACACTTCAATAAGTATGCTTGTCAGAAAAGAGATGAAAAATTACTCTCCTTATATAATCTAATATATATTTGCGTTTGGAAAATTGCAGTGCTGGTAATTACAAAATAAAGTATTGCTGTATGCAGTTAAATCTGGTTTCATTTTATAATATTGAGGCATTTAACCCTTAGACAGTAACTATATAACATAAATGTAACTAACAATTTCTATTCTGATATTGTTTGTCCAATTAATATTATTTTATATAGTAATTGAAAGAAACCTCACTTTCAGAATTAATTCCAGATTCGAAATTTGATAAATGTTTGAAAATATATTTATTCAGGAAAAATAGTTTGTTTGGACCTTTTTTTTTTCATTTCAATGGAGAAAATAATTTCAAAAATTTTTAAAATAAATTTTTAGTTTCAAATTACAGATATTTATCTCAATTTATTATTATTTTTTTGATGAAGGTTAAACTTTTCTGATTTTGGAAATTTCTCAGTATCAGGGAATAAACACATAAGTTTCTCAAGTTTAATTGAATTTTTCTCATTTGAAATACGAAGGTATAGCTAATAAATATACAAGGAAATCATTATTTACCTGATAAAATATCGATTTAGTGCTCACTTATAAATAAGTGAGAATTAAATCGATATTTTAGCTGGTAAATGTTGTTCTCTCTTAATTTAGTAAGCATTAAGAGAGAAACAAGTATCTTTCATTTTTATTTGGGCAACTTTTATCCTTAAATTCACATAAAGTAAAACTATAATGATAGAGATTATACGTTAAGAATAAAAATATACCGTGAATGGTCCGTTAAGTTACATTCGCAAAGTTGGAAGCATCATTTAGTGGTTTAGGCGGTGTAGAAAACTGCCTGTGTTACGGAAAGAAACTTTACTTGCCTCTACTTTTCTCTATCATTTTAAATAATATCCAAAGAACACGAAAATGCAGCCATTCGCTTAAATTTATCATGGAAAGAAATTCTTCAGACAGAATCTGTTTTGCATAGACATAGCTTTCAAATAAAAGAGGATGTATGTATATAGATATATATGTATAGATATAGTCAAACCGAACACAAAACCAATTTGAATAGTAGGTAGCTTTATTCTATTCTACGACCCCCTTATTTTCAGATAAGAATAGTACTTTCAGAGAGACACGTAAGATATGGAAATTTTCGACGTTTTGATCTGGCTCCTTTTTTCCTGCCTTCCGAATCATTTGCATGGAGAAAACATCCAACCATGCGCATGTCAATTGTAAAATCCAATGACTTTTGAAGTTCAAAATTCCCCTTTTTATACCAGAAAGTAATCTTTGGTCTCGTTTCCTGTTGAGTTTTTAAAAGTAGCTTTATTAACTGACGTTTGATAAAGGTTTCGAGGTTTAAATTTTATTTTCGTATTTTATCAACTACTTTACTTCATTCTAACTCAGTTTTATAGAAATAGTAAATGTTAAAAATTGATCCTAAGAAACATTTGATTGTCCTTTTTTTGCTGATGTATTTTAAAATGTATTGTAATGGTTAATAATTTAACGTGTAAAAAAATATTTACTTTTAGTACAAGGTTTCAGATGTATCTGAGATGTAATGTAAAAGGAGATTTTTTTTTTATCAAATTGTATTGTTTTGATAATTAAAGGGCATGCATTTTTAGTAATTGTTGTTTAAAATCTGGATAAATTCAAAATGAAAAGGCACAAAGAAACCAGTAAATTTGTAACCAAATATTTGTTATGTTTTCAGTTGTTTTGGATTGTATTATATAAGAAAAATGAATTTTAGATCATCAACATTCTAACCTTCTTCTTCTTCTTTGGTGCAACAGCGCTATGGTGAGCCCAGGCCATCTGCCTACTGACAAATTTCGGACCAGCAGATGTTTTACATTTTAATTCAAAATTAATAACTAATTAAATTCCAAACATGCAGGAAATCTTAGTTTAATTTAAGCTAACAAAAATATTTCAGTCGTTAAATTTGTATGTTTCCAGAATATGCAATAAGATTCAGAATTGTCTTAAAAAAAATTTGTAATCTCGTTTTACTCTTTGAAACACGATTAAATATTTGCAGAAACTTAAATGCTTTACGGTAAATGGAATTCCTAGGAGACAAATTCGATACAATGATCTCTGAAAAAAAGAAATGGATATTCCAAGAATTAATACTTCAATGTAAAGAAGATAAAGTAATCACAGACTAAATTTTTATTTTCATGGTTTTTTTTTTCCTTTTCACTAGAGAAAAGGTCAGAAAAATTTGGTCGCTTGCCTCTTGCAATTTTTATTTAGAAAAACTAAGGAAAATATCGTATTAGATTCAATATTTGCTAATGAAAGAAAATTGGAAGTATTTTTTGAAATTAAATTGATTCGGATAAACTATTCATTGAAAAAAAATATTCTAAAATCTGTTAATGTTTTTTTTTTAAATAAATAGACCGACTTTTCAACAATCTTCACTACCAATTCCTTAATCGTCATGCTTTATCCATCAGATTCTCTCTGAGCTTTTGTTCATTTAACTTTTTCTTTATTATTTGTTTTTGAATTTTTTTTTCAGATTCAAAAAAGGAAAAAAAATATCAATTAATCAATAGTTTTCTTGACTTGTTTTTCTTCAATTCTAACAATGCCACTTACAAAAATAAGTTTTTATACGAATCAAGTTTTTATATACAGTCATCAGAGAAAAATATTTCGGATAATAAGAATAAGAGCACTGTTTCTTGTTTCTTTTTTTTACATTCCTTCTATTTTTATTTGCGATCAAAGTGCTTTAATTCTCAGTGAGTGCCTTTTGAAATCGAATCCCTTAGAAGCTGTTCGACCGTAAGATTGAGCAAAAAAAATGAAGTGAAATGAGCCTTTTTAAGTATTTATTCAAGTCAAACTCTTTTATGCGTCACGATTTATAAATGTTTTTATTTAAATTTTTACACTTTCGAGTTATTAGGAAAGAGTTTTTATGAACCATTAAGAAGGAGCCATAAGTAATGAACGGTAAATAGACTAAAAGAGCTGAAATTATGATTTGTATTGATTTTTTTAAAGAATCTCATCAAAGAAAAAAAATCCTAAGACGGTTAAAAGGCAAGGAGGCTTAGAGAAGAATATTACGGATATTGGAATATCATTTTTTTTCTTAAATGTATATTCTGCTTCCTATTTTTGAAATAATGGCAAAAATAAATTTTCTCCCAGATTTATAATTTTGTTATTACAGGAATCAGGACATACATACATTTTTAAAAAAAATATTTTTTTATTTTATAACGTGAAGAGTCTACCTTATAAAATCTTGTAATATCTTGACAAATTGGAATTTTCGAACCTATTATATGCATGGCAAATAAGCAGCAGTTTTTGATAGAAATTTCAGCAGAAACTTCTACACAATTGCTTGCTATCTACCTCTTGTTGTGTTTGCAACAACCACATGGTGGGCGAAAGCCGTCTGCCTACTAGTAGATTTTGAGACAGGATATGATTTTTTCTACCGGGTTGGATGCCCTACCCCCAACATTTATACTGAACTTTATCTTATAAACACAAGACGAAGCAAATACTAAATTCAAAATTATACATAATTTAGGAAAACTTAATATATCATAGTATAGAAGAATGTTAAAAGATTCCATTTAGGGGCGGAGGAAAATTGCTTCCCATGTAGCAAGGAGCAAGAGCATAGGAGGGAGTTAGATCTAGGATCTAGAGCCGCGTGCTTAATTCCTGCTATTATATGCCAAGACACAGATGTATTAGAAGCTATCAAAGTCTCATTTGAAAGGTCTTTATGTGATCAAACTAAATATAATATTAAACGGCACAATGAAGTAATATCTATATTTAAAGGCGCGACGCTTTTTGTCATCTTTTCAGTTACGTCCATCCTGGTGCCCCTATAACTGAAATACAGGCTTTTTTGTTGTGCGGCCACTGAGCTTCTCCAAGCTCTTGCATGTGGTCATCATTACACCGAGACTCCTCTGCTATTCACTACAGATTTCAAACTGTCACACAATTCACAGAGGCGAATACTCTTATACTTTATCCAGAGTACATTTGAGTTTGATCGTATTAATATTAAAGGACTCACTACCATTTGTAACATTACCATCAACATCCCCTTTGCCAAAAGCCTCAGTGCCTTGCAGTGCAAAGTGTCATGTTTCAATTATCTTAGGTACATTGTGCATATTTTAGCATTGTAACATCGCTTTGATTCCATAAATCTGGAAACCATTCATTCATTCCTTTGCTTCATATCTCTTCCCAAAACTCTCAACTCTCTTCCTTACATTCCCTGCAAATCTGTTCGCAGAAATATTTTCAAACAATTCAACAACAGCTGAAACCAGAGTTCAGTATATTGTCTTTTGCGATGCAGAAATGTTTAGCAGAAATTTCTTGAAGTACTATGAAGTGTTAACAACTTTATCGAATAAATATAATTGCTTATGAAGTGGCTGAAATATCCCCAGAAAGGCTTTTAAGGGCTTCAGATACATATTTGTGAATATATATGTATATGATCACCATGGATCATCAAATACATATAATTTCTCTAGGTAACTATACCTAAGTACGATATGTTTTGTTACAATAGTGAATATTCCTTGCTGCCAAAAACAACGCCTGAAATGTACAATATTATCAAAAATATAACAGTTTGTAAATAAGAAAATACTAGAGAGTTTTTCTACATACTTGCTCTTAGCAGTTTACTCTTATAAGAACATAGCTTACCTTTCATCACAAAATGTGATATACAAATATATTAATTGAACTTTTTTAAACATCCGTACGCCTCGTGTTCTACTGTTGTACGATATAATCAACTCACCGACGTGCAATTATGGGAGGACTTCGTGAGTCGGGAAGACCTCTAGTGTATAATTACCCCACATTTTCATGTCGTTGTTTTATTTTCATTGCTCATCAAGTATTTATAATATCCTACTTTTGCAACATCGGTTGTAATCGACATCGATCTTTACATACGATTTTGTGTTTTGACCACTAAGGCATGTAAAGCGATACCTTTTTTTGAATGTATATCAATTTATTTCATTTAATCGGAATAAGAATGAATGTAACCCTTTTAAATTATTACCGAAGGAAAAAAGTGATGGTTTAAAGAGCATTGGTTGAATTTAATGTTATTAAGAGTATATATATATATATATGTGTGTGTTAATTAAGTTATTTTATTTGGTAAAATTTCCAGTCATTGCATATTGTACATGAATGAGGATAGTGTTCCACTTATGTCCACATGAATCCACTGACTGACAATGATGGGGGATTAATGAAACAGGTACAATAGAATAAAGAAAGTTAATATTTATGGCTATATTTGTATTTTACCAATCTGTGATCAGCAGACTGTATTTTCATAATATGTGTACTTTTAAATGCACTTTTATATACATGTAAGGCTTATTTACATATGTGTAATGCATATTTACGTGCATATATTGTTTTTGTATGCATAGTAAAAAATATGCAACAACATTTCGTTAATGCATATCTATGTGAAACAGCACATGTGTTGTGCATATTTTTAATAGCGTAGTATAAGTTATGTCATAATGTATGCAGGAGATTCTACCATTCAACGAAAATTCTGTTCAATTGGTGATAAATTTGTTTAACAAATAACAGATAAATTGGTATGTGATATATTTATTCATTTAAATGTTTTCATTCCAATTTTTTTTTGCATTAAAAATCAAGCTATGAAAACAATTAATGTACCTTGCATATTATTTTCAGTAATCTAATCAGAAATAATTTTTTCCATTATGATTCACAAACATTCGATTTTATGCTTTAATTTACAAATAAAATTCAAATAAAAAAAAAAAAATTTAAAAAAAGTTTATTAATACTTATTACGCTAAAACTATGAAATGTATGTCATTAACATAAAAACGACTAAAAAACTTTATAACTCATGTGAAAATGTTGATAAAATTATAAAAGGATGACTGAAAATTGTAATTTAAAGCAATCACACAATTTATAATTTTATGAATTTAAAATAATCAATCCAAAGTTAAGAAATTAAAAAAATTATACAAATAACTATGATTAAGTTATGGAAATTTAAAATTCATCTTATCAAAGAAATTTTCTCAGATGAAATCCAATACATCGAGAAAAAGAATATAGAATCCTGCACAACAGCGCAGTATCATTTTAAACTTTAGACGGGAGACATTTCTGCCTATTCAGTAGAATCAAGGAATGGTCTTTGGCAGACATGCAAAATGTGATCTGCTTACTCTGCATCTTCTACTAGAAATTTAAAAATGTGAGTACCATAAATTTCTTGAAATTGAAAACTGGAATTTTAAGTTCTTAATATTTCAGCATTTAAGATCTTAATATTTCAGCATTTAAGATCTTAAAATTCTAGCATTATATTTATGTGATATTTTAAATGATATTCACTTTATATTATAAATATATTTTAGCTGCCTAATTTTAGAAAATGTTTGCTGTAATCTGTATACAAAAGAATCTAGAAGTCACAAATATGTAGGTATTAAAATAAATTTTATTTAATACAGGTTAAGTTTTAATTTTTAATACTTAAAAGGAAAATATATAAATAGTAAGTAAAATATTTTATTATTATTATTTTATTTAATTTTTTATTATTATTTTTAAATGTTACTTCCAGCCTGACTGGTCCTATCCAGTGTAATACATCGATACATAGAAAAATATTGGGGACGTTCGTTTAAGTGATGCTTTTAGAAACGAGAACGGGCAGTTATGGTAATGTGAGCGTTTCGCTTATAAAATCAGGTTGCCCTGTGACACATACATGCAGAGCAGTTACTCTTAACAATCCTCCTGGAAAACAATGTCGTCCCCACGTTATTTGCAAACCAAAAACCAAAAAATATGTCAATTTCACCGAAACAATTTTGATGTTACATCTAGCCTGAATGGTAGTCCAATGTAAATCACAATACATCGATACATGGAAAAATATCGGTGGTGTTTGTTGCCATCATGCTTTCAAAAACGAGGAAACTCATTCTTTTGGCCACATGGGTCTATCTTATGTTTCCCAATGTAAGTTTCAGAGGTTTGCCTATACGACAGGCATATGCTGAACACTTACTCCTAACAATTCCCCAGAAATACAATGCCTTTCCCCCATCACTTACTGGAGGGCTGTTCAGAGTATAAAGGAAATAAAAGGCCTTCTAATGCCCAACAAAAAAGAAAATTACCTCGACATCATTCAAAAGTAAGAAAGAATGCCAACCTCTTTAAAAAAAATGTGCAGTTTGTAAATGTCGGTTATTATTATTATTTTGGCACTACAATGTTAAGTATGTGGCAGATTTAGCTTGTTTAACCCAAGATGCACCATGATGACTTTGCAACATTTTATCCACTTTTCCTTATATTTTAATGGCAACAGATTCGGAGTTTTTAAGCCTGTTCTCACTTTATGCTTCTGCAAAAAAACATAGAAAAATTGTTAATGGGGAATTAAGGTCAGTCAGCCATCCATGCTATTATTTCAGTAAAATGTCTATTTGAAATTCCTCAATATCAGAAATTTATTCGGCTATTAAAAGAATAGAATAAACATTGTGGAATCTTCTGAAACGATCAGGCTGTTTTTTTTCTTGATTAAAAAACTCTATATTGTTATATGACAGAATCAAACTGGACTAAGGATCTTATGATTAGCTAGACGTGGTTCATATACGTTTATTGTGAGGCCTGCATTTACTGGAACTTTCATATTCTCCTTTATGAGTAATATTGTTGACTTTGTGAAATGATTTATTTCACGAACCGAGATCACCTTTCCTGGTTGAATGGCACTACTACGTGATAACGAAACTTCCTTCTACAAGCAACCTAGAGATTTATCGAGTCAATAATTTTGATAAGGTTTTATTTTTATTTTGTGATTGTTGTTATCTAATGTTAGATTAATTTTTAATGGATTTTTTCGAGTGTAGTCTGGATCTCATATTCTCATGGTTTGTCGCTCTACCATCATTTTTTTGCAATTTTTTACTTCATGAACTGAGTTTACAGTTTAATATTGATTTAGAACCGCGAAAAAACATCTATGACAGTATTCGAACCTGAAGCCGGTGGTATTAAAGGGCTCTATCCACTTGACCATCATGCAGCTCTCCTATTTGTATTCGTTATGGACACCATGAGTTAATTTATGCAAATTATTTTTAATTCTGGATATTTTTGGGCCAGTTTGCGCTATTCTGATTTTAATACGTGTTTACTTGTGACACTAGGCAACAGTAGTTCTAAGATTATATTCTTTATTGCAGACATTTGGTTCGATATCCTTCAGTACGCAAAATATCGACTAAAAGGCAAGTGTCATTGGCTTCTTATGACCCTCTGTATTTATTTTCCAGTAATTTTTGTTCAAATGAGTTAAACATTTTTAATTGTAATAGCAGTTATGTATCGTACGGTAATTTCAAAAGTTTTGCCGAATGTAAATTAAAGGATTATAATTTTTGTTTCAAAGTCGAATACGGCTTGATTAATCCGAATGTTTAAATTTATTTTTCGGTTTCTATCATAAGAAATGAATAAATTATGATAAATATTTTATTAATCATAATTCCAACAACACACTGTTTTTAGAAAACAAATTCTCAAAAAAAAAAAAAAAAATATTTGAAAAAAAATTTATCTATTTTGGGTTTAATGCACATTTGTACTTAATTATTTTATGTTCAAGTCTTTTATTTTAATTATATTCCATGTTTTAATTTTTTTTTTTTTTTTGTTATTGGAAAAGGAAAAAAACAAAAGTCAATATTCATAATAAGATTAAAGATTTTTAGTTCCTGCTCGGTTGTTAAATTCATCGTTATAAGGAATTATTATTTCAACTAATTAAAATTAAACAATTGTAAAATGGGATTCGTGATTATAAAGAATCTATTCGTGATTGCAGTGATTATAAAGAATCTTTTATAATCAGTATTTTTATACTCATTGAATCCCAACTTTATATTCATTTGAAATCTCCACAAACAAATATTTTACAATTAATTTTTCAAATAGATTGGAATAGAGGCGTTAATCACAAGATCTGAATTTTTGTCAAAGAAACTGGCGGTTGAAAACATATTGTGTGGACTTTCAGGAGTAAAATCCCCATAGATGTGCATATACCTCATATCTGTGACCTAACAATAAGGTGGCAAGATGGGCAAATTGTCTCGGGTCACAGCCAGAGCTGAGAGGCTATAGCAACAAAACAGTCCTGCACTTTATTGTTATAAAATAAAGTAAAATTTATTAATTTTGTATTTAAAAAGTTACTAAAATGATAATTAAAAAAAATATATGCATCAATATTTTGAACGTATTCTTTTGTATGAAAAATATATCGCATATGATAGTAATAATAATAGAAATAATTACGCATGTGTTATCGCGATGCTAGTCACTTATCAGATTTCTGAATGGGTTGAAAATGGACATTGTAAGCGTAAAGGAACCTTTAGGCAGTACATTATTAAAAAGAAAAAAAAACAATGATGATACTTTGCATAGAGACGCCAAAATTCCAAAAAAATTGCCACGGTCCTTAAATGGTATAGTTACGCCAGTGCCTCACACACCAATAAAATTCAAATTAGACAAACATAATGCTAAATTCTAATGCGAGTTACTTTGCTACAATTCCCGACGTACTTGCGTATTTATCAAAGCACCTAGTACGATGCGTGGCATAATCTGAAACAAGGAAAGGAACTTTTGTATAGCAGCATTTAATTATTATCACAAGGCAACGAGTTATACTGATTCAAAAAAAAATAGTTACAGAAATTCAACTTTTGAAAACTTAATAAATAAGGCACCTATTTTTAAAAAAAAAAGATCGTAAGATCAACCTATACAAAATCTAGCAATTGCAAACAAATGAATATTTGCATCAAAATAACTCTCATTAAATATTATCTCATTGAAATTTCAATGCTTCAACATTGTTATAGAAATTTTGGAGAAGAAAAAAATTCATTTAAAAATCACTCTATTTTAATAAATATTTCACATTATTTTCAAGAACGAAATTTAAATAATAACTGACTGATGTTTCTTTGAAATCTAATTTCCAGCACTTGTGCAGAATGCATGCAATTCCACCTTTTATACAAATGATAGTGCGCGAAATTTCATTTTTAACTCGCGAAATATTTTTCAATTAAATGCTAATCAGTGAAAGCCGAGGAATCAAGAAATATATTTAGAACTTCATGCTCTGAAATAATTCTCGAGTTTTCTACAGAATCTTTGCAATATAATAATAATCTTCAAAACAAAATCATTTTTGAAAACGGGATGCATTCAGGACCGGCCCGTAACTCCGTTTAATATCTTCAAAATACAATTACCACTACCTGGAGGCAATACTGGAATCTTATAATTAAGTTTGGCTTGTGCGGCAGTCGTTTGAATTTTCCCGTCAAAAACGACTCTTTGTAATTAAAGTTTTACAGTTGAATGGATATCGTTTGGAAAGGCAGATAAAACTTGCCGACGGCATTGGAAATAATATTTTTCACTGAAAAGAGGAAGCCGGGATAATTAGTTATTCCAAGGAATTAGAACCGATAATATTTTTCCAAGCTTTTAAAATGGGAACGTTTTATTTTTTTTGTTAATCTGCTAACGGCTTCTTTCTAGCATTCCCCGCCTTCGTTTATTTATTTTTTTCTTTTCAAAAAGAAGAAGCAAGAATTTCAAAATGCGAAAAGCAAAATTAGAGTTTTAGTGATTACATGAGAAACCTTTTATACTTGGCCGCTGCTTTGTGATATTATTTTATTCATCATCATTTGAGACTCCGTCTAACTTTTTGATTGGATTGAAGAATATTTTTTTTAAAAAAAGTCTATTTGTTTTGAAAAATTGCTGGAGACTTATTTTTCTGATTAATGTAAAAAAATTATCATATTTTTATTGCAAATGTTACGCAAATATAAGATTAAAAATATTGAAAAAAAAATATTAAAAAGTTTATGTTGCCTTAAAATTTTTTATTAACACATATGCATTTTGTATTATGTTCTTCAAACCATTCTATTTAGAAAATTGCAATTTTATGTTTAACTTATTGTTTTCATGTCTCTTTACTCTAGTTTCTTGGTAAAATATAGAGTTTTTTCAAATAATGTATATAATATTAAACTTCTATTTTCTTTTTCTTTTTTTTAATTCTATTTTATTCTAATTAAATTTCTTCTGTTACGAATGGATAAAAAAAATCTCATTCTAAAATTGAAACAAAGTAATTCAATTATAATTACTATTTTGGCTTAATTGGGAATAGACCTTTAAATTTGAAAAGTAATATATCTCTCAGTATTAAAACTCCTCAAAAATGGCATTTTATGTAATTATAAAAAACAAAAAAAAGTGCAATATATTCTATATTAAATTCTCCGATGTTTATGTAAAAGAAATATTTCAAATTCAGCAGCGGAAAAAAAAAATTCATTTACTCATTCATTCATAGTTTTTGATTAACCTTTCATATTTTCCTTTCTATTTGGTTTAATTATACTACCAATTCATTTCCCACTCACAAATAAAACATAATAAATTTATCACTAGCAATAAATTACCTATTTGAAATTTAAATTAAACAAAAGATTAGAAAATGTTTTTTTAGAAAAGAAGTAAAAAATACAATCTTCATTATGTTCTGAAGTAAGAAATATTCAATTTTTAAATTGCCATGTAAATGGAATATTTCTAACATAAACAACCTTCAACCTGAAGGGCAAATATAATTTGTTTTCATAGTAAATATTTTTCCTGACATTTCTTAATTAGAATTTGAAATCTAATGTTGCATTTCATGTTTATTTATAGAACTGAAACGGTATAAAGGAGAAATAATGCTATAGAGTTCTAATAAAGGTAAATTTAAGTTCACTTTGTTTATTTTCCATTATTTGTTATACCTTTGGCCAATTTTATGTAGTGGTACAGGTTATTAAAATATACATTTTTTGTATAGAATTGTATGATCATAAGTGACTCATTGACGCACTTACATACAAAAATATGACACATTGTTTATACATTGTTCATTCCTATACAAAAAATATATGTTTTAGTTAGCTGCTCCACTCAGAAGTTAGTCAAACACCCCTTTAAACCATCCTGTTTTTTTTATCTAGTGAAAGTCATCTTTTAGGAGCCATTGCTAACTCGGTATCAGTATTAAGTAGCATATTGGTAGAGTATTGGTCAATGCGTATCAAACTTGACACACATGCAACTTAAGTGCAATAGTGTTCGAATTCAAGTGTATTGCTAGTGAGTCTTGGTTTTCATTAGATAACTTTAACAGATGATTTGTGACAGCCTGTAAAAGCTACTCATAATGTTTGTCAAATTGTATGTTGTAAATTGCCTGTTTTTTCTCTTGTACGATTGAATAAGCAAAACAGTCCTAAAAGCCAACCTGAAGGTAATTTTCTCTTGTTATTACCCGCCACTAGACTACATATTAAGCGAACACGTAAGTGCTACATGTGGTAAACTAATTTACATATTTTTTTTCTTTTTAATGAAATGAATTAATGCATAAAGATTATATAACACTTCAATACTCATGGTTGTCAAACAATGAGATGAAACTCCCATATGAGACTCTCCATGTAAAATCTAATATACATTTGTCACGTACAAAATAAAGTATTGCTGTATGCAGTTAAATCAGGTTTCATTTTATAATATTGAGGCAGTTTACCTTTAAACAATAACTTTATTATATGAATTAAGAATTTTTATTCTGATATTTTTTTTTGTCCAATTAATGTTATTTTATCTAGTAATTGAAAGAAATCTCACTTTTTGAATTATTTCCAGATCAGAAATTTGATAAATGTACAAAAATATATTAAATATATTAATTCAGGAAAAGTGGTTTCTGTTTGGGACTTTTTTTTCATTTTGATAGAGGAAATAATTTCACAACTTTTTAAATTTAATCTGTATCGTCAAATTACAAATATTTTTCTTGGACGGCGGGTATGCTCTTCAAGTTTTGATACTGTCTAATTTTGAAAATTCATCATTATCAGGGGATAAATAAATATTTTTACAAATTCCATTGAACTTTTCTCATTTGAAATGAGTAAGTACCCCTTGTAAATATACAAGAAAAACAATATTTACCCGTTAAAATATGAAATATTAAATATCTATCTAGTGCTCACTTATAAATAAATGAGTATTAAATCGATATTTTAACTGTTAAATGTTCTTCTCTCTTAAAGTTGTAAGCATTAAGAGAGAAACAAGTATCTTTCATTTTTATTTGGACAACTTTTATCCTTAAATTCAAATAAAGTAAAACTATAATGATAGAGATTATACGTTAGGAATAAAAATATACCGGGAATGGTCCGTTAAGTTACATTCGCAAAGTTGGAAGCATCATTTAGTGGTTTAGGCAGTGTAGAAAACTGGCTGTGTTACGGAAAGAAACTTCGCTTGCCTCTACTTTTCACTGTCATTTAAAGCAATAACCATCGAATTAAAAATGAAAGGGCAAAAAGAAACCAGTAAACATTAAAAAAACCGTTCCGAATATTTGTTGTACTTATATTCAATATTTTCAGTTGTTTTGGATTGTATTATGTAAAAAACTGAATTTTAGATCATCAACATTCTAGCCTTCTACTTTGGTGCAACAGCGCTATGGTGAGCCAAGGCCATCTCCTACTGACAAATTTCGAACCAGGAGATATTTTATATTCTAATCCAAAATTGATAATTAATTAAATTCCAAACATGCAGGAAATCTTAGTTTAATTAAAGCTAACAAAAATATTTCAGTCGTTAAATTTGTATGTTTCCAGGATATGCAATAAGATTCAGAATCGTCTTTAAAAAAAAAAAATTGTAATTTTGTTTTACTCTTTGAGGCATGATTAATTATTTGCGGAAACTTAAAATCTTTATGGTAAATGGAATTCCTTGGAGACAAAACCGATGCAATGATTTCTGAAAAAAAAAAAGAAATGGATATACCGAGAATTAACACTTCAATGTAAAGAAGATAAAGCAATCACAAATTGAGTTGTTATTTTTATGTTTAAAGGCTCGTGCTCACCAAGGCGACAAGATGCAAGCGACCAAAATTTGACCTCACCGCGGTCGCCTGAAACCGGTTTGCAGTTCGCCGTGTGGAGTAGCCCAACTTTCAACTCCAAGCATTTTTTCACTATGCGTAATGCTATTTCTGACGTTTCGCTGTGAAGGGGTCGAAAAAATTTGGTCGCTTGCCTCTTGCATCTTCACGTCTCTCGCCTCGGTGGGAACGAGCCTTTATTCCTTTTCACTAGAGAAAAACAAGAATTTTTATTTAGAAAAACATCGTATTAGATTCAATATTTGCTTATGAAAGAACATTGGAAGTATTTTTAGAAATTAAATTGATTCGGATAAACTATACATTGAAAAAAAATATTCTAAAATCTTCTGTTTTTTTTAAAAATAAATTCGACCGACTTTTCAACAATCTTCGCTAAAAATTCCTTAATCGCCATGCGTTATCCATCAGATTCTCTCTGAACTTATGTTCACTTAACTTTTTTTTTTATTATTTGTTTTTTTCTTCAATTTCAAAAAAAGGAAGAAAAAAAACTTCGAATAATCAATAGTTTGCTTTAATGACTTGTTTTTCTTCTACTCCAACAATGCCACTTACAAGATTAAGTTTTTATACGAATCAAGTTTTTGTATACAGTCATCAGTGGAAAATATTTCGAATAATTAGAATAAGAGCACTGTTATTTTTTTTTTGTTATTCGTTCTGCTTTTCTTTGCTATCAAAGTGCTTTAATTCTAAGAGCGTGCTTTTTGAAATCGAATCGCTTAGAAGAAACAGTTCGACCGAAAGATTGGGCAAAAAAAATCGAACAGAAATGAGCCTTTTTAAATATTTCTTCAACTCAAACTCCTTTATGCGTCACATTTTATAAATGTTTTTATTTAAATTTTTACACTTTCCGAGTTATTAGGAAAGAGTTTTTAAGAACCATTAAGAAGGAGTCAGAAATAATGAACGGTAAATAGTCTAAGAGAGTGAAATTATGATTAGTATTGATTTTTTTTAAAGAATCATATAAAAAAATTCTTAAGACGGTTAAAATGCAAGAATATTACGTGAAAGGTATTGGAATAACAATTTTTTCTTAAAGATACACTCTATTTTATATCTTTGAGGTAATGGCAAAAATAAGTTATTCCTAGATTTATAATTTTGCTATTACAGAAATCATGCCGTATAAAAATTAAAAAATATATATATATATGTTTTTTATGACGTTTTCTGACGCGTCTAACGCATAAAGTCTTGTAATAACTTGATAACTTTGAATTTTAAACGATATTATTATATGTATTGCAGATAAGCAGAATTTTTCATAGGAATTTCAGCAGAAAGTTTTACACACTTGCTTGCTATGTACTTTTTTTGTCCTGGCAGCAACCTCATGGTGATCCAAAGCCGTTTGCCTACAAGCGGAATTTTAGACAGGAGATATGTTTTTTTTTACCCGGGGTTAATTTGTATTCTATATTTTTTGGTAAAAAAACTTAAGAGTTTTGAAAGTCTTTCAGCAAACTAGCATTAGAAGTGTATACTTTTTATATTTATAGTCAATGTTTTTAGTCGCTTTGGAGTGTATCATGTTCAAAAGAGTGAATTTTAAATCATCAACATTATATTCTTCTTTGGCGCAACAACCCTATGGCGAGCCAAGGCCGTATTAATTTTATCAAATGCTGGCAGAATTCAAGACTGGAGTTATTTTATATTCTAATCCGAAATGGTTAATTAATTAAATTCCAAACATACATGAAATCTTAGCTTAATTAAAGATTACAAATGTATTTCAATCGTTAAAGTTTATGTTTCCAGAATATGCAATAAGATCCAGAATCGCCTTCAAAAAAAAAAATTGTGATTTTGTTTTACTCTTTGAGAATGACAACATATTTGCGGAAACTTAAAAGTTTTATGGTAAATGGAGCTGCTAGGAGACAAAACCGATACAGTGATTTCTGAAAAAAGAAGATAATGTAATCACAGACTGCATTTTTATTTTTTGTGTTTTTTTTCCTTTTCTCTAGAGAAAAAAAAAAATTTTTATTTAGAAAAACAAGGAAAATATCGTACTAGATTCAATATTTGCTTATGAAACAAAATTAGAAGTAATTTCAGAAATTAAATTGATTCGGATAAACTATGTATTGAAAAAAAAGATATTCTAAAATCTTTTAATGTTTTTTTTAAATAAATTCGACCGACTTTTCAACAATCTTCGCTACCAATTCCTTAATCGTCATATTTTATCCATCAGATTCTCTGTGAGCTTATGTTCACTTAACCTGTTTTTTTATTATTTGATTTTTTTTTCAGTTTCAAAATTGGAAAAAATATCGATTAATCAATAGTTTGCTTTAATGACTTGTTTTTCTTCAATTCTAACAATGCCACTTACAAAAATAAGCTTTTATACGAATCCAGGTTTTTGCATACAGTACTCAGAGGAAACAGTTTTGGATAATTAAAATAAGAGCACTGTTTTTTTTTGTTTTTGTTTTTGTGTTTGTATTCGTTCTTTTTTCGTTATCAAAGTGCTTTAAATCTAAGAGAGAGCACTTTTGAAATCGAATCGCTTAGAAGAAACAGTTCGACCCTATGATTGAGCAGTTTTTAGAAATAGAAAAAAAAATCGAAGCGAAATGAGCCTTTTTAAATATTTATTCATCTCAAACTCTTTTATGCGTCACGTTTTATAAATGTTTTTATTTAAATTTTTACACTTTCCGAGTTATTAGGAAAGAGTTTTTAAGAGCTATTAAGAAGGAGTCAGAAGTAATGAACTGTAAATAGACTAAGATAGCTGGAATTTTGATTGGTATTGATTTTGTTAAAGAATCTTATCAAAGAAAAATAAACTTTAAGACGGTTAAAATGTAAGGAGGCTCTGAGAAAATATTATTGGATGATATTGGAATAACAATTTTTTTCTGAAAAGTGTATTCTGCTTCATATTTTTAAATTAATAGCAAAAATAAGTTCCTAGATTTATAATTTATGCCAGTGCCACAACAAACACATGTTGGACCGAAGCCGTCTACCTACTGGTAGATTTTGAGACTTTCATTTTAAGATATAGAGATGCAGCCCTACGCTGTACAATTCTATTATACAGTTACCTACGGTTGAAAGCGAAATATCATGACATACAAACAGTTTTTAAAAAAAAGGTATACGTTTTTATCTTATAACGTTTTCTGAAGTGACTCACTCCTGAAATCTTGTAATATCTTGATAACTTCGAATCTTCAATGCTATTATAGGATGGCAGATAAACATCATTTTTGAATAGGAGTTACAGAAGAAACTTCTACACACTTACTAGCTATCTGCATTTTGTTGTTTTTGCAACAACCCCATGGTTTGCCAAAGCCGTCTGCCTTCTAGCAGATTTTGAGACAGGCGATCTTTTTTTTTTCAGGGTTAATTTTTATTCTATAATTTTCTCGTAAAGTCTTTCGGTAAGCCCAGCATTAAAATTCAATAAATTTTATATTGAAACTGAAAGTTTCTAGTTATTTTGGATTGTATCAGTAACAAAAAAAATGAATATTAAATCATCAACTTTCTAATCTTCTTCTTCTTTGGCGCAACAGCCATATGGTTAGATATGGCCATATGCCTACTGGCAAATTTCGAGTCATTCTACATTCTAATCTAAAATTGTTAATTAATTAAAAAAAAAACGTACAGGAAATCTTACATTAAAGCTAAAAAAAGTATTTCAATTGTTAAATTTGTATATTTTAAGAATATGCAATAAGATTCAGAATCGTCTTTAAAAAAAAAACTTGTAATTTTGTTTTACTCTTTGAGGCATGATTAATTATTTGCGGAAACTTAAAATCTTTATGGTAAATGGAATTCCTTGGAGACAAAACCGATACAATGATTTCTGAAATAAAAAAAGAGAAATGGATATTCCGAGAATTAATACTTCAATGTAAAGAAGATAAAGTAATCACAGATTGAGTTTTTATTTTCATGTTTTATTCCTTTTCACTGGAGAAAAACACGAATTTTCATTAAAAAAAAACCAAGTAAAACATCGTATTAGATTCAATATTTGCTTATGAAAGAACATTGGAAGTAATTTTCGAAATTAAATTGATTTGGATAAACTATGCATTGAAAAATATTATTCTAAAACCTTTCAATGTTTTTTTTAAAAATAAATTCGACCGACTTTTCAACAATCATCGCTACCAATTCCTTAATCGTCATGCTTTATCCATCAGATTCTCTCTGAGCATATGTTCACTTAACCGTTTTTTTATCATTTGCTTTTTTTGCAGTTTCAAAAGGAAAAAAAAACATATCGATTGTTTATATTTTTCATTAATGTCTGGTATTTCTTAATTCTAACAATGCCACTTGCAAAAATAAGTTTTTATACGAATCGTGTTTTTGTATACAGTACTCAGAGGAAAATATTTCGGATAATTAGAATAAGAGCACTAGTTTCTTTATTCGTGCTATTTTTCTTTGCCACCAAAGAGCTTTAATTCTCAGAGAGTGCCTTTTGAAATCGAATCGCTTAGAAGAAACAGTTCGACCGAAAGATAGAGCAAAAAAATCGAAGCTGAATGAGCCTTTTTAAATATTTATTCAACTCAATCTCTTTTATGCGTCACATTTTATAAATGTTTTTTTAAATTTTTACACTTTCGAGTTATTAGGAAAGAGTTTTTAAGAACCATTAAGAAGGAGTCAGAAGTAATGAACGGTAAATAGACTAAAAGAACTGGAATTATGATTGGTATTCATTTTTTTAAAGAATCTTATCAAAGAAAAAAATATCCTAAGACGGTTAAAAGGCAAGGAGGCTTAGAGAAGAATATTACGTGAATGATATTGGAATATCATTTTTTTTAAATGTATATTCTGCTTCCTATTTTTGAAATAATGGCAAAAAAAAATTTACTCTCAGATTTATAATTTTGTTATTACAGAAATCAGGACATACAGACATTTTTTAAAAAATATGTTTTTATTTTATAACTTAAAGTGTCTAGCTTACAAAATTTTGTAATATCTTGACAAATTGGAATTTTCGAACCTATTATATGCATGGCAAATAAGCAGCATTTTTTTATAGAAATTTCAGCAGAAACTTCTACACAATTGCTTGCTATCTACGTCTTGTTGTCTTTACAACAACCCCATGGTGGGCGAAAGCCGTCTGCCTACTAGTAGATTTTGAGACAGGATATGCTTTCTTTTTACCGGGTTGGATGCCCTACCCCTAACATTTATATTAGACAGGGAGCTACGGTTTAAAATGGATTCTGCACCCCTACAAACTTCCAGGGCACTGACGAAACCCGAGAATCTGTACCACATAGCGCCGGATTGCTAGTCATTAGGCCAACTGGTTGCTACATAGAAATATATTCGAAAAACTCTAACACAAAGCCTAAACTGATTTGAATCTTTGATTTTATTCAACATTAACTGATTAAAAAATGGAGATTGAATGATTACTGATTCAAGATTTTTGGTGTAATGTATGCAAAAATTGGGGCACAAAAACCAAGCAGAAACCCTGATTTAGACTTTGCATCACAATACTATTCGAGTTATTTTTCTTCAAGAAATAAAGGACAGCAGATTATGTTAAGACAGTAGATTATGTTATTCCAATAATGAATAAAAGTTACATTTAAGACAATTTATAATAAAACTAACATTAGTATGATATACCTTACTCTCAGTTAGCTATTAAATGGGTTGGAAAATTCGAAGCATATATTTATTTTGTTTCTATTGTAAAAAAGAAACTTTAATCAGCGACTTAGGCATCGTAAAGATCGTAAAGACGATCGAAACTTAGACATCGTAAAGACACTGCAATACGAAATTCTAATAATGGAAACTAAACTTTATGTTTTAAATACAAGACGAAGCAAATATTTTTTTGCTTTAATTTAAAATATCTTTAGAGTTTATTCTCTTTAGCTAATCAATGACTTGGAACAGTAAATAACTGTATTCGAACTGTAAAAACATTATTTTTAAATCAACATAGCTATTAGACTGGCGATATACATACACACAAGTATGTTTATTGTATAAATACTTTAAAAAAAACTTTGTATATTATGTTGTTGTAGTCAAGAAATAGAAGCAATAATGAGTAAAATGATCGATGTTGGTATAGTAATGCTAACCAGATCTAGTTGTTAGAATAATTTTTTCCGGCATTATTTTTAAGCAAAACTGAGTCATGCATTTATGGATAAATAGTGACATTAATCCGTATTGATTGAATAGAATACTTACCGCAATAAATATTTGATAGTAAATATTGCAGTAACTATAATCGGTGTTGCGTAAATTACTTCCATTTGAAGCAAGAAATAAACGCAAAAAAATGGTCATAGTTTAATTTCAAAATAGTAAATGGAAAAATTATATGTAATTAAGTTCACTCATTTAAATTATTAATTACTGAACACAGTAAGCATTATGAAAAATATACACAAAAAATGTATTTCTTTTGCTAATAAGAATATGATGCTGTTAATTTGTTAATTTCCAGAAATGTTTCATTTAAATTTGCATTCTTTTAAAAAATATACATAAAAAATGCTCTTGTTTGTCATGGTTATGTTCATCAAATATTTGCTCTCTCACTATTAAATATAATTAAACCGACGATCATGTGCTATTATTAAAACAAAGAACTGATGTGGAAATTAATTTTCATCTCCTTCTCAGCATGCGCGTAATTCATTCTTTCATTATGTAATTATTTCGCATCTTGCTAAGTTATTATTAAAATTTACATCTACTTAGCTAACATGATTTGTGGATAAAGACTCTTTACGTTTTAACGAGATTAGAAATTTTTTTCCGAGTCCCTCAAAGTCGGTGTAATGTAATGAGACTAAACGCAAATAGGCTGTAAATAATATTTATAGGACTTTTTCATTAATAATGTCTAGATAAAGACAATTTATTGCATTCATGAATACTTCAGAAAACAATTTTTTTTTCGGGTAGAAAGTAAGTGATTAAGCAGTAAATCTTTTCTTCAGTTCTTGCACCTTTTCATTGTTGTTAAAGAAAATGAATTTTCTTTGAATTAATTTTATTGTTTCATGGTTGCTTACCCAAAACAGAGATTACATGAAAATGTTTTATGATTTTTTTTCCAGCGTGTAATTTTTACGTCATAAATTAAATGGTTGTCTTAGTATTGAAGTAATTTAAAACGGTAATGCAATTTTATTGAATATCTGTTCTCTAATCGAGAGAGTTAAACATACAAATAATATACTAATTGTGTTTTGAATAAATATTAAAGCATAAAAATTGTTATCTTGGTATGGTGCGCTATTGCCACGTGCTTTAACTTGCATTTTAACCCAACTCGTGGTTCAGTGGTAACAACTTCAAAGTACGTCAAATGACGGGTGCGATTTTAAATGAAGAAAATTGCAACCCTACCACGATTGCTTGGTTTTGAGAAAAAGAATTTAAATAAAAACTACGAAATATACTAAAAATTTTAGAAATTTTATTTGAAAAAATTGAACAGGAAATTTTAAAGTAAGTACACTCTGGGATACTGAAATTTGATTTAATAGCTTAGATCACATTGGATTGTAGACCACCCAGAATAATGTTCTCTTTCATTATGACATCCATGCAGATTTCTCTACAAAAACTCTTCCAATAAATAGTGCGGTAATCAGCACACGTTCAATCTCATCAGCTATATTCACAGTCGAATGCTTTCGGATACAATCATACGAAATTTTAATAATATCGCACAAACTCATGATCCGCTGGTGAGTATTAGGTCTGAGGTTCAATCCGCTGTTGACATTGTTGTAGACAATGTTTAGAAAAACGAGAAGCCTCTATGGCGTTTGTGATGTTCATCATCTTTCTTCGTTAGTCAGACTACCTGGTAAGAAGTTTCCGGGTTTAAACCGAGGTAAAACGTTTGTTCGATAAGAAAGGTACTACTCCTGGAATACTACATAAAATGAGAATTATCGTTGTAAACAAAATATTATCCAATGCTGAATTAATATATTTCTATTCAGTATTATTATGACAAATAAGAATTTTTGATACGTTATGACAATTAGAGTTTTATAGCCAAACATTAAGAATGTATCAAAAAGGTATTGAAAAATAGATACCATAAATGTATTAAAAAGTTTTCGTAATATATTCGTCGAAAATTTTAAAAAAGCTTTTTTGAAAGGGATTATGTGTGGAATAATAAATAGCAAGAGAGTATCTGAGGTAAAAAGTTTCATTGAATATTTCTGCAAAGTCTTTCTTTTCAATTACATTATGGCAATTTAGAGATTATTTGGACTCCATATTCAATAAGGATTAATTGTATCACTTCAAAGTATTATTTTCTGATTGAAATGCATTAAATGTTAAAAGAAGAATTGTTTACTTGAACGTAATAAAAGCACCTTTGTGTAGCATATTTGAAAATTGTTTTTAAAAAGGGCACTTGAAAGAAAGGGATTATCCTTAGAATACTACATTGAAAAAGAGATCCCAGGAGCACAAAAAATACTATTCAATTATTTGTTAACATATTCCTATTCAAATACATTACGAAAAAATGGGAATTGTCAAAGAATGTTTTCGTGACACAAAAATTTATTAAGCAACTCTTTTCATGCCTTGTCACAACTTTTATGAAATACCTTTAATACTCGGTACTGGTTACGGTTGAAGAAAAAACTGAATTTTTTCATGCGTTCTTGTATAAAAATTTAGGAAAAAATCATGGATGCATAAATAACTGTAGTTATAATAATTATATGACTATAAAAATATTATTTTCGTATAAAAAATTATTAAAAAACATGCTGAAAAATACATAAATGTATTAAAAGAACTTTTAATACAATTATGCAATATTTCTTAAACATTATATAAAAAAGTGTCTTTGAAAAGAAATATAATAAGTAATATCTAATAAGAAGGATGAGAAAATGATAATTCTTCTAAAGCTGGTTACTTAGAAGTTCAAAGTAATTAGGTGAAATTTTTTTTGCAGAAATAATAAAAAAATAAAAACAGTCTAGACAAGTAATTTTTATTTTTTATGATTAAAAATATCAAACAGCTTTTCAATAAATACATCAAAGAAATGCTTTATCATTTTTCATGTGTGTTATAAAGGAAAAATTATTATTGTATGCATTATTTTACATCAGAGACATATGTCCCTAAAAATTCAAGACTTTTACATATATTCAATAAAGCAATTTTAAAACATTAATACTACAGATTATTAATAAGACTCTTATATTTTTTACATTCCACAGAAAAGTGGGAAAATCCAAAATTTGAGGGAAATAAATTTACAAACGGAATAATACGAAATTGAAACAAGTAAACTAAAATATTTCTCTAAGCAATGAAAAATATATTATAGTTATGGTTAAACAAAAATAAATTAAAAGTTTCGATGTATATGCATGCAATTTTGCATTGGATCTATAATTAAGGAATGATAATTAATGATATTATATTCTTCTGATGGCAGAGTGGCTAGCGCTCTGGCGCTCGGTACCATAGGTATCGGGTTCCAATCCCGGCGTTGCCCATGGGTGTTTGTAATGGTTCGGAATCCACTTTAAACCGTAGGTCCCAGTCCTAATATGAGCGTTGCGGGGGCATTGTTACTCCGCGTCCGTGGTTTATCTTGAAGTTACAGGCGCCCCCTGGTAATGCAAAGTGAGTAATGTCTGTGCAGCGCTTGCGTTAAGGCATCCGAGACCAAGCTGTCTAAGTGTTTGCCAGCTGCATTAGAAAGAAAAAAAAATATATTCTTATAGAAGATCTACTTGGGCATTCAATAGTTATTTATGAACTTCTATATATAAATTTAAATGTGACTCAGATGCACCTGAAAATTACTTAAATATTATAAAATTATGTAAATAAAAGATTAGAGGAGATTTAAATAATTCATCTTTACTATCCTATAATATAATTACAAAAACTTATATGTCACACTGCAAGATCCCTTGGAACTATATCCAAGAGACCTTGCAATTTATATATATATATATATATATTGTTTATATATAATTTTGCAGTAAACCTGTAAATTATTATAGTTTTTTTACTTCTATCTCTTCTACTTTTTATTTCATTTTGTAAGTTTTCGGTAATTTTCAAACATTCTACATATTACACCATTATATAAAGTGATAGTATACAAAAATCAAGAGATACAAATTGTAACATTTGGCGATTCTGAGTAGCACGGTGGGAAAAAATGCCTTTTTGTGATAGATTAAATGACCCATTGGATTGACAGTGTATCTTTATCTAGTAATAAGAATAGCTTGTTTAACAGTAATCTACAGATATCGGATTAAGAATCTCGAACTAGTGCTAAAGGTCATTTTTGACATAAAACATGTCAAAAATGTCATCAGATGTGAATTCTCAATATGCTACTGAATATCGCGAGATCATTTGGAATATTTAAGTTAATTTTCATGAGTTTGATGTTGTACATGATCTCTCATAATTTTATCTTTTTTATAAGTTCTTCCATGTTTAGTTGTTTAAGTTCTAACAGTACAGAACCAGGATTAGGATACGCAACAATACTAAATAAAAAAAAACTATAAATAAATGTAATTAACTAGAATATTAAAATCGAATTATTTTAAAGATTCTCGTTATTTTTTCACGTCAATTTACTATCAGAGTTTGAGTCTTTTATTTTCACTTGAATAACTCACAGTTCAGTATAAAATAATTGTAAATAACGTAGTAAATAGTTTGTTCATCAATGCTTTAAAAAAGCTTTCAAAAATGTGCGCATTGTATAATGTCCAATATCAATGAAATTTGTGGATTTTTTTTTAAGGAAAAATTAATCATTCTTTACTACTTCTCGTAATACTTTCGTTTTTCACTACATTTTGATTATATTTAATACAATATATTTCCTTATTTTTTTCACACTGGCTAATTAAATATAATATAAAAAATCTCGTAAGAACAAGAAAAATCTCTTAGTGGAAAATTATTATTTATATAATACTATAGAAATGAAAACAGTAAAGTTGTCAGCATCTGGTTTAATAATTTAAGAAAACTCAGAAAGTTACGAGTAGTGTTTTATTTTATTAAAGTGCGAAGAGCAAAGGATAAAAAGTCTAAGAAACACTGGTCTGAGCCTATATATCTGGTAAGATCCTTGGATGAAGGTTTCTTGTGACTTTAGATTATAATATTGTTACTGATACATTAGACATAAAAAATTCTTGTTCTTACTTTTTTTTTCTTCTTTATAGCACATTTGTCTTAACTAAACATTTGTAGATAAATACATTTTGTGTCTTAATTCATTCAATTCTTTTGCAGCTGCTTGAATGGTACATTTTCTGAATATTTGAAAATAAAAATTTTGTTCGTACCATTAAAAATAATATATAATTTTAAGCAGAACTGGATACTTCATTGTTTGGATCAAATTATTGTATTCGTTACTAGAAGCATGTAAGTTGTGTAATGATAATAACATTATTAACACGTTAGTTATAAGAAATAAACTTACATCATTTAATTCAGAACTTCCCACAATGTTACAACTGCACAACATAAGTTTAACTCTTTTAATCTTATTAAGCTTACATGATTTTAATTACCAGTCATTAGAAAAGCAATGGCAGTTAGCTGAATCTTATCAAGAAACTGAAAATAAACTTTAAGCTGGCTTCGAAGCTGAATAATTCCTTTATAACACATGAGCAATTTTGCATAAATTACGGCTGACACCGCATTAAACAACCTGTTCTGGAAATAACGGAAAAGGTCATTTATGTTAATGCTCCCTTTAAACTAATTGCCTCTTTCCCTGCATTATAATCTCACATCCATTTGACTAAACCATTCCCCTACCATTGCAGCGATGCTTGTTAATGCTTGCAGTGACAAAAGGTCAATTCCGCCCATAGCAACTAATTTAATTTGCAACATCACTTTGATAGTATATTTCCTACAACTCTTTGAATGACACTTTTAGTAGCTGCTAAGTGTGGATATAAGAACACTTCGATTCACCTTCCTGCAGATAAGACATGTTTTCATCAGAAGGAAAAATCAGATTTTCAATGTAAATCGTTCTGGATTTAAAATGTGAGGTTTTACTAATAAGTATTTGTTACGTTTAGGCAATTATTTTGATGTGGAAACATTTATAAAACCAGCTCGTATTGGTAGCTAGTTAAGGATTGGAGCGTTATGTTTTCATGTGCAGTTTGAAATAATAATAAATTCAAAACTGTTATTATTTCAAACATAATTAGTGCACAATTTATAAAATCTTAATATATCATCGTATAGAAAAAGGTTGAAAGATTCCAGTTGGAGGCGGAGTAAACCCGCTGCCAATTCAGCAGGGAGCGAGAGCATGGGGAGATTTGACCTAGAATCATGAGCCACTTACTTAATTCCTGCTGTTATATGCCAAGATCCAGATGTATTAAGAGGTATCAAGATCTCATTTGAAAGATCTTGGTGGCATCAAATTAAATATAAAACATCCTAATAAAATAACATTTATGTATGTGAAATTCAAACATAATTGAACTCTTTGATGAAATTCTATAACGTTGTCTTATATGAAACGAAAGTTTAAGCAAAATTGGAAGATACGCATTACAGAAGGTTGAGAGACAAAAAAATCCAAAAATCAAATGCAGATAGACAAAGTGTGTACATGACCCGGGATTGAAATTTAGCAGGTGTGATGTTTTACGTCACATCTTCGGCTTACTTCCATCCTGATGCCCCTATAGCTGAAATACATGTTTTTTTGTTATGCGGTCTCTTGCGTTTGTCCAAACTCTTTCATGTGGTCATAATAGAAGATACTAATTACTTCAAGACTCCTTTGAGCTTGAATGCATTACCACAAACGGACTCACTACAGTTGCGGGCACCACTATCGATTACACATTTACCAAAAAACTCAGTTCCTTGCAGTGTAAATTTTACTTCAGTTACCTAAGGCCCTTTGTGCATATTTTCACATTGTAACATAGTTCTATCTCCATAAATCTGTACACTATTCATTCATTCATTGGTTTCCTTATTTCTTTCCCAAACCCTCAATTCTCCTTCTTACATTCCATGCAAATCTGTTCGCAGAAATTTCTTGAAACACTATGAAGTGTTGCTAACTTTATTGAGGAAATATAGTTGCTTTTGAAGTGGTTGAAATATTCCCAGAAAGGCTTTTATAGTCAGATACATATTTGTGAATATATATTTGATCACCATAGATCATCAGATATATACGATTTCACGAGGTAATTAAACCTAAATAGGATATGTTTTGTTCCAATAGTGAGTACTACTTGCTGCCAAAAACAATGTCTGTAATGTCAATGACAATACCATCAAAAATATAACAATTAGTTAGTAAATAAGGAAACAATAAATAGTTTTTTACGTACTTGTTTTTTATAATTTGTATTTGTAAGAAAATAGCTTACCTCTTATCACAAAATATGATATCCAAATATTTGAATTTTTTTGAGACATTAATTAACAGAATAATTAAAATTTTGTAAACATCTGTACACATCGTGTTCTACTGATGCACGATATGATCAACTCACATATGTGCAATTATGTGAGGACTTAGTGTTCCGGGAAGACCTCTAGGGTATAATTACCCCACATTTTTATACTGTTGTTTTATTTTCATTTCTCAGGAAGTATTTACACCATCGAACTTCTGCAACATTGGTCTTAATCAACGTTAATCTTTACATACGATTTTGTGTTTTGACCACTAAGGCAGGAAAAGCAATATCTTTTTTGGAATCTATATAAATTTCTTATATCAATCTAAAATCAATTTAATCTGAATGATAATGAATATATCCTTTTTGAATTGCAATTTTAGAAAAAAAGCTGGAGTTTAATAGATATTGATTAAGTTTAATCTTACTAAGTGTATTTATATGTTAATTATGATATTTCAATTATATTTTCTTAGATAAAATTTACACTCATTACATCTTGTATATAGATGGGCATGATGTTCCACAAATATCTAGTTGAATCCATCGTCTGATAATGATGTGAGATTAATGAAACAGGTACAGTGAAATAATGAAATTTCAAATTTGTGGCTACATTTATACTTTCACGATATGTGAATAGTATATATGTAATGCATATTTACACACGAGTAATGCATAGTATTTACGTATGTGTAACGCGTATTTGCATGCATATATTATACGTGCATGCATATTTATACATATGTGTAAGGCATATTTACGCGTTTTTAGAATAAGGGTATGCGTATTTAAACATGTGCAGCAGCATAAGGATAATGCAGATTTGTGCAAAGCAGCATAAGTATTATGTATATTTTTTAATAGCGTGGTATGCCCCATCGTAATGTATGCAGAAGAATATTCTTCCATTCAATGAAAATTCTGTTCAATTGATAACACAATTTGTTAAAAAAATAACAGGCTAATTAGTATTTGATATATAGCTTCATTTAAATAATTTCATTCCAATTTTTTAGCATTAGAAACCAATTTATGAAAATAAAAAAAAATGTACCTTTCATAAGATAATGTACCTTGCAATAAATGCATGTATATATGTACATGTTGTTTGTGATAATAAATGTTGTATAAATGTAAGTACCTTGTAATAATTCACCTTTGCATATAATATTCAATTATCTATTTCTGTTCATAATTTTCTGTTTTTTCCCTCTCAATTGTTAGAAATAATTTATTCCAATATGTTTCACTAACTTACCGGTTATATAATAACATTTAAATTTCCAAGTAAATTTTTTTTTTAAATTATTCATTTTTTTAAATAAACATTTATTATTCTTTATTTTAGACTAAAATTATGAAATGTATATCGTTAACTTAAAAACGACTAATCAAATTAGCAATTCATTTTATAATTAATAAAAAATATGTAGAAATAGCAATGATTAAGTTATGAACTTAAGGTTCTTCTATCAAAGAAAAGTTCTCAATTGAAATCCAATACATCGAGAAAAAGAATATGGAATCCTACAGAACAGCACAGTATCATTTTAATCTTTAGAAGAGAGACATTTCTGCCTATTCAGTAGAATCAAGGAATGGACTTTGGCAGACATGCAAAATGTGATCTGCTTACTCTGCATCTTCTACTAGAAATTTAAAAATGGGAGTGCCATAAATTTCTTGAAATTGAAAACTGGAATTTTAAGTTTTTAAGTCTGTTCTCTCTTCATACTTCTACAACAAAACATAGAAAAATTGTCAATGGGGAATTAAGTCAGCCATCCATGCTATTATCTCAGTAAAACGTCTATTTGAAATTCTTCAATATAGGAAATTATTTGCCTGTTAGACGGTTAGAATTGTGGAACATTGTGGAATTTTCTGAAACGACATGGCTGTTTTTTTTTCCTTGTGTAAAAAATTTTATATTGTTGTATGACAGAATCAAAGTGGACTAAGGATCTTATGTGTAGCTAGACGTGATTTATATACGTTTATTGTGGGGTCCCGTATTATCTGTAAATTTTATATTATCATTTATGAGTAACCACATTGTTGACTTTGCGAAATGATTTCTACACGAACCGAGACCACATTTCTTGGTTAAATGGCACTACTAGGTGACAACGAAACATCTTTACACTACCTACCTACAGATTTATACTACAACTACTACGACCTACAGATTTATCGAGTCAATAATTTTGGTAAGGTTTTATTTTTATTTTGCGATTGTTGTTATCTAGTGTTAGATTAATTTTTTAATCGATTATTCCGAGTGTATTCCCATCTCATATTTGTTTGGTTTGCCTGGAACTATCATATTCTCATTTATGAGTAACCATATTGTAAACTTTGTGAAATGATTTACTTCATGAACCGAGAAGAACTATCACCTTTCTGACTAATGGACGAACTCAACCATCACCTTTCCTGGCGAAATGGCCCTACTAGGTCACAACGACACATCCTTATACTAGCGACCTAGAGATTTATGCAGTCAATAATTTTGGTAAGGTTTCATTTTTATTGTGATTGTTGTTATCTAGAGTTCGATTAATGGATTATTCCGAGTATATTCGCATATCATATTTGTTTAGTTTGTCGCTCTATCTTTTTTTTTTGCACATTTTGGGTTAATTAGACCTACAACTGAACATGGATTTCGAACCCCAAACAAACATCTATGCCACTGCCAGTATTCAAACCTGACGCCTGTTTTAACAAAGTCCTGAGGGCTAACCAATTGGTCATCAGGCTGCTCTCACACTTGTATTCGTTTGGAACGCCATGAGTTAATTTATGCAAATTATTTTTAATTCTGGATATTTTTGGGTTACTTTGCATTGCTTGCTACTATCAAGATTTTGAACATATTCATTTGTATGAAAAATATATCGCATCTGATAGTAATAGTAATAGAACTAGTTATCATGGTTATCGTATTATATCCAGTTAACCTAGCATGGGTTATCGCGATGCTAGTGATTTATCAAATTTCTGAATGAATTGAAAATATACATTGTAAACCTAAAGAAACCTTTAGGCAAAACTTTATTAAAATGAAAAAAAAAAAACAATGATGATACTTTGCATAGAGAGGCCAAAATTAAAAAAAAAATGCCACGGTCCCTAGATGGTATAGCAATTAGGCAAATTAGGCAAACCTAATGTTAATTTCCAATGTGAAGTACTTTGTTACAATTCAGGACGTACTTGCGTATTTATCAAAGCACCAAGTAGGACACATGCCATAATCGGAATCAAAGAAAATAACTTTTCTGTAGCTGCTTTTAATTATTACCACGATGCAATAACAGATACTGATTAACAAAATAGTTGAGGAAATTCAACATTTGAAAGCTAAATAAATCAAGCACCTATTTTTTTAAAAATGTCGTAAGATCAAGATATGCAAAATGTAGCAATTGCAAACAAATTAATATTTGCATTAAAATACTTCTCATTAAATTTTATTCCATTGAAATTTCAATACTTCAACATTGTTAGTAAAATACTGGGAGAAAAAAATTTCATTTTAAAATCACTCTATTATAATAAATATTTCACATTCTTTTCAAGTACAAAATTCAAATAATAACTGACAGATGCTTCTTTGAAATCAAATTTCCAGCACTTGTGCAGAATGCATGCAATTCCACCTTTTATACAAATGATATTGTGCGAAATTCCATTTTTAATTCGCGAAATATTTTTCAATTAAATGCTAATCAGTTAAAGTCGAGGAATCAAGACATATATTTAGAATTTCATGTTCTGAAATAATTCTCGAGTTTTCAGAGAATATTTTGCAATATAATAATAATCTTCAAAACAAAATCATTTTTGAAAACGGGATGCATTCAGGACCGGCCAGTAACTCCGTTTAATATCTTCAAAATGCAATTACCACTACCTGGAGGCAATACTGGAATCTTATAATTAAGTTTGGCTTGGGCGGCAGTCGTTTGAATTTTCCCGTCAAAAACGACTCTTTGTAATTAAAGTTTTACAGATGAATGGATATCGTTTTGAAAGGCAGATAAAACTTGCCGACGGCATTGGAAATAATATTTTTCACTGAAAAGAGGAAGCCGGGATAATTAGTTATTCCAAGGAATTAGAACCGATAATATTTTTCCAAGCTTTTAAAATGGAGCGTTTTATTTTCTTTTGTTAATCTGCTAACGGCTTCTTTCTAATATTCTGGCCTTCGTTTATTTATTTTTTTTTTCAAAAAGAAGAAGCAAGAATTTCAAAATGCGAAAAACAAAATTAGAGTTTTAGTGATTACATGAGAAACCTTTTACACTCGGCACTGCTTTGTGATATTATTTTATTCATCATTATTTGAGACTCCGTCTAACTTTTAGATTGGATTGAAGAAATATTTTTTTTAAAGTCTATTTGTTCTGAAAAATTGCTGGAGACTTATTTTCCTGATGAATATATACAAAAAAATTATCATATTTTTATTACAAATCTTACTTAAATATAAGATTAAAAATATTGAAAAAAAAACCATTTAATCTTCAGTTGCCTTACCATTTTTTATTAAAACAATTTTTGTGCTACGTTCTTCAAACCATTCTATTTAGGAAATTACAATTTTATTTTGAACACTACTGTTGTGCTCTCTTTTTACTACAGTTTCTTGGTAAAATATAAAGTTTTTTCCAAATTTTTTTCTGTTTTCTTCTAAATTCTATTTTATTTCTAATTATTATTATTTTTTTAAATGGATAAAAAAAATATCATTATAAAATTGAAACAAAGCAATTTAAATATAATTGCTATTTTGGTTTAATTTAGTATCCACAAATTAATATATTTGAAAATTAATATACCTTTCATAAATAAAACTCCACAAAAACGGCCTTTTATGTAATTATTAAAAACAAACAAAGGTGAAATATATTTCTTTTTTTATATTGAAACACAAATTGCATTTTCCGATGTTTATGTAAAAGAAATATTTCCAATTGATTAACAAAAATAATTTACTTACTAGCATTCATTGATTGTTTTTGATTAACCTTTGATATTTTCCTTTCTTTGTGGTTTAACTATACTACTAACTTATTTCCCACTCACAAATGAAACATAATAAATTTCCCATTAGCAATAAATTACATATTTGAAATTTAAATTAAACAAAAGATACTTTTTGAGAAAAGAAGTAAAACTTTTTAATCTTTATTGTGTACTGAAATGAACAAATATTTAATTTTTAAATTACCATGTAAATAGAATATCTGTAACATAAACAAACTTCAACCTGAAAAGCAAATACCATTTGATTTCATAGCAAATATTTTTCCTGACATTTGTGGACAAATATTTTCCTGTCTAATGTTGCATATCATATTTATTTATAGAACTGAATCAGTATAAGGGAAAAATAACGCAATAGAATTTTAATAAAGGTAAATAAAAATTCACTTTAGTTTCTTCGTTTATTTTCCATTATTTGTTATACAAGTAGGTGGTAGAACTTACTAAAATATACATTTTTTGTGTAGGACTGTATGGCTACAAGTGACGCATTGACGCACGAACACACAAAAATATGAAACATTGTATTTACAAAATCATTGCAATGTTTTTCTTTTATTCGATGTTTACATTAAAAGCTCAAAATGCCCATCAGACCATCCATTCCTATATAAAAAATATATGTTTTTGTAAGCTGAACCACTATTCAAAGTTAGTCAAATGAACGTTAAATTATTATGTATATTTATTTGTAGTGAAAGTCATCTTTTAGGTTTCATTTCTAACCCGGTAATGATATTTGACATTACGAATCCAAATTGTCACACATGAAACTAAATTGCAATAGGGTTCGAATTCAAATGCATTGGTAGAGGGTCTTGGTATACAATATTGCATGTAGTCTTGGTTTTCATGAAATGTTTTAACAGTAGATTTGTGACAGCTTGTAAAAGCTACTCATAATGTTTGTCAATTTGTCAGTTTTTTCACCTGTACGATGTGAGTAAGCAAAACAAAAAGTCTTAAAAAGTCTACCTGAAGCTAATGTTCACTGGACCGCTACTAGGCTACATAATAAGTGAATACATAACTACTACGCTTAATGAACTTAATTAATGCATAAAGATTCTATTACACTTCAATAAATATGCTTGTTAGACAATGAAATAAAAATTACTATCCTTATATAATCTACTATACATTTGTGTTTGGAAAATTTCAGTGATGTCTAGTACAAAATAAAGTACAGTTAAATACGGTTTCATTTTATAACGTTGAGGCATTTAACACTTAGACAGTAACTATGTAACATTAGTAAATTAAGATTTTATATTCTGGTATTGTTTGTCCAGTTAATATTATTGCGCATTTTATCTAGTAATTGAAAGAATCTTCACTTTTTGAATTATTTCCAGATTTGATATATGTTCGAAAATGTATTAAATATATTTATTGAGGAAAAATGGCTTACGTCTCGGTTTTTTTTAATTTAATAGCGAAAATAATTTTACAAATTTTTACTTTTAGTTTTAGTTTCAAATTACAGATATTTATCTCAATATATATATATATATGTATATATATTTTGGATAAAGTGTAAACTTGTTAAAATAAACTTTTCTGATTTCGGAAATTCAGCAATATCAGCTATCAGCAATATCATATATTCTTCAACTTGCCTACTAATAGAAAATATCTTGTTGACAGTGAAAAACGAAAAAGAAAGACGTGGTTTGAAGGAAAAAAAAAGAATTTATCTAAAATAAGTCAATATTTTAAAAGTGAGGAAGAAACAAACTTACAAGGTATCTGAAATGAAGAAATTAGCCGAACAGAAAGTTCTAGTATTAGTCCCTTACAACACTGATGCAGCCACCACAGCCTTGTACTAGCGATACAAATAATCAAAAACAAAGTGAAATTGATTTGGAAAAAATACATCTTCGTCACACATTATTGATTAGGGCCATTTTAAAGTACTAATTAATCAAGTGAAACTGTTTGTGATGGAAAATGGGCATTTTAAATGTAAATGAACCCTTAGATAGTAATTTATTAAAAGAAAAAAAAATGATAATACTTTGCATAGAAGGGCCAAAAGTCAAAAAAAAAAAAAAAAAAAAAAATTGCCGAGGTCCGCTGATGGTATAGTTACGCCACTGCCCCATACACCAAGAATATTCCGATTTGGCAAACCTAATGCTAATTTCCAATGTGAGGAATATTGCTAAAATTCCCGATGTACTAGCGTTGTCAAAGCACAGAATATGACGTATGGCACAATTGGAAGCAAATAAACTAATTTTTGTATAGCAGCTTTTAATTATTATCACAAGACAACGAGTTATACTGAGTAAAAAATAATTACAGAAATTCAGCTTTTGAAAGCTTAATAAATCAAGCACTTATTTTTTAAAAAAGTGTCGTACGATCAAACTATACAAAATGTAGCAATTGCAAACAAATTAATATTTGCATTAAAATACTTCTCATTAAATTTTATTCTATTGGAATTTCAATACTTCAACATTGTTAGTAAAATACGGGGAGAAAAAAAAATTCATTTTAAAATCACTCTATTTTAATAAATATTTCACATTCTTTTCAAGAACGAAATTCAAATAATAACTGACTGGTGCTTCTTTGAAATCTAATTTCCAGCACTTGTGCAGAATGCATGCAATTCCACCTTTTATACAAATGATATTGCGCGAAATTCCATTTTTAACTCGCGAAATATTTTTCAATTAAATGCTAATCAGTGAAAGCCGAGGAATCAAGAAATATATTTATAACTTCATGCTCTGAAATAATTCTCGAGTTTTCTACAGAATCTTTGCAATATAATAATAATCTTCAAAACAAAATCATTTTTGTAAACCGGATGCATTCAGGACCGGCCAGTAACTCCGTTTAATATCTTCAAAATACAATTACTACTACCTGGAGGCAATACTGGAATCTTATAATTAAGTTTGGCTTGTGCGGCAGTCGTTTGAATATTCCCGTCAAAAACGACTCTTTGTAATTAAAGTTTTACAGTTGAATGGATATCGTTTTGAAAGGCAGATAAAACTTGCCGACGGCATTGGAAGTAATATTTTTCACTGAAAAGAGGAAGCTTGGGATAATTAGTTATTCCAAGGAATTAGAACCGATAATATTTTTCCAAGTTTTTAAAATGGAGCGTTTTATTTTCTTTTGTTAATCTGCTAACGGCTTCTTTCTATCCTTCCTCCGCTTCGTTTAGTTATTTTTTTTTTCAAAAAGAAGAAGCAAGAATTTCAAAATGCGAAAAGCAAAATTAGAGTTTTAGCGATTACATGAGAAACCTTTTACACTTGGTCGTTCCTTTGTGATATTATTTTATTCATTATCATTTGAGAGTCCGTCTAACTTTTTGATTGGATTGAAGAATATTTATTTTTAAATTCTATTTGTTGTGAAAAATTGCCAGAGACTTATTTTTCTGATGTATATTAAAAAAAAATATCATATTTTTATTACAAATCTTACTTAAATATAAGTTTAAAATATTGAAAAAAATATTAAAAGTTTCTGTTGCTTTACACCATTTTTAATTAACATTAGATTCTTCAAACCATTCTATTTAGAAAATTACCATTTTATTTTTAACTTACTGTTTTCAGTTCTTTTTACGACAGTTTCTTGATAAAATATGGTTTTTTCAAATAATATATATATATATAGTTATATAATTACTATTTTTTACACCCCTTTTAAATTTGAAAAGCAATGTACCTTTCAGTAATAAAACTCCTCAAAAGGGCACTTTATGTAATTATAGAAAGAAAAAAAAAAGTGCAATATTTTTTATATTGAAATACAAATTACTTTCTCCGATGTTTATGTAAAAGAAATACTTCAAACCTATTAACGAAATAATAATTCACTTACTAGCATTCATTGATAGCTTTTAACACTTCATATTTTCTTTTCTTTTTGGCTTAACTATACTACCAATTCATTTCCCGCTCACAAAATAAGCACAGTAAATTTCTTATTAGCAATAAATTACCTATTTGAAATTTAAATTAAACAAAAGATTAGAAAAAGTTTTTTAGAAAAGAAGTAAAAAATACAATCTTTATTATTTCGTGAAGTAAGAAATATTTAATTTTGAAATTACGATGTAAATGGAATATCTCTAACATAAACAACCTTCAACCTGAAGGGCAAATATCATTTGTTTTCAAAGTAAATATTTTTCCTGACATTTCTTAATTAGAATTTGAAATCTAATGTTGCATTCCATATTTATTAATAGAACTAAAACAGTATAAGGGAGAAATAATGCTATTGAATTCTAATAAAGGTAAATTAAAGGTAATTTCGTTTATTTTCCGTATGGTCAGAAGTGACGCATTGACGCACGAACACACAAAAATATGAAACATTGTTTATTCACAAAATCATTGCAATGGGTGTGTTTCATTCAATATTTAGATTAAAAGCTCAAAATTCAAATAAGACCATACATTCCTATACAAAAAAATTATGTTTTTGTAAGCTGCACCACTCTTCAAAGTTGGTCAAATGAACGTTAAATCATTCTGTATATTTCTATCTAGTGAAAGTCATCTTTTAGGAATCATTGCTAACACAATATCGGTATTGGAGATTGCGTATCCAAATTGTCACGCGTGCAACTTAAGTGCAACAGGGTTCGTATTCAAATGTATTGGTAGAGGGTCTTGGTATACAGTCTTGTATATAGTCTTGGTTTTCATGAGATGATTTAACAGTAGATTTGTGACAGCTTGTAAAAGCTACTCATAATGTTTGTCAAGTTGTCTGTTTTTTCACCTGTACGATGTGAATAAGCAAAACAGGAAGTCTTAAAAGCCTACCTGAAGGTAATGTTCACTCATTATTAAACGCCACTGGACTACATAATAAGCTGATACATAAGTGCTACGTACATAAGTGGAACATGTGGTAAACTAATATACTTTTTTTTTCTCATTTTAATGAACTTAATTAATGCATATTGTATTACACTTCAATAAATATGCTTGTCAGACAGGGACATGAAAAATTACTCTCCTTATATAATCTAATATACATTTGTGTTTGGAAAATTGCAGTGCTGGTAAGTACAAAATAAAGTATTGCTGTATGCAGTTAAATCTGGTTTCATTTTATAATATTGAGGCAGTTAACCCTTAGACAGTAACTATATAACATAAATAAATTAAGATTTTTTATTCTGATATTGTTTGTCCAATTAATATTATTGTGCGTTTAATCTAGTAATTGAAAGAATTATTTCCAGATTCGAAATTCGATAAATGGTCGAAAATATACTACATTTATTTATTCAAAAAAAAAATGGTTTATGTTAGGGTTTTTTTTCTTTTTAATAGAGGAAATAATTTCACAAATTTTTAAATTTCATTTGTAGTTTCAAATTTCAGATATTTTTCTTGGACGACGGGTATGCTCTTCAATAATTGATATTGTCTGAATTTGAAAATTCCTCATTATCAGGGAATAGATAAATATTTTTACACTTTACAAATTTCATGGAACTTTTCTCATTTGAAATGAGTAAATATCCCTTGTAAATATACCAGAAAAACAATATTTGCCTGTTAAAATCTTAAATATCTATTTAATGTTCACTTATAAATAAATGATATCTTAACTGGTAAATGTTGTTCTATCTTAATGCTTACTGCATTAAGAGAGAAACAAGTATGTTTCATTTTTATTTGGGCAACTTTTATTCCTAAATTCAAATAAAGGAAAACTATAATGATAGAGATTATACGTTAAGAATAAAAAATATACCGTGAATGGTCCGTTAAGTTACATTCGCAAAGTTGAAAGCATCATTTAGTGGTTTAGGCAGTGTAGAAAACTGCCTGTGTTACGGAAAGAAACTTTACTTGCCTCTACTTTTCTCTATCATTTTAAGTAATATCCAAAGAACAAGAAAATGCAGCCATTCGCTTAAATTTATCATGGAAAGAAATTCTTCAGACAGAATCTGTTTTGCATAGACATAGCTTTCAAATAAAAGAGAATGTATGTATATAGATATATATGTATAGATGTAGTCAAACCGAACACAAAACCAATTTGAATAGTAGGTAGCTTTATTCTATTCTACGACCCCCTTATTTTTCAGATAAGAATAGTACTTTCAGAGAGACACGTAAGATATGGAAATTTTCGACGTTTCACTCAAGGCTCCTTTTTTTCCTGCCTTCCGAATCATTTGCATGGAGAAAACATCCAACCATACGCATGTCAATTGTAAATCCAATGACTTTTGAAGTTCAAAATTCTACTTTTTTGCCAGAAAGTAATCTTTGGTCTCGTTTCCTGTTGGGTTTTTTCCCCCAACGTAGCTTTATTAACTGACGTTTGATAAAGGTTTCGGGGTTTAAATTTTATTTTCTTATTTTATCAACTACTGTGCTTCATTCTAACTCAGTTTTATAGAAATAGTAAATGTTAAAATTGGTCCTAAGAAGCATTTGATTGCCCTTCTCTTTGCTGATGTATTTTAAAATGGATTGTAATGGTTAGTCATTTAATGTGTAAAAAATATTTACTCTTAGGACATGGGTTTGAATGTATCTGAGATGTAATCTAATAGGAATTTTTTTTTCATAAAATTGTATTGCTTTGATATTTAAAGTGCATGTAATTTTAGCAAAAAAAAAACAGTAAATATTTTAAAAAGAGTTCTGATTATAGTATCTCCATGAAGTTTTTATATGATGCAGGAATAATCTATGATTTTCAAATATAATTGAAATATAAATAATATTTAAATATTATAATGCTGATTTATAGTTAAAAGAAGCTTTAGCATTTAATATAACATATTTAAAAAAAAGTTAAAAATTTTATATTTTTTCAATATTATTGTCATCATTTTTTATTCATATTTAACTAGTGTAAAATCTTTACAGAATTGCTTAGTTACAACTTTTTGGAATTTTTTTTTTTTATAGAAATAGTAATTTTTCAGATTCACCTCGAGTCCTCTAGGAAGTCAAAACTTATCTGTCCATGGTCTTTCATAGTAGCAAAAGCTTTTAATGTAAATGATAAAATGAAATCATTTTTAAATAGAAAATCTATCAAATAGGAAAAACTAAAGAAAAGATCCTCCTTTACGAATCTAAAAATTTCAAATGGCATTTATATTCAACACTCATAAAATGCTTCCCAATTTTAACAAAAGAAATAAAAAAAATTAATACTTTTATCAAACGCATTAACCTCAAAGATCTGAAATACAAATCATTGAAAAATAAAGGGACATTATGCGGAGAATCCATTTATTAAACTGGTTCCAAGTTAATTGCCAGGAGGAAAAGTGGCCTGCAGATTACCAAAAATTGTACCAACGGATTTCTTAAGAGACCAATAATTCAAATACAAATGTCTCCGTAATTACCAGTCTCTTTCCAAGATATTATTCCTTTTGGAAGAATTAAGAAGACTGATAATATTTCAAAACCTGCAGCTCTTCTTAAAGACGACGAGGAAAAGGGGAAAAAACATAATAGGTTAGTAAAAAATGGAATGAAAAACTTTTAGCTTTCATTTGTAAAATGTCTTTTCAATGTCAACGTCTGCAGGGTTTCTGGCAAAGGCAAGATAACGAGCCATCCCAAGTAACAGAGTGGTCCCATAAGTGCCATTATTATTAGAAAGAACGTAGTACTCGTGGCATTGCAGTTTAAAACTGATAGTTGGACGATAAAGGGGCACGAAAAATCTTTAGAAATATACGTTAGGGGACGAACGAGGAATTGCATTTTATCATTGATTTCGATTTGTAAAACTATATTTGTTAAGAATATGGGAAGACAATGAATTCAAAAGATAAGTATACGAACTGAACGAAAACATTTGAGTCTGTTTGTTAAAAGTAATTATAATTTTTCTTTTAAACATAAAATTTATTTAAATTATTTTGCAACATACATATTTATAATTATTTGCATATACCACTATTATTTGAATAAAAGGTTTTGCATACTCAGTAATTTTTTTTATTTCATCAGAAAATTAAAAATTAAATATTGAATATTTAATATAGGATGCACTATTTGATACTATTTGCTGAAAGTAGACATTTCCCCATGTCCTTCGAAGGGCAATTTAAGTACATCCTATATTAAATATTCAATATTTACTTTTTAATTTTCTGATAAAATAAAAAAAATTTGCTGAGTATACAAAACCGTTTATCCAAACAATATAAGTGGTATTGGTATTATACATACGTTACAAAATAATTGAAATAAAATTGGTTCAAAATGGTTGTTGGACTTTCAAAATAGATTCCTTGTGCATTGCAATTCGAATAAAAATAAATCAATATAATAATTATACAAATCATCTATTTTTTTCGAATCTCACAAATGCTTAGAAAAAATGACGTTATCCTTTCTTATATACCTTATATGAGAACTATTTTATGCTATACACGACGTATTGAATTAAAATATTATATACCACCTTTTAGCAATTAATATTTTGTATACTCAATTAATTCGACGAAAGACATTCAGGAGTTTTGGAAAGTTTTGATATAAATGTAATATTTGCACTTCCAATTCACTTTACACAAAAAAATTCAAAAACAAATAATGAAACCTATAGATATTTCGATTTATTTTGGCTTTTCTTCATGGAGAATGCTAACAAAATTATATTCTGTTTCCCCTGTTACGAAAATTGTGTAATAACAATTTTGATAATAGTAAAAGAATCACATCATTAGCGAAATACACAGCGCCTGGTATTTTTTGAAATCTTTGGAAAGTTTTATAAAATGAACTAGAAAACTAGATTTCACTCTATTGGAATTTTTATTAGTTTAGATAAAATATATCTATCTGATACTTTTTGCTAATTTACTGAAACAGATGTAATGTATCCCAGCTGCATTTAAACCATAACTTCACAGATGTTTCAAATAAAGGGTATTGCAAAAAACTACAAAAAAAAAAAAAAAATACATGGCATTGAAACTAGTATCCTTGGATGTACTAAGCAAAACAAAGGGATATATAACCAATTGAAAGTTAGTAACTCTTGTAGTAACGTTTTAAGTAAAGAAATGTATTTTATTTCTATGCCATCTACTTTTTTGTATAACTTTTCAATTTGTTTAATAATTGTCTGATATCCAGTATAGAATTTTTATTAGAAAGTAGAGGAACAAAATAAATTAACAGTTTTTATAGCGATGAATTTTTCAGTAATTTTATTTACATAATTTGATGGCAAATAATTTTGGGAGATACGTAATTGTAATATATATCATAAATTTTTTTCTTCTTTCTAATACAGCTGGCAAACACATAAATATCATAATATATCTTTAACTATATATTTGCCACAAGTAAAAATAAATCCATTATTAAATCTACAAACAACATTTGTATTTTTTCAAATGTTAAAGTTACGTTTAATATAAGTAGAATAGTGAGGTGGAAAAATTTATCCAGTGGAATAGTAAAAATTAAAAAAAAATAAATAAATAAAGAAATTGAATAACTATGTTTTTTTTTTCATCATCTGCAAATAGCAATTATATTATAATTGCTATTTGCATATGCTGACATACAAAAAAAATTAAAAAATTAAGATTCCTTAGTATAGTAAAAAGTTTATAAGTAAACGAAAATAATGTAAAACATTACATTATTTTCGATTACTTATAAACTTTTTAGAGTTTACTTATAAACTTTTTAAACTGAGAGATGCATAGTTAAAATGCTTTATATGACCGACTTATAAAATTACGTCATTTGTTTGTAGACGTCTTAAATTTTCTAAGCTAATGGTTTCAAATAGATAAAATTAATACTTTTTTTTTCATTTTTTCAACCGCACCTAATTAAACAATGATTTTTTAATTTAAGGCAGATCTATTAATAATATATATAAAGAGCAAAAAAAGATAAAGTCTGAGTTTCTTTTTTGCTATAATTATTTATTGCTAATCGATGAAAATGATAGTATTCGCCTAGTTGCTTTTTAATAATGACATGTTATAAATAAAAGCTTATTAGAAATTCGGTCAAATAATTAAAAAAAAAATTTTTTAGAAAGAAATTGAATAAAAAATTAATTATTTTGCCATTTTTCCCATAATTTAAATTAAGTAACAATAATATATGAAAACAATAACATACATAAATGCTATAGAAAAACTATTTACATCCGTATACAAACAAAAGTATTTTTTTGCTGCTGTTGTTATATAAAGAATTTAAAAAGGAATTCTTTATACTATCACAGCTGAACCTTTAAACACTTTAGTTTTGATTTCACATCCGCAAAGGATAGTTAGCTTTCCTAAATCAATACAATACTGATCCCCAAACAAACCGTATCAGAACAACATGATACAACTAATTTTTTTCCTTAAATTTCCTGTTGAAGAACAATGCGCTAAAAGAATGACTGCACGTCTCTCAGCCTATAAAAACATTCGCAAAATCCAATATTTGTTTCAAAGTCCTACTTTCCTCTTGGGAGTGCAATTCCATCAATGTTCTACACGGGAGATTTCACGGGGAAGGAAGGAGAAAAAAAAACTATCTCTTTTCTCCGAGAAGGCTTGGGGTATAGGCTAAGCTTTCTCACGAATGCCATCCGGAAAGTCAATATTAGAATTTTCTTTGTTTAACCCTTTTTTAAGGAAAGCTAATAGAAAAATTGTGAAATACTTTTTTTATAAAATAGATGCTGTGAATAAAAAAAAATATTATATTTTCGAATGAATTCAAAAAGTGCGTTTTCGTAAACAGACTATATTTAAAGGCAGTGTTCCAGTGCTGGATTTATATAGAGTTCTTTCAATTTTTTTCTTTAATGCACTATATACTTGCGCTTATTTTAAAAGAAAAAGAATATTTCCTTTTACTATAAGGAGAAAAAGTAAAACTTTTTAATATTTAAATATGCATATGTATAACTGGTATTACATAAAAATATGCATGTTTATATGCATTACACAGGACTAAAACTTGAAGTGCAATTTTTTTAGTCTCAGATTAAAATAGCTATTTATTATTAATTTCTGGTTGCTGAACAGGAATATGACAATGAAAATTTGAAATTATCTCCGTTTGTTCATACTAAGGTATTTGAAACTTAATTTTAATATGCGACAATGTGTTAACAGATGCATTTACAATCAATCAAAAAAAGTAAGAGATCCAGAATAACTTTTGCAGTTATCATTAGAGTTTCACATTAGGTATATCATTGGAAATGGCGCGAAGTCAATGAACATAGAGTGATTAACAAAGTTTATTAACAAAATTATTTAAGTGTTAATTTACACTAATTTGAAATTTTTCTGATAAAAAAACAAGAATTTTAGGCAAATCAATCCAGTATGTTATGAATAATAGACCACAAACTTTTGTGTTTGTTAAAATTATTTATTGTTAATATATAAAATTGAAAGAAATTTTTACCTACTTTCGATTTAAGAAATACCTATTTTAAATAAAAACTTACTAGAAAATTGGACAAATGGTTTTCTTTTAAAAATTGTTAGAAAAGAATTGAATAAAAAATTCATTATTTAATCATTAGATTTTTTTAATTAAATAGTTTTCAATTTACAATTTAAATCGAATTAAAATGGAAGAAATTGATATTTACTACATTTTATTCAAAATTATGATATAATTATTAATTGATAAAATTTTTATTAGTTTATGATTTCAAATTTGAAGCAATTCACATTTTATTAACTCATTGTTTTAACAATGAAACATTATTTTTAATTGTTTCATTTTTTTTTTTTTTTTTTTTTTTTTTTTTTTTTTTTAATCATCGCCCTAAAGTAAGTAACAAATGCTTATGTTCATGCTTAAAAAAAATTGTGTTTTGTGCAGTGTTATTCTTTTACATATATGTAATGAAAATACCCTTTTTCATGAGGGTTTGACCTCCAAATAGCTGGACACATTACAGAATTTTTATATTTAATTCAAATCATGCTGGAAATTATTGGATAAAAATTTAATTTTGAAAATGTTTTAAATCTACATTATGAAATACTTCATTAATGGAAAAGAAATTATTATTATCTAAAAAAAAATAGAGAAAGATTGGAAAGTTATAATATAAAATGTTGACCGTCTGTACAAAAATCATCAAACGAATAAGTTAGGATACTGATTTGTAAATATGTGATTTAGGTCAGTTTAAAATTATAAATTTGGTGATCATTTCTTTAGTAATAAAATAAAGATATTCTTACGTAAATTGAAATCATTATCAGAAATTTTTATAAATTAAGATTTTTGTTGTTAAAGAAATTAAAATTGAACGATGATGAAGCTAAATCGTCGATTTTTTTTTAAAATTTTTAAAATTATATGTATGTTGATATATTTTGCAATTTATAAAACAAATAAGGTGTGAAATAGAAGTTCATGAATAGTCTAATGACCTGGATGGGATAACAAAACTTTTAAATTAACAGCTTGAACAGATATGATATACCAAAATCTATTACAAAGAGATCTGTGGAAAATATTTCTATGCAATATTTTCTATGCAATATTTCCTATGCAATATTTCCTAAAAAATAGGAATGTGTAGCAAAACTTCAACACACTATGCTAATTTAATTATTAGTCTTTTGTCTCACAAATATAATGACCCAAGAATAATTAATACTTGCATTAAAAGTTAAGTAATAAAAATAATTTTAATTTTTTTGTTGATTTTTCATTTTTTATTTTAAATATTTTGCATGAAAAAACTAAATATTTCTAATTAAAAAAGAAAAATAACATTTTAAAGGATGAAAAATAAAATATTTCGAATATATATGTAGTATGTCTTGTTTTGTCCAACTGATGGAGAAATTCTTTATCTTCTGTCTTGTTCTTAATTTTGTGCATCATTTTTATTGTAATGTAATTCTGATATATATAAAATTGCATTGATTGATTGCTAAATTATAATCCTTTTAATGGAATTCGACCCACTTTCTTTAATAATGGTCATAATAGGACTTTTATCGAAGTTACTAATGATCAACTGTTTGACTTTTTTGTATACAATTGTATCAATTGTATGATTAAAATCAATTAGTGATACAATATTTTTTCTTGTTATGCCCATTGTATCGTAGCAATATGTTTAACAAGTTATTTTATTTTATGTAGGTTTTTTTTAGTTTCACAAATCAACAAACATATTTGTCCTCATTGTATAAATAAAAATATGAAAATGACAATAAAATAATCAATCTTTGAAAAATAATATTTGAAAATTTTTCTAAGGAATTTAACATTTAATCATTTAGGTGTTCATTTACTTATGGAATTTGAAAAATAGTTTTATATCAATTAATTATAGAAATACCAGATTTTGGGAAAATAACTTTTTCAAAAGGTAAAGTAGCAGACAAAAATTGTTTACTTTTCAGATATTGCAAGCCAATTTTTCAACAAAAATATAATTATTCTTTGCAAAGTATTCATTGTACAAGTTTCAAATTTAGTATAAGGGAATATGAGTTAGTAAAACAAAACGAAAATTCGATTAAACGAGGTGTAAAATAAAACACAATGTAAATACTTTTAAATAGAGAAAAAAAGATAATATAACATATTTATTGCATTTTTTTTTCATATTAGAAGCAAAAAGATTCTCATTTCAATATTTATAGATAGTAATTTAAACTTTGACTGATTTATGCAATTTATATTCTAACTTTCGTCGAGTTAACTCTTTTACTTTATAGCTTTACTTTATAAAATATTCTAATCTTTCCATTTAGCCATGCAGTCACACATTTACGAGGAAAATAAATCTTTCAATTTTATTGAAAAATATCCATGATAGATAATAACTATTTACCTTGAAGTGATTACAACATGGTATTTACAGTACAATAAGTGCCAGCTCCCAAACAACTCCACTCCGAATCAAAGCCCAAATCAGTCTTTGGCATCAAACCCAGAAGCACAAAGCAGTACTAAACAAATCAAAATCTCAATTGCTGCAATAACCCCATCCCCCGCATTTCGTACAGGAATTTTCACTCAACTGCCCCCCTGAGTGTTATAGCTCATCCCCCCTCACTCCTTCAAAGGGTAAGATTTCAACGATAAAGATACATGACTAAAGGGTCAAAGAGAAAAAGTCATCGCATGATTTTTCCGGAAAACTATTTCTTATGATGAGAGCACTACGTGACCTAGAAGAACAATCTGAGATAGAGATTCGACGGCCAGTACAGAAGCACTTCAATGTATGAAATTTACAGAAGTTTTAGATAGCGGTTCAGATCACTAGTGGTCTGAGTGGTTCAACGTTTCCTTAAATGTGAATTGCATCTGACTATCGATTTAAACAGTTTGGAATAGAAGATATATTGTAGATACAGAATGGTATATTTATTTCATTAATAAAGTCTTCCATTGATTTATAAATTTTTAAAATTTGATTATTGTCTTGAAATAAAATTAATTATATTATTTAAATTTAAAAGAATATACTGTCCTTTGTACATAGTGAGTTTTAGCTAGCATATAAGGGGAAGACTCTGCGATATTATATTTTGCATTGAAATAGTATGGTAATACCCAATTAACAAAACTTAAAACAATTTTTTTTTTTGAATTTTGATTTTTATTTTGATAAATGTATTGAAAGAAGATCATTACTTCTTATTAGTAATGTGTAACATTAATACAGTTATTTTTAGCTAGTTTATTTTATTTTATTTATTTTATTTTAAGCTAGTTTATTCTAGTTTTTTTTAGTACACTGTTTTAGCTAGCTTGCAATAAGAAGACTCTGTGATATTATATTTTGCATTGAAATAGTATGGTACTGTCCAATTCACAAAATTTAAGACAATTTTTTTTTTTGAATTTTGATTTTGATTTTGATAAATGTACTCAATGAAGATCATTACTTCTTGTTAGTAACGTGTAATACAGATACACATACAAATAGAAATCAATATAATAAACTGAGTGTATGAATTGCAAACATGAAACAATGATGCAGTATGTAATTAAAATGGTAATAATAAGCTTTGTGATGATTGCAACAGAGAATTAAGCATGAATATTAAGACTACCTTATTGGAGTTCTCCGAGTTTCTTTCAAAATAGTCATTTCTGAAGGACAGTCTCATGAGGTTTAGGAACAGTCACCGCTGTTGACAGCTTCATAGTCACTTCTAAATGACAATCACATTATATATTTCGAATGGTCGCACCGAATAAATTTCTTGCATATTAACAAGTAATATAAAAAATAAATAAATTCCTACTTTTTTTTCACTATAATGCAGAAAGTCCTTTATAAATAAAGGTGAAATGTTCATTTACATCTGGCGCCATCTATTGATAGATACATGGAACTTAAACCTAAAAAAAACTAAAATTAATTAATTTAATTTAACTACTGAAGTTATATTTGAAAAAGCTATATTAACATCAAGTATCATTCACTACAAGTTCAAAAAAAATGTATTTGAACTTGAGTGGATGAATAAGAAGTATTTTATTAAGGATTGAAAATTTGAACAAGATATATATAGGGAGAGTGTGAGCTAATAGCAGGAATTGAAAAAATAGTCGCCACTAAATGACACTTATATGCTTATTATAAGGTGCCACTTCTACATGATAGTCAAATACATATTTAGAAGACACTCCTGAGTGTTAGTTTCCTTTAACAACAATCCCACCTGGATAATAATCACATGCCCATTACAAATCCTTTAACTAACATTTACATGCATGTTAAATATCCTTTTAATGACAGTAACGTGCTCATTATTAAACGTCACTCATGTTGACAGCAACATGCAATGAAACAGTCACTGTTATGTCTTTATGGAAAACGCTACTTCTTTTTTACTGAAAGTATTTTAGTAGTTTCCAGATGCTAAGACCTGAATAAACCCTTCTCTAATAATAATTTATTAGCTGTCAGTGAACTAATAGATGTGTCTGGGTAAGAGACTGCCACTAGAGATGTTCTAACATTTATTTTTTCTCCAATTATTATGTTATTTCGAACCTACCAAGCTTCTAAATATTTAATTTCAATTTGCATCCTGACATAAAAATACAAAAAAATTTTATTAATGCTTTTCAATCATCGTAATTATATATAACTAATATAAATTATTACAAACAATCTATGCAACATTATTATCTACGACAACATTTGTTTTCTCACATATTAAAAATAATTTTAAAATATTTATTTTTTTAATATTTATTTTAAGTTATATACAAAGTTTTCCAATGGATTTTTTATTAATTAAAAAAAGTACGTTTTTTTTTTCATTAAAAACTAGAAATACTTTATTTAGGGCATATTTGCAAATTCTTTCCCACAGAATTTCATCGTTTATGCATTAATTTGATTGAAAAGAATAGACTAATTTTAAATTCTTTTTTTAAAGAATATCTACAATTACTCTACTGCAAATTGGAATTTAATCGTTTGCTTTCAAGTTTTTCTTACTTAAAAAGAACTTCATTAACTGCTAAAAATTTTTTATCAGATTTACTTACAAATGCCTTACTTGCCTACAACTTGCCTTACAATTCAGAAAGAATGTATCAATAAATTGATGTTTTTGCATATTATATTTATTAAAAAAATAGTTTCATGTCTAGAATGCATGTGAGTGAATGAGAAAATGTGACGCATCTATAATCAGGCTGCTTAGTGGTGATTTGTAGTGCTCATGATCGAAAGTTGGTGGATTGCTTAAGGCATATATAAGTTGAATAGATTATCAATAATTTCGGTGAAAAATAAATTCACATGTTTAAAATAAGTCAGAAAATTTCCTTAAATGTATAAGGCTTTATTCAATAGAAGAAAGAGGAGAATTTATTTTCGCATTAATTTTGGAAATGCTTGTTCAAATCATCATTCCCCCCCGCCCTCTTCTTGTTTTCTCTTAGGCTCCTATTTTCATGAGTTTTTTTTATTTCAATATGGTTACAGATATACTTTAACACATATGAGCAATTGTTTATTTATTAATAAAGAATTTGCAAATACAAAATTTTAAATTTTATTTACCAACAAATGAATTTTGTTTCAAAAGTACATTTGAATTGCTTTATCGTGATAACAGGAAGTAATTTAAGGAAAAAAGGTATCTAAATATTCTTCTATTTACTTCAAAAATTTATTGCAGACTTTGCGTATAACACTCGTTTACCATATGTCCTCATACGAAACTCCCTGAATACTATTGTGATATCAATACCATTGAATAAAATAAAAGTTTATTTTCTGAACTCCAATGTTACATTGATTAAAAAACATAATTCTGGTAGGTAAAGATACCAAGTGATATCAAGTAGTAATTTATGTATGATTATACTAATTATACAGAGGGTTTCGGATAAATGTTCAGAATATCAGATCAGAAATAAAATCAAATTCTGCATAAATGTTTACAAAACGCAAACAAAAAAAAATATGTGAAATGAAGGTTGCCTATGTTTGTTTAATTTGAATTGTCCTTAATTGACCTTTACTTGATCCTGATTTGATAGCTACATTTTGCTATCAAACAGAATGTAATGATTGTGCACAAAATTTTGACGTCAAAAATGTTGAAACTCTAACTCGTTGCCTATTTGTAACGCAATTAATATGTAAGTAATTACGCTGTAAAGGTATTTAATCTGTAGAAGGCCTCAAGAGCAAATGTCTAGCTACAATATGTTATTCAATATATACAATACAATATTCAGACATGATGAGACTAAGACAATTATGATTTATGCGCCTCAATAATGATTATAACACAATAATTGTGCCACAATAATGATTTCTGTGTTATGTGCCTCAAATAGCGTTTGGAGTGGTCTTGTTTATATTTTGTTGTTTTCTCTTCCCCACACCGCAAGAACACAGTGCATAGGAATCACTCCTTTCTTCCTGTCTGTAAACCATTAGCTTCATGCTTAAATTAAACTTTAGATATCCAAACATAACAATTTTCTACATGGAGCCAAAGGAACATCTAACACTAATTTGCTGGAAAATATCTTTTGCTTTGAAAATCCTGAAAACCCTTAACTGTTCATCTCAAATTCTAACCGAGTATTCACATAACTCGTCATCTAAAATTCTAACCACTTGTCTTTATTATGAAACAATATACCAATTTTTACCTCACCAAACAATTAACTTAAATTAAAACATTTCTTAGAAATTTTTTACCTTTCCAACGTTGATGAGTTATCCGAAAGGTCTGGATGTTAAAATCAATTCAAATATTCCAATTTTATTAATTGGCCAATTTTTTCTTAATTTTATTTTCCCATATAGCAAATGACAATATGTATCTGTTATCGCTATCCCACTTCTGAAATTTGTTGTCGCCAGCTAGCGAATAGTTGTGTCAGGTGGTTTAGTGTTGTAGACGTCTGATAACACTATTCTTCTCTTTACATTAATTTATTTACAACATTAACAATACTTTACGCAGAATAATACACATGGAACCCTGTGCCTCTTCTATAATATGAATTCTATTTAATAAAAACCATGAACACATCACATACGGTCTCTGACCGTGTATCTCCCTCATACGCTCCTAGCATTCTCCTCGTCATCTCAAATTCTAACCACTTGTACTTACCAGCTCAACCAGTTTACACAGCACTGGTCACAGTGGCGGTCTCTCGCGTCCATCTAATTATAATTAAACCTCGGGTCTGAATGGCCGAGTGGCTAGCGCTCTGGCGCTCGGTACCACAGGTTTCGGGTTCGAATCCCGGCGGTGCCATAGATGTTGTAGTGGTTCGGAATCCACTTTAAACCGTAGGTCCCGGTCGAATATGATCGTAGAGCGCTGCGGGGGCATTGTTACTCCGCGTCCGTGGCTTATCTTCAAGTTACACGTGCCCCCTGGGTAATGCAAAGTGAGTAACGTTTGTGCAGAGCTTGCCTTAAGGCATCCAAAACCAAGTGTCTAAGTGTTTGCCATCTGCATTAGAAGAAAAAAAAATAATTAAACCTTACATATCGATACATAATATATAATATTAAGGATACAGACACACACCCCTCGTCTGCAATAGCAAACTAACAACAATGAAATGAGGCGGAAAAGTTCGTAGACCAAGTACGATTACAATTTAAGAGGTTGCAGTTCTAAAGAGCTTGCAACATTTTCGACACCATTAAGAATTCATACATGAAATTTGAGTTATATATTCATTTTAATTGATTTACTAACAACTACTTTATTTACCGAGCCAGTTTTTTTTATTAACAAATATCAAAATAAATGTTATATATATAACATTAAATCAAAATTTTCAGTGTAAATATATGCACTTAGAATTTCATTAAATAATTTTCAATAATTTGCATTTAAAATTGAATGTTAAGTTTCAAATTTCTGCTGCAATTCAATGTTAAAATATAATAAATACACTTTAATTAACGTGTTTATTTTTGTAATGTGTTTTTATAGTAATTCATCTATTTATCGAATTGATTTATTTACTCACTCATCAAAAATTAAATAATTATTTTAAATAACTACACAATGTATTTGTTTTGTATATTGATTAGTATTGGACTTAATGTTTCTGGCTAAAAATAAAAAAGGTTGGAAATTTTTATTTGCTATTTATTTCGTATTTGATCTGGTATTTTATCGTCGTAATTATGCTGCACCCGCGGGTATTATTGGTTAATTAATTGTATGATAAACGAAACACAAATAATATGAATTCTCCCATGGATTGTAATCTTTAATAAGTATTTTGTTGTTTCTCTTATTTGACTGAGCTACCATTTTAATGAGGTAACACTTTTTTAAATGAATTAAATATTCTTGAATTATTAATACCACTTTACTTACAAAACTTCTTTTTATCTTGATATTCGTTATGTTTCTTTAAGTTAAATCACACCTATATTAGGTGACTGAAAATTTTGCAATCATTTCATTTAGCTGTTTTAAACACTATATAGTAAAATGTTAAGTTAGAAAAAAATATTTTTCAAAAGTCTATTATTTTCAAATTAATTTTATGTATTGTTATAAATTCTAAAATTCTAAAATACAAAATCAGTAAAAATTATCCTGTAAGTTATACTGTGAATTTATAAAACAAAAATCCTTATTATGATATTTCAAAGACAAACATGATTGCATTTGTAGGGAGTAAATTAGCTAAACATATTAAAACGTTAGATCATTTATTAGATATATAAATATTTCTATGTTATTCAAGAACTATTTACACGAAAATAACTTGAAAATTATTATTTATTATCATATTTAATACTGTAAAATAATAATGAATTGTTTACCATTTTTATATTACTTTTAATTTTGCTGAAAGCTTTATGAATGTAATTTTATATTTGTTTTAACAATGATTTGGAACATGTGGGAAATAAAGAAAAAAAGTATATATAAATGATTTTAGAAACCTGGTTTTTTAATATTGATTAAATACGTATTTTAAAAAGATACTTTTACAGTCAATTTTTATTCAATTATTGTAGATTTAATAAATTTACAGCTCACATTTTTCCCTCGTATGTTTTAATTTCAGTATTATAGTTAACATCTGACACATGGAATCTGTAAATCTGTCTTCTGAAAGGAAATTGTCTATATTACTATTGTTTTGTATTTAAATATACTTTTTGGAAGTATTTAAAAAATTATTATTTCACATTATTTTATTTTTTTGTGTACCTCGAAGTAGTGAAACTCTTCTACTAAACTACACTTCAGATGTCAAGCTGTCATTTTTTTTTGTAAATAAGTGTACAATTCATAAGAGACAACTGTTCTATTAAATTTTATGAAGGAAATATGACCTTATTAGTTAATTTTTTAAGAACCGAAAGGTAAATGTAGGACATAAATATAAAGATTATTTTAAAATAAATTATACGAAAAACAGAAAAACACTTTGAAAAAATAATCAGTTTATCAAAATTAATACTAGTGTTTTATTCAGCATAATGGTTACAGAATAAAATTATGCTGAATTATTAACCGTCCTGTTATCTTTATTTGAGTGCACACAAGTGCAAAATTGTTTTATCTAATTACTTAACCTTCTAATACACATAAATGGATATATATCTATATTAATTCAATATTTGTTAGAATATTATTTATTAAGCTGCATTTAAACAGTCTATTACACACACATATATTTTTACAAAGAAACTCTTTTTTCCACATAATATTTTTCTCACAAACTACAATGCCATTGTCTGGTCTAAATGAGAAATTAAACGCAAAGAAAGCATCTTCTCATCCTAAATTTCGCTATCCATCTTGTCAAACGTCTAAGAACCGGAACTTCCCAGAACTTAAATGCAAAGTAAAAGCTAAAATATACAAACTAGCTCCTTTACCCGATAAGGGAGAAGGCGTTTGGTCATCCGAGCAAGCACCCAAATGAGGAATTTATTGGAACGCAAAATCCTCTTTTACCTCCTGGCAATCTGGCCGTCGCTTGCACCACTATGACTCCGAACAATCATTTCTGAATTTTGTGCCGACTTGCTTCAGTGGTGCTCAGAGTATGGCAATGGATTTAAGAGTAGCCATTCCAATATCTTTGGTCGGAATCATCAAATTGATGTCGTCCGCTCGAGTCACGACATTGGAAGTATCATTTTAAAGCAGAATGATCATGGATGGTTAAAGTTTAATAGAGCGGGATTACGGTGAAATACTCGTGGCGGATATCATGGAGCGGCACTGAATTTACCCGAAGATTGGGACTTGATCCTGGAGTCGGTTTGAATCTCAGAGTCATTCGATCGTGAGTTCGGTTTATCTACTCTAGTGTTTGTGGCCAGGGATTTGATGTGGTTTTAGGTGAACTTCGGCGTAAATTTTGTTAAGGAACTCTGATTTAATGGAAATATATGGCATTAGAATGTTCGGGGATTGAATGGTTAATTTATTCCGATTTCTGGAGAATATAAACCAAATATTAAATATCAAAGGAAATTGTTTAATTAAATTTTATGTATAACAAATATTTGAATTCTGTATAAGGTTTTCGAAAAGTTATGCGTTTTAAATATTTTATAAATTTTTATAGATAGGATTAATGATTAATGATATAGATTCCAAGAAATGAGAAACATTTTTATAATGCTAAGTCAATTATATTAAACAGTTGTTATGCTATCTACTTTAACTAAAATAGACGTAGTAATAATATGTACTAGATGTAGTAATAACAATTAGTTGTACAAATGTTTTAAAACAAAATATTCCTTTGCAATTGATAGGTTTTCTTTATTATACTTTGAAATCCAATTGCTGATATTTTATGTAAAAAAAAAAAAAAAACAGTGCAATATTTTATATTATAAATTAAAGAGATATAAATTTTTAAGCAAGTCCTAGAATATATTTTTGTTTTACATATCATTTGAGATAAATAATAAATTATATATATTTTTACTTCATAAATTTTAAAATTCTTCTCCAATAAACTCCTTCAAATTGCTTTATTTTATTTTATATTCATGTTTACATTTATAAGGGGTGTTTTCATTTTTTTTTTTTTTTTTTTTTTTGGTAATTTTTTACTTACTATAATAATAAAAATTTCATTTGCCTTTTTTATATATTACCCGTGTTCATTTTAAAAACATATTTTGTTATATAAATAACGCAGTTTCTTCATTGTATCCCACAATTTTATTTGAACAAAGCTATCTTTAAATCTAACTTTTTAAATTATTGAAACACATATTGAAATTACTCTGAAAATTAATTTTGGTCCTAATATTTTTTTATACTCAAAAGTCAGCAAGCTTCATTAAAATTAATTATATAAAGTCTTAGACATCACATTTCCAGTTGAACTTTAAGTGAATAAAATAATAAAATTTTATTTCAGCTATCAATTTTAATGAGTGTATTTAAAAGCATAAAAAATAAGTCTTTTTTTTTTAATCTAGAGATTTTCTTTCAGCACTTTAATCAAACCCGCGCTTCCAAAATCAATTGAGACCTTTTCAAGCATTCCCATGGGGACGAGATCTCCCTGCACCAGGAACTCCAATTAATTCAGAAAACTCGTCGGAATCCAGCGCTCTACTTAAAACCCATCTCCAAACATATCACTCGAAAACCCCCTTCCTGCTAAATATTCCTTTCGTCGATCTCCCAGTATCTTTACCCCATTTCGAATAAAAGCCTGATAAAAAGAAGACATTAAATTTGCGTGGGTGTGGGAAGGGGGCATTCGAAATCCTGAGTACACCACGGTGTACCTTCGGACCTGAAGACGTGCATACAAATGATCGTGATTTCCATAAGCCTCGACCATCAGCGTCAGAACCACTTTGAAAACGGGGAAGAATTTCTTAACTGTAACTGCAATCATTATGATGACTGCTCCATTGGTTCCTTTCTTCGAACGTTGGAGGTGGAGGGAGGGAGGGAAGTTATCTTGCAAAATGGCTCCCGGGTTTCGCGTTTTAAGGAAAGCGGTTTTCGCCAAGGTATGGAGGTCACGATCGTCCCGAAGCGCAAAGTTTAAATTCGTTTCCCCTTTTCGTTGCAGGATAATCCTGGAAAACGGAGTTATCCCGAAGTGAGGAATTTTCCTGTAGATGGATGTAGGGCGTGTTGTTCTCCGTCTATTCCTGTCTGGAATGTTTTCAAGACTATGAGATTGTTGTGGGTCATTTTATGTCTAGATGAGTCGTGTGTTGAAAGGACAAAATGATGTGGCGTTTTGTAAGATGATTTTGGAAATGGGAAAATTTTATGAAGTGCATTTAGAAGATAAAGTTGCAAATATACTTAATAATTAAAGTGATAAAAAAGATGCGAAAGAAGTTCTCACTTATTTTGTTGGTTTTTGCTAAATTTTGATATTATTCTTTTATATACCATCACATATGTGATGAGAATGTAGATATATTTAATGTTGTAGTTAGATATATTTAAAGTTATTGTTAAAATGCTGTTGTATATTGTTGTTGTTGTGACTAACCCTCAGTGTCCGGTAGCGCGGGACAGATACCCCATTAGTAATCTACTCCTGGATCGAGGGAAATGGGGCAGCTTTTATGTAGAACATTTAATATTATGGTAAAAATGAAAAAATATTTAATTTTCAGTATTTTTATGGAAATGTAGAATATTTATCATTCAATATTAAGGTGGAAATGTAGAATAATCCATGTTTAATGTTTTGAACGAGATGTAGAATATTTGATGTTGAATATCATGGCAAAAATATATCATATTCAATTTAAATTAAGAATATTGCATTTTTAAATATTTATTGTTATGATTGAAATGCAGAATATTTCAGTAAATATTCAATTCAAATGTAGAATATTTCAATAAATATTCAATTCAAATGTAGAATATTTCTATAAATATTCAAATCAAATGTAGAATATTTGAATAAATATTCAATGTTCAATACTAAAGTGGAAATGTAGAATAATCCACGCTTAATGTTATGAACAAAATGTAGAATATTCGATATTGAATGTTATGTCAAAAAAGTCAAATGTAGAATATTTACTAATTCGAGAGTGTACAATTGAGCTTGGAATAATTGGAAAGGGGGATAGATTCGCTTAGAGAATAAGAATATCTGCACTGCATTTACATTTCAAATTAAAATTATTAATTTTCAAAATTTCAGTTTAATTTTCAACACCTTGAAAATTCTAACCAGATATACTCTGTACCATAATTTTCGGGAGTTCTATTCGTTTGTTAGTACTGTGGCTATATCAAATGCACACAATTGAGACATTGGAATACAGGAGCTAGTTTATTTAATTTTTGAATAGTGGTATGATGGCCAAGTGGTTAACGCTACGGCTGTTTGTACCACAGGCTTCAAGTCCGAACACTGGAGGTGGCTTGGTTGTTCGTTAATGGTAAAATATCCACTTTAAACTATAGGTCCCGGTTTAAATATAAGTTTGAATCAATTACAGAAAGAGTATTTTTAGTTATTGATTCTGGAGACGATTTTGTTTCAATGTATTATTCGTTAACAATATAATTCTTATTTTGTTAATTTTTCTTATTCATCCTTTTATAACATTTAATGATAGCTAACAGTTTTCTACTTGTATAATATTTATCTTTTTTAAAATATCACATATATATGGAAATCTATATTATCATATCTGTAATAATAAATTAACATATGTATATTAAAATAAGATCGTTTTAATCATTTTTTACACCATTAATGCAACGTAATCCTAATAACTTCAATCACAATATAATATGAAATATTTTATTTAAGCATGTATTTTACAAAGAAAAAAGGAATTTTTGATCCGCAAATGAAAAAGACAAAACAAATTGTCCCATATTCACATTAAAAATTTAATATATAAGAATATATAATAGGTTAAAATCATTACGCTGTAATATTAATAATAAATAACGTAAATAATATATGTCTATTTTACGTTATTGAAAAAGCTGATTTGTCACGACTTTATTTGCAGGACACAATTTAAAGGAAATGATTCCAGGTTTAAAGTAACTAAATATAAGCCTCAATACATCATAAAATTGATTATTATTAAAATAATACTTTTTTATCATCTGATATTAAATAACAATTAAAGAATATGATCTTAAAAAATGCGACTTTTACACACACACACATACACATATATACATGTGTGTGTATGTTATTCACACACACACACACATGCACATATATACATGTGTGTGTGCATGTTGTTCATACATATACACACACACAAACATATATAGATATGCATATGTGTATGCAAATTAAACACATTATTACAATTATAATGAGTACTTTATGTTCCATCCATTTTTAAGTCAGATAAAAATAACAAAGCATTCAAAGGGAGTTTTAATACAATGAAATAAAACTTTAAACATTTTTTAAATAATTCTCAAACTCTAATTATCAAAAGAGAATTTTTTTTACTTCATGTAGAAATCGTATTGTATTTATTATGCTATTGTATAGCTTATGTTGTTATATTTATAAATATTCCTGCCTTATAATGCTTTAATGGTGCAAAGAAATACACCAAGAATGCTTATCACGCAGGCTTTTACACTAATAATCTTGGTTTGTAGATTTTACATACTCGATCCACTTTGACAAATCATCAGTAAATTTCCGCGAGTACCCAATAATGTAACCACGAATATACTTATGGGGCGAATAAATTTTATGTTGTCACCTCTTTTCACTTTACATTAAAACCTTTTAGCTAATGGATGGATTAATTTACAATCCGCTGTCCATCACTAGGGGGGACAAACGCAGTTTGAGATTGTCAAATTAAATGGGATACGTGCTTTGAAATGGAAAACAACGTCCTGTAATGACCTATAATCCAAAAATCCATTGAATTACTTCAAAGATTTAATTAATTCACGTCATGGCAATATCGCGAATCTTAATGTCCTTTTCTCTGTAATGCCAAGATCATTAAAACTTCATTGTTCGGAATAGTGTTGGAACAGCAGAACAGCATAATGGTAAAGCCCTAAGATAATGTTTCCTGGAATCAGTAAATTTCTCCTTGGTACCTGCACTAATAAGGCCATTAAGGAATGCATAAGGATTCATTATGCTCCTACCTAACACATTGATGTATGGAATATCGCAATATATTTACCGTACATAGTACTTTAAATGGTATAATAATATATTCTCGTTAATCCTTTTTATGTGAATCTGGAGAAATTTCCATTTAACAGTGTGAATAAAAATAGCATAAAAATATTAAATCTACATGAAAAACAGCTATTGTATTTTTTTTCTATATGTCAGAGACTTCGTGTTGCAGTAAAGGTAGACTACGAAACACCTACCGATATGTATAGTGAATTAATTATTTCAGGAAGACTTTTTAGGGGGTTTACTTCATTATTTTGGGATTCATGAAAGGAAAACGTGAAAAACTTTAACCAAATAGTCTAATAAACAATGGAAAAAAGAATAATGTGCATGTTTTTCTTGGTGTTAATTTTTTTTTGTTATTATTTAGGAGAGGATGAAAAAAAAATATTTATTTTAAAATTTAAAATATAAAATATAAATTTTGGCGAAATTTTACGATATTTTATTTTCGCTTTAAATTTATTCAATTGTATTTTCTATTTAAAAATGTTTTTTTCATTATTGATTAATAAAACGAAATTTGCATAAAAATCGAATAATCGAGTATTGTTTTATATGTTATATTTGAATCGTGTAAATAAAAATATTTTGCTAGTGTTTTGGTGAAAGAAAATAATTTTCTTCTAGACTTCTGTTAACTTTGTTTTTATATATAATTGTTAACTTTGTTATTATATTGTTGACATTTTGAGTTTAATAGGATTCATGCAGCATATTTCCTGGAATATTTTCTAAATTATTTTGCAAATCTTCAGTGATAACTTTTCTTGAATAAATGTATTTATTTATTTTTATTTTTATTATAAATTATTTTATTTTAAACATATATTTGAAATGAATCCATGAAATTTAAATAAGCCATATAATATATCTGCTAATATATTTATATAAGCAATTTATCACGAAAGTTTAAGTTCTTTGTTAATTATTATTGATAATTAATTACATGTTTTTATTCATATAACTAGTAATTTCTTTTACATTTTTTTATATAATATTTCATCTTTTTATCGGACTCATCTTTCATACACTCTCTAACTATGTATACAACTTTTAGCCGAAAATATTATTCAAGCTTTACTTTTTTCACTTTTTCGTAATTACAAAAATGTTTTCTTGAATGGTTAAGGCTGCAAAATATGAACCTTAAAAATAACACAGAGCTACATTTCTTTTAACTCTCAGATGTTGGTTTTAACATGCGCAATCTGCTTCATATAATATATACTATATTATTTCATAACAATAGTTTAAATTTAATATACTGTAGTAGAAAATTTATCTAATTCAAAGAATAACAAAAAGGTTTAGTTTTTTTTAGTTATTAGTTTTTTAGTTAGTTTAATTATTTTTTTTTATTGATTTTATAGCATTCTCAGCCTTTTATTTGATTATTTAGAATTCAACAAATTATTTATTTCCTCAAAAGATATGATAAAAATGAAAAATCTAAAGAACGTGACAAATACGAGATTTTGTCTTTTTGTAATCTCTTAATCAATGAATTTTGTGTAAGGAGTCATTTTATTATCAGTATATATTAAATATAAAAACTAATCTTACAATTTCCTTCAAAGTTATGCCTCTCTTTTTATATTTATCTTTGGATTTATGCATGTGTTTTTCACTGTGATTTCAGTTTAAATCTCCATAAAATAATAAATTCGTTGGCAGATTTTGTTTATATCTACAGTAGAAAGAATCACTCTAATAATTCTTCAGAAATACTTAAAGTTTAAATGGGAGATTTATTTTCAGGGAAAAACATGCTTTGAATACATAAATAACTATCTAAAACTTCTTACTTTAAGTCTTAATCAAATTCGTTAAAGGATAAATATAAAAACTTCTTTAAGCTTAAATTCAGATAGTCAGAATGGGTATTATTTGATTTAAAATATCGATGTTATACTTCGATGTAATCTTATTATGAATATGAAAAGTTATAATTCATAAAAACAGATAAAAACATGAAATTGTAGAGCTTGTGAAATTACCGCTTTATGAGAATTAATAAACTTTCACTGAAATAATATAATAATATAACTGATATGAAACTTTCTTTTAAATAGTACTTACTTAATTAATCTTACATACTACAAATATAAAAAATCTCTTACTGAATTTGATTTAGTTAAAATCAACATGAAAAATTCTATACTTCAGTAAAAGAGGAATATGATTTAATTTTTTTTTTGCTTACATTTGAGGAATGGCTCGGTTAATTAAGCATTATTTTTTTAATAAAAAAATTCAAAATTCACGTAACCCACTATTATACTTATTATTTAACTTCTAAAAAGATAATATCTATTTATCTCAGTATATTAACAATTGTGAAATTTTTATAAATCCATACAAGATGCGAGAAATTTGTAACAAACACAATGTTTTAAAAATATTCCTTTATTTTCAAAATGTTATGTGAGATTTGCTGTATGATCCAGAAACAAAAAAATAAATACTAGATAAAAAGCCCTTTTTTTTCACAAGTGTTAAAAAAATTAAGTACTGCTTCTGTAATACGCGTGTATAACTCGAGCAAAAAAAATTGAGCCTTCTTCGTTGGTATACTACTGTATACTAATAATAAAAAAAAAAGAATTTCTATGACAGCTCAGGGGTAGAAAAGAGAAAATCGAATGTTCGAAATTTTTCCCACCTCAGAAAAAAAAAAATATATCTTTGCGAACAACCTCCCAACTTTACGAGCTAGGATCAGGTGCGAAGAGGAGTTACCAAAAAAATATATAAAAAAGAAAGAGAAAAATCAGCCCCAATACTTTTGAATTCCCTTACATTGCGTTTTCGGAGTTATTCCTTCAGTTATTGGGCGATAAACTCCGAAATATCTTTGATTTATAGACGCCCGGACGTCTGAAGCTGGGGAAATATTGCAAGATCAAACGTCTTTGTCCCTCTTCCGTTTTCATGTTTTCCCTTTCTCGTGAAAGGGGGAAGGGGAGAAATCGGTGTGAAAGTCTGAGATTAAAAGAAACTCAATCTTTCTGATCTTCCGACGAAGAATTTCGTTTATTTGGTTAAATAGAAAAAGGCTCCATCTCCACATTGACACCACCTTTTCTGTGAAGAAAAGGATTACTAAAGATTTTATTATTGTGTACGTACAGAAGTACGTATACAATAATAAAATCTTTAGATAACTATCAGTTTTCACATTATAAATCTATTATTATTAAATATTGAGTTTTTTATTTAAATAAAATGTAGTTTATAAAAATTTCTTAGGCAAGAATATACAAGGTGATGAAAATAACTTTGCCGATAGGAACATGTTTATCGCCATGTACAAGTTTGTATAAGTATTTGTATATACGATAGTAGTTGTATATAGTTGTACATGTTATACTAGTATACAACATGTGCAAGTATTTGTCCACCAATTGAAAGATGTAGAGAGTCCAGACGTAGATAATTCAAGATTTGTGGTGGACGAAGTAAAATACCATAAATGGCTTTGGAATGCCGCTCGTAAGAAGAGTAGTGGAGATGACCAATAAGGAAAAACAGGTGACTGGAAAACAAAATTTTTCATTCGAATTGTGAATTCTTCCCTTGACTGCATCTGCAAAAGATTGTACTTTGCATGCAGGGGATGATAGGCAGCAGTATCAAATATGTCAATGCTTTATGTTAAACGTGTGATTCTTCAAACGAACATGAGGTTTATGAAAATTTTTGTTTTAAAATTTAAAAGTTATAGTTACCTTTTATCATGCTATGTCCGCATTGTAGTTATGTGCTGCTGATCTCAATCCAATGATATTTTTCTTGAATATATTTGGAATTCTCAAGAATTTCCAATAAACATTATTGCAAATTCAATGAATCTGAAGTTCATTTAGAATCAGTAAACTGCATGTGACTAAAAATAAGTACGCCATATACGTCTTTATTCTTCGATTTTTAATATAATTTGAATAAATTAAATTTTATTAAGAAAGCAATGAGTTTTTTTAATTCACATTTGTTAATAAATATTGAAACACACACACTAAAAAAATCTGTATGTAAGAAAAGAATAGTATGAAAGCAGAATTTATTATAAAAATAGTCAGTTTTTGAAAGAAATATTTGCTTAAAAGTTATTAGTTTCTGAATTTACATCTTATAAAATTGCGTTGATACTCAAAAATAAGGAATATTTTAAGATTTGTATTTGCTGTGAAGGTTTTATCAACATTATTTTATCATTGGCTCAATAGCGATGCGATTCAAGCGATCTTACAAATAGTATTCAAAGTATTTACATTCGTTTTCTATTTTATTTTTTTATTTTTCGTTTTCTGAGGAAAATCCTACCAAATTAAAATATATATATATATATATTGATCAAGGATTTTATCCTGCGTGATAAACCTAATATTCAAAACACATACTGCCAAATACATATTTATTTGATGCAAAAGCCATAAACAATTTACTACGGATTGCTATCCTTCTGTAGTAAAAGAATTTTTGTGTTTAGAGAAGATAAAAAATTGATATAAACTAATTCAAGTTGATAAAACAAAAAATTTTGTGAGACTTGAATACTCTTAAAATCTGCACATGAGGCAGTTATGAGACGATGGTACTAAAAATGTAAAATAAAATAAATTTTGCGCAGAAAATGACCTGGAAATAGATATTTAATTATTTTGTCTTTTTTTAAGTAGAGAGAAACGGTCTTTTTACTTTAAATTAAAACTGAGACAATTTTCAAGATGATAAAGGACTGATATAATTTCATATTCAAATTTAAATTGGTTTACAATTTAAAAACTGTTGTTGTTTGTTTTTTTTAAAGTGAAAATCATCTCAAAATCTACTTTTGCAAAATAATTTTTTTTTTTCCGTGATCTATAACAGAAATTTTTCGAAACTTTTTGCACTTTAAGATGGTAAAAAATCTATTAAACATCCTTTATTTATAAATATGTCCGATGTATAAATTTCTGTACATAAAAAAAATTGCTCAAAGAATTTCGTACATAAAAATAACGTTTTTAAATATTTCAGCTCATCGTACAAAAAGAAATAAATAAAAAAAAAAAAAAAAAAAAGTCCTCACCTAGCATTTCCTTTTTTTTTATGTTAAGAATGTTAACTATCGGCACAAATCGCAAGGAAAACCAAATTACCATGTTATTCGTGCAATTATATATTTATGTCTCTCTCTTTATAATATATATGTTAAATTGTTTGGTATGTTTGAAAACCGAAATAAACGTTGTTCTTTCTTGAATGCGTGAAATATTTTGATGTGTATAAAGAATTCCAACAGCTTTTCTATCCTTTGAAAGAATTAACGGAATACAAGAATAATTGAATAATATTATATGGAAAAAGTTTATCTCAAAATAAATATCAGTCTTTTGTGTTCGTTTCAACTTCGACAAATAAATGGAATTTACTGATCAGGATTTTAATTTTGATTTTATTATCTTCTCATTCCGAAACTATTTTTTTGTAGTTTCCAATTAGATTCTCATACTGATTTTTACAATAATAGAAAGGACAATACTTTTTTTTTTTTTTTTTTTTTGGAAAAAATAAAAAATTGCTAATTTACATTTGCTATAAGAATGATTATTTTGTCTTTTCTCACTTGTCATTAGTTACGAATAAATTTTGTAAATTAAATTGCAATGCTCATTTATCAGAATCAATTTTGTTCGACAATTTTTAAATTTTATTTAAAATGACTTTCAAATTATGATTTTTGTTAACAGTTGTTTATGTTAATTTTCAGTTTTCTTCTTTTTCTGTTATTTTTAAGCCATTGAATTTTCATACTTAATATTATTAAACAATTATACAGAAATGGAAATATTGGAATTCCTGAAATTGTTAAAAATATTAATTTATTTATTTTTTTGCAAAGTTACGGTTAAAATATATCTATTATATAAATTTATAATATAACAAATTAAAATAATTAATAGAGTGAGAATGAAAATGTTTATTTTTAATTCCTTTACTTATATAAAATAAAATTATTGCAGTTGAATACATTCATAATTGAATTTTTGAACGATAAAGGATTTCAGAACTTAAAAGATGAAAACAATAACTTAACAATTAAATGAATTTTAAAATATTAACATATTATTAATTTATTGTTTTTGCGTTTAAGTCAATCAAATACGTGAAGAATTAATACATACTATATCATTAAATTTATAAATAATTAAATAAGTTTTAATAAGTTATAATTATTATTCAAACAGAAGCCAAAAATGAAAAATAATCTTTTAACAAAAAACAAATTATATTTAACAAACAAATTAAATTGTTTCTTTTAACTTAAAGCTGTTGTAATATACAAAGTTTAAATTTTTTGAATATTTCAATAAAAAAAATGTTCTTGTTATTTTCTTTTATTAATTAAATTCAGAAGTTCTGGATTTTGTAAAATAATTTTCAATGTAATGAAAATTTTAAGTTTATTTAGAATTATACAGAAAAACATTTTTACATCGCTACATTGTAAATATAGAAAAAAAAAACCAAAGAAAAATATGAATTGTATACATAATTTAAAATTTACGAAAGATAAATATAAAATGAAATGAAAAATATTTATTTGACACATTTATGTATTCACACCTTTCAAACATGAAGCTTTCAAAGGTTGTTCTTGTGTTCCTCTGGAAATTTTTATGTGTATTATAAAATAAAGTTAAAGCTTGTGTAAATAATAAAATCCATGTATATCGTGCTAAAATGATTTTTACCGCAATTTTACACTATTTATACTTTATAAAGTTTGAAAGAGAAAAATAAAACGTATTCCTATTTGCATTGGGAGTTTGCAAATGTTATGTTTTTCGTTAAGTAATATATTTAACTTTTATTTCATGAGTTGGGAATGAAAGAAAATTGTGGAGGTGTTTTTTTTTCCGGATAAATATTTCCTCCATTCAATGAATTCGTATGTATTATGTAGTTCGCCAATGAATATAACAAAACATATTTTTATAATAAAAATATTCTTTTATCTACATTATCCATTCAAAAGCTAGTGAAAGCGATGTAGCAATTCTGAAATCTCTTAGAATACCAAATGCTTTTTTTTCTGTAAACATTAAGATTTTATTTCTCTTTAGAGAGCAGGCGATCCATCATTTTTGTGAAAGCTTTCTGAATAAATATTATTTTAGCAACTATGCATAAAAAAGATAAAAGAAATATTTTATCTTCTTAAGTGGATTAAATTGTAAAAGCAGATAACATAATAGTTCATTGCTGATGTGCGTGTATTGTAATATGTTCATCCATCAGAAAAAAAAACTGATGGAAGTCCGCTTTTCAACAATAGGAATAGTTGCAATTAATTTATGTGTATACATTTCATTGTGTTTCAAGTCGAGGAACTTCAAGTTAAAAATCCATTAATAAAATTTTTATTCATGTCGTTTAAATAAAAAAAAAACATTTATTGAATTAGTTTTGTTATGGATTAATATCCATAACAAAACTAATTTAATAAATATTTATGTATATTTTACTATTTATGTTACAAAAGGATATTTTATAGTTCACTAAATTTTTCAAGAAATAATAGATTTTTCTTTTCAATTCTCATAGTTGTATGTAATTAAAAATATATATAAATAAAAAAAAAACCCAATTTTTAAAATTTATTAAAAATTGTTTAGCGTAATGCTTTAAAAAATTTAAAGCATTAAGCATCAAAATAAAACATCTTTAGTTAGTTGAAAAGGCTTATTTTGATAACGGTATTCTAATAAGTTCCTTCTTTACAAAATACTTTATAACTAATCTCTTAATAATAATGAATTTATATATTTACACTCCGATGTGTTTCAGGTTAGTATTTCTAGTAAAAAATTTATTAATAAAATTTGCATTTAAATATTTCATTTAATTAAGTTTAAAAAAGTAACATTTAGGGAATGATTTTTTTATGGACGTAGTAATATATACCTTAAAAGAATTAAATTGTTAATTCATTAATATAGTTAAATATATGTATTGTAATAACACAATATGAAACATAATAGAATAAGTAATAATTTTGTCTTTTGAAATACTTAATTTTTCGTGAAAATTACTTCAATCATTTAGTTTCTGTTTTATCTGGTGCTTTAGCTAAATATACACTACTGAAACTGAGAATAGTTACGATTTTGAAAGATATTATAATCCGAAATATTCCTTTAATAAACTTATATATAGGCTAAATATGAATTTCTGAATAGGCTGAAATGAATTTTCTGTATTATGTATCATAATACTTTTGAAAGTATTCTTTGTAAAAAACGAAACTAGGCCGATGACGGTTGACTGAAAATTTGCAATTAGTCTTGGAAATTTTCTTTTTGATATTAATTTAAAATAGTGTAACCATTTTTAAATATTTATTATAAATTTTTAAAATTCAGAGCGTTTGTCAAGCAAAGTATAAGGAAAAACCTCCTCAGTAAATATTTTTAACAGTTGAGAGATTTAAAAATACATGTTTAAAAATTATGAAAATTTGGTGTCATTTCAGAAATTTAAATATCACGCAAAACTTATTGTAATTTACTTACTTTTTGTATTCGTATAGTATTAATGAAAACTGTTATTTAAATGATCGAAATTTCCCCTTATTTTTTGTTTCAGCTACCACATTAGAATCACGTGGAGAGCACTTTTAAAGAAGTTTGTAGTTGGTCTCAGGAATCAGTTCCTAAATTTGACTACAGACTCATTTAAAAAATATTTATTTTTCCAAAATTCCATTAGTTAATGTTAACAATTAAATGTTAAGTAAGTATTGAGTTTTTCTTAGTATATGTATATAAGAAGCTGTCATAGATCAACAATGAAAGATCTTGTAGAAGATATTGTATTATTAAGAACAAAACAGATTTAATTTAATGCAAATTTAAACTCTCTTGCTAAAAATGCACAGTTTGTTTTGCTATCTAAAACTAATCTATAATTTTTTGGTGTCTGTTAATTTGGTACTATTTTTTGAAGGATATTTGTAGTATTGTTAATAAATTTCTCCAAGAATGCCATTTAAATAAGTACAAATACTACAAATTTAAAGTTGTAAAAAATAATTTGTTATTAATATCATTTAAATAAGTGCAAATACTTCACCTTTAGGGTTGAAAAGTAATTTGTTGTGAAATAAATTTTTATTTATATACGTATGAAATAATAGCCATTTAATTTATTTTATTTTTTTTATTTTTATTTTTTATTCAAATTCTTCTAAACTTAAAGTAATCGTACATAAAGTTATCAGGAAGACTTAAAGTTAAAGGAAAAGAATCAGGAGTAGAATGTTTTTTGGCCAACTTCCCACACACTGATTAAAATATCTCTTAATGTCTGAATTCTAAATCAGTGTTACTTAATTATTTAATGTTAATAATTAATATTTTTGTTAAATGTCAACCGAAAATAATTTTTTGGAAATAATGTGCACAAAAATGCATTTGAAACATAAATATTTGTAATAATCATTACATAGACCTTTAATATTTTTCAAAAGCTACTTTAATTATAATTCTCTTACTTGAATTTTCTGTACTATTTATTTTATAATAACTGAATATGCATTTCGGACTAACATTTAATTTCATGTATCACATCAAAATAAATTTTAAAATTAAAATTCACACAAATTACCATTGAACACATAAATTTGCATTATAAAAATATTAATAAATTTATTAAATAAATTGTTTAATAAAATTAAATAAATTTTTCAATAATTTTTATTACGTCCTTTACCCTATCTTAAAATTCTTCCCTTTTTTTTTTTTTCTTTTTGCATTTTTTGTGATAATATATGATCTATTTATTTAATAATTTTAAATAAGCGTGATAGAATTTAATCTCTCCCAATACAAACTCGGGCCTTTAGAACTCAGCAAAAGTGACATAAAAGTAATTTGAACTAAAATGTATTCCCTTCCATAATATTCCTAATATTTATTTCCACACGCTGGATACAAATTTTCGATATTTCATTCACGCATACATAGAAACTGAATTCGTCAATCGAAATAAATTAACCCTGAATACTTTTATTCGTAAATTCAATACGAAATACGAGGAAACCTTTTCCCATTCCTTTTGAAAAGCCGAGGATGGATTCACGAATTAAAAGCAAAGCGCCGAAAGTTCTTAACAGAATTAGCCGGCGCAATGCAAAACATTTCTCAAAGCTCGCAAAATATTGACTCCATCTTAATTATTAATACCATAAAAGCTATTTCAAATAGAATATTAAACTTTTCAATACATAAAGATCTAATCTATCGGGAAGCTGGAGTTGGCTGGGGAAAGGGTGGGGTGGGGCGTTCCCTATCTATAGCTACGTCTCTGTCATCCCTCTAAGGAGAAATGCACATAACGACAATGATTGGCGTTAATCTGATAAGCCTATGACAATTTACTGCGAGAAGCCTTAGATTGAATTTTCCTAGTCATCGTCCTATTTTACTGCGGCTTACACTCAACAGATTTCGGTGACTGCGACAATGACGCAAGCTTCGCACGCTCTCAGTCTTGGTCTTAAGCTTGATTCGCTGGTATTGGCATGAGTAACTTCATTTAGCAGCTAAAATGCGACTGTCTACTATTGTAATGGTGTTTTCACTAAGGATTTGACCCCCCACTCTCTCTCTCATGCAGAGGAATCTTTTGGAATTTGTGAAATTGAATTGGAAACATATTTTTTTTTTTATTATTATGAGTTGCGTATTCTTTTTTTTTGTGCAGCCCGTATCGATATTCTTTGTTGGGACAAAGAATAATATTTACGATCGCAGAAGATGGTGTGTCATAAAGTTTACTTGCCGAGTGAAAAGGTCAAGTCACTCGAAAGAAATGAATTGTTTCCCTTTTCGCAACGACGATTTGTGGCATTTGCACAAGGGTGCAGTTTATCTTAAAGAATTTTTGTTGTAGATTTTGGAGGGTGGCATAAAAAAGTTGTTGACAGTTCAAAATAAATAAAAACACTTTAATTTTTATGTGTGCTATACTTATACTCTATAAAATATGATTCATATTAAATTTGCTTTATATTCGTTATATTGCACTGAAATATTTAATATTCTGACATTGTTTTAAAAAAGTTTTTCTTTTAAATTTCGTAATTTAGAAGTTACTGACAGTTCATTAGAAATAACCGTGTATTGAAAATTTTGGTATACTAACTGTTTTTACATAATTTCTTTCATATATATTTAAAATTTAGGATTCCGAATAGAAGCCGAAAAGGTAAATAAATTTACATGTAAAATATGAATGACCATCACTATTACAGTGAATGTGTAAGGAAATAACCTATTATAATAAAATTACTAATCGTAGTAAAAAAATGTATTTAAATCAATAAAAATTCAATGCACACTTAACGTCTCAGCCTTTATTAGACCTCTCACGGCTTCTATAAGAGAGCAACTTTCATGATCATGGGAGCACCTTAATTTTTATTTACAATCACTATATATATATATATATATATATACAAATAATGAACTTTAGATTATTATAATTTATCATTTACAAAAAAAATTAAAGATTTAAATTTGATTCACAAATTCCCGATTAAATCACTCGTGTAGTTTACTCCAATATCCAAGGTCAGAGATTTAGATAGAGTTCACGAGTTTAGGTCGAATCTAAAAATATGTGGTATGCGGCAGACCTCAATTATCATTCGGCGCGTTGAACGAAATCACAAAAGGTTTACTTTGAAAAACAGGCGGAAACCCCGGCTTATTCCGTCCCTTCAGAGCAAAAAGAAAAATAACACTTCTGGTCGACTCGTCGCAGAAATCCCTCTTTTCTTTTCCAAAAACATCCTTTTAAGACAATCCGTTAAGGGGGAAAATCAGTTTCACTCACTTCTCAGTGTAATATACATTTCTTAGCTCGTGGTCTATCCCCAAACAGAATGGTGTCAATCCAACCTGATATCAAAAATCTTTTATCAGATTTGATTGACAGGTTTTCTCATTAATAAAAAACACTTATTACATGTAATAAACTACACAGTACTGCTTATCTGCTGTAAAATTTAAGTAATATCTCGTTATTATATACATATCAAATAACATACATTCCTCTCTCCTGGGAATGAGATGCCAAAACGTGTGGAGAAAAGATTGTTACAACCTCAATATTTTATTGTGAAATATTTTGAAAGTGAAAAAAATTAGTATGTTTATGATGATATGGAACTAGGTTATAGAAAAATGAAAATTTAGCTACGACTTTTACGATCCTGAAAATATTAAACAATTTATTTCTATTCTTATTAATTGTAAACAGGAATTCTTATAATTTAAGTTTATCAAAACCTACAATCAATCATGTGGTTCAGATTGTTATCCTATCCTATTTTCCATTATTTTCATTTTTCATTATAATATTTTTATACAAATTTTTAATTTATATATATAAATTACAATTAAATATTTTAGCATCAGGCATAAATGAAGAATCTGAGTATTTTTATGAATATCTAATACATTTTTATAGAAAAATGCTACAGATTTCTTATTGGTAGTTAAATATTCCATAATATTTTAACATTAAAATTTATTTTAAACATGATACAAAAAGGAGTTTTACCATTATACACTGAAGTGACAAAAGTCATGGGATAGCAATATGCAAATTTTCAGATGGCAGTAGCATCGCGTAGAATAGGTATAAATGCGCAGTGCTTCCGCAGACCTTTCATTTCTGTTCAAGTTATTCATGTGAAGAGGTTTTGACGTGATGATGACCGCACGACGAGAATTAACAGACTTTGAAAGCGGAATGTTAGTTGGAGCTAGACGCATGGGTCATGCCATTTCGGAAATCGTTAGGGAATTCAACATTCCCAGATCCACTATATCAAGAGTGTGCCGAGAGTATGAAATTTCAGGCATAACATCCCACCATGGACAGCGCGGTGGTCGACCGCCTGCACTTAATGACCGAGACCGGCGACGTCTGCAAAGAGTCGTAAATTCTAACAGACAAGCAACACTGCGTCAAATAACCGCAGAAATCAATGTGGGACGTAAAAGGGACTTCTCTGTTAGAACTGTGAGGAGAAATTTGGCTTTCTTGGGCTATTCCAGCAGAAGACCTACTCGAGAGCCTTTACTAACAGAACGACATCGCTTGCAGCGACTCTCGTGGGCACGTGAGCATATCGGTTGGTCCCTAGATGAATGGAAAACCGTGGCCTGGTCCGATGAGTCACGATTTCAGTTGGTAAAGCTGATGGTTTCGAGTGTGGCTCAGACCCCACGAAGCCATGGACCCAAACTGTCAGCAAGGCACTGTTCAAGCTGGTGGTGGCTCCGTAATAGTGTGGGCTGTTTTTTCATGGCATGGACTTGGTCCTCTGGTGCGACTGGACCGAACATTGACTGGAAATGCTTATGTTCAGCTACTTGGAGATCACTTGCAGCCATTCATGGACTTCATGTACCCAAACAACGATGGGATTTTTATGGATGACAATGCGCCATGTCACCGGGCCACAACTGTTCGCGATTGGTTTGAAGAACATTCTGGACAATTCCAACGAATGATCTGGCCACCTAGATCGCCCGACATGAATCCCATCGAGCATTTATGGGACATCATCGAGAGGTCTGTTCGTGCCCAAAATCCTGCACCATCAACGCTTTCACAATTATGGACGTCTATCGAGACAGTATGGCTCAATATTCCTGCAGAAGACTTCGAACGACTTGTTGAGTCCATGCCACGTCGAGTTGCTGCACTTCGCCGGGCGAAAGGAGGGCCGACACGATATTAAGAAGTATCCCATGACTTTTGTCACTTCAGTGTACAACATTATGAAATTCATTTAAAAGGATAAACTAATATATTATATTTTTAATTTTTTTTTCATAGCATAAAAAGTTGAAATAAGTAAACGCCTTTATGGGAAAATGTATTTTACAAACAATTTTTAAAAAATGATGCACATCAAAATTTTATCAATGATTAAATTTGTCTGAACTTCAAATACCGTACAGAAAAAAATACGGTCTATTTAATCATTGAAAGTGCCATAAATTAAAAGATGTTTGTGTGTCACATGCAATTTTTTAACAAATATTTTAGGTAAAAGTAATCCATAAATATTTAATAAATTCAACGATTAAATTTAATTGGCGATTAAATTTTTTGGACATTTGATAGAAAAACAATTATTTAAAAATAAGAATTTTTTTAGATATAGGCGTCATAAATTTCATCCATGTAAAAATGTCATATTGTAGAAAAAAAGAAAAGAGCGACATAATTAATAGAAATGATAAGCTTCAAATTTTATGATAACAAATGATTAATTATTCTGTGTGAGAGATAAATATTACCTTAATAATAATAAAGGGTCATAAATAACATTTTTTTATGGTTGGACTTTGGTTAGGAACTGAATATAAAACCGATGACAGATAAAAAATATCCGGTTAACGTCACTAATATTGGAAAAAAATTAGAAGAATTTATATTGTAATGGGCTAAGTAACTGAAATAATCATTGAATAAAAGTCGAAGTAATCTATAAATTAATTTTAATTGAAACTATCTCGTCGTAAATTATTGGAAAAGTAAGAAACGGTTTTTCCATAATGTTGATTGTATGTAGGTCATTAGCTATAATAATTTAATTTCATTTTAATAAATATTTTTACGTATAATTGTACATTTATTTAGGAAAACTATTACTAATATATAACCTCCACAAAAAAATTGGGATATATATATATATATATAGATATATATATAACTATAATGGGGTTGCTTAGGGGCTAGATTGGTATAACCTAACCTATAACACCTAGGAGTTAGTATTTTCTTTCTCTGAATTTATTATAAGCCAAAAAACATTATGCAGCATTTTCATCAGACAAAAAAAAAACTTTATTTTTTTTTGTTGACATTACGTTTTTAAGCCACCAGATGGTTTAAATAGTGATGAAAAAGGATTTATGTAATTAATTAAGTTATTAAATAATTAGGTGGAAAATTCATAGCATTAGTTTAAAATTGGATCTTTTATATAATCATTAATATATTCTTTAAAAATGTTATCAAATTTAATATCACGAACAAAAATAAAGTTGGAAATTATTGGATAAATATGATTGATTTCTTTATATACACTCATGTCCATAAATTAAGGATAATTCTGAATCACACAGAAATTGAACTCTGTGTACTCTAAATTTCACCTGTAGAATTATCACACACATCTTGAAGAAGAATATGCAAATTACAGGAAACCACCAGATGGCGCGGATAGTACGTCACAATGACGAGAGTGTAAGAGAGGGGTATATAAGGAATGGTGGAAAAGAAGTAAAATTTTTCACAAGCGCTTTAAAAGCCTTTCAGTGCAATAACCGCATAGTTATGGCACAAAGGTTTACGTGGTAGAATTATCGGACGTCGAATGAGGACCGGTATTTAGCAGTTACTACCAAAAGAAACAGACGGAGCACAGCATCTGACCTGTCACGTGAGCTCTCTTCAGCTCCCGGTACGACAGTTTCAAGGCAGACCGTGTACAGACGCTTAGGGCACATTGGTCTATATGCTCGTAGGGCTGTCAAATGTGTTCCACTTACCGCAACTCACTGTCGCCTGCGATTAACCTGGAGTAGAGAGCATGCATTGTGGACACCGAAACAGTGGTCTGGTGTGATGTTTTCCGACGAGTCCAAGTTTTGTTTGCAGTCTGATTCTCGCCGGACTTTCATATGGAGAGCGCCAGGTACCCGTTACCACCAAGAGAACACCATTGAACGACACCGTTACGGTGGTGCAGGATGGCTCGTTTGGGGAGGAATTATGCTTGGTTCCAGAACTGACCTGCATGTTCAGAGTGTAATGATGACAGGCCACATCTATCGGGATGCCATTCTGGAACAACATGTACGTTTGTTTTGGGGCGCCATGGGTGCTGAATTTCTGTTTATGGATGACAACGCCCGTCCTCACCGTGCAAACATTGTAGACGAATGCCTTCAATTGGAGGATATCACCCGTATGGATTGGCCAGCATATTCACTGGACTTGAATCCAATAGAGCATGTGAGGGATATGCTTGGCAGACGAATGGCAGCCCGTCAACCCCCTCCCGCCTGTCAACCGGAACTTCGGAGGGCATTGCTTGATGAGCGGTGTAATATTCCCCAAGATCAGATTGATAATTTGATACTCAGCATGCCTAGGCGTTGTATTGCATCGTCCGGGAGACATACTCCATATTAACCATCATACTAACCATGTTATAGTGTTTTTTGTAAATAGGTCCTTTTTTGAAATTTCCTCCAGGGAGTAAAAATCGCAATTTTTATTAATTTTGTCAAACATAAAGCATCTTTTTTGCTCTTTACTTTTTGTTTAGTAAATAGTCTTTCTAAATAAGTCAAATTTGTTTTGCTTCTGTCTCTTTCTTTGCCTGAACTTCATTAGCCTTAATTTATGGACAATAGCTCAAAAAACGAACTATAAGAAGAGCTAAATTTATTTAAATTTTTTTATAACCTGAATTTTGAATCCTTATATATATATAAATATAACTATTTAGTGATCAAAATTTTGAGGGCTGTAGCTCAAAACTCCCTCTCACTCTCATATATATATATATATATATATATATATATATATATATGTATTAGACTTTTGGATTACAATCTTCAAAATTTTGATACATTATACATATATATATATATATCATATATTGTATTTATATTATACACATTTATATACATTTGTGCGTTATATATACATAGTATTAAAAAAATCATAATCATAAAAAAGAGATCCGTAACTTATTTTAATTTAAACCATAAAATACTTTTATAAACTATGACTTAATTAGATTGATAATTTATATTTTGTGCATAAATAATCATATTTTTTACGTAAGTCTTATTTTGATGAATATAACCACTTATGAATTAACCATTACTCAAGATAAAACAAATATCAATTAATAAAATTTAATTACGGAAGTTAAAACAAATTAATATTTTAATAATATTCAACAAATTAAAATGCTTTTTAAAAATTAAATTAATGTAATATTTTATGACACTATTAGATAAAATAAACAAGAAACTAAATTATGTATATATATATCTATATATTCCCTGACTAATTAATCTAACAAACTGTAAAGAAAAACAACTTGCATATTTTAATTATCATAAAGTAATTTAAACCTTAATACGCCTTTCGGTGGCTTTTCGATTTTTCAAGAAAGAATAAAGATATCTATTACTCTCATCCTACGTTTGAATTTTTTGTAAACCTAAAAATAATTATTTTTTAAGGTTTCAAATGACTTTATGACAACAAAGCATTTCTAAAGAACCCCGATATAGATAAGAAAAACTTTTATTGCGTAACAGTCTGCGATAAAACTTTAAAAAATAATCTCTCTCTCTCTATGTATATATATATATATATATATATATATATATATATATATATATAGTAATTGGGAAAGAGAAGAAAAGGATTTCGAGGAAAAGATTTGGATTGAAAGCAGAAGCGAATGAGGATATGATCGAGACTGTATCGTTTACTGGTTCAGCATTTTTAAAACTTTTTTTTTAATGCAACATCTTAGATTGATGACTGTTAACAATTCAAGACTGCAGAAAAAAAAAGAAATCTGATATTGAGTACGATGAAAAAAGTAATTATCTTAATTCTCAGTTTTGTTTTGTGGGATAATCGGAAAAATGAAATTTGATAAAAGGAATTCTGATGAAATTTCGATAAATTCATTTATTAGATTTTATTTATTTTCAATTTTCTGAAAGTGAAAGCGTTTTTACATCTAATAAATGTCTACCTATATAATAAATTGAAATTTGAAATACAAAAGCCAAGTTTAACCAAAAACTCCAATGTCTAAAACTTATAAAAACACTGTAAATTTGTAGGCCGGAAATTGTTCTGTTTTAGATATATGAGTGAGAAAGAAGGGTTTGAAACTTTAAAATGCCAATTTTGGGATGGTTCATTTATAAATTTAAAATTGTGACTACGAAATTTGGTTGTAAATGCAGCATCCCGCTCTCAGTAAACGCTGAATGTGCTATTTATCATTCGTTCTAGTGGTGAATTTTTACAGATAAATATTCCTAGCCTTCTGAAATGATAGGCATCCTATTTCTTATGTCATATATAGCACGTGATAATATGTTATATTAATTATAAATTTCACTTACCACTTTTCATATGAAATTTCAGTAAAAATAATGTATACAAATAATATAATGTTTATAATATTCATATACACATTTTTATATGAATATTATTAAGTAACAATCAAACTAATTAGGATTAAAATTACACTTATTCAATCAAATTAAAGAGAAACATTTAAAATGCATTAAATTTAAATTATTAATGGATAAATTTGTTTTCTATTCTTCTGTCTATCCTGCATTTCAATAATTCAATTAATATTCGATAATTGATATTAGAATTATTGACAGTAAATAATTAATTATTAAATATAAATGTATGATTTCTTTAAAAAAATGAATATATCTATATATTTTAATTCCTACTGAATTTTTATTACATTTATAGTATTCTTATTTGGATATTGCTCAGACAAAAAATTCTAGCAACCATATCCTTTGATTTGAAAATCAATTATTTTGGAAACCTCCAAGTTTTTTTAAATGCTTTCGTTTAAGATTCGTTTGATTGTAATTATAAATTGAGAATGCTTTAGTTTAAGCTAAAAATTTAATATTTTTTCTTTCTTACTAAAAGCAGTTATGCGTGTTGGGAAACATTATAATTCATTTCCATAAAATATTAACAAATAACGTTAAGAATGCAATATCTGACTACAGTCAATTGCTGCCAATATCGGTCGACACCACATTTAAAAACGAGCTTATTTGCTAAATATTACAAAATTTACACTAAATAAATTACTGTACTTAGATCTATTACAAAAAGGAATTTTTATTATGCTCCATGCTTAATGTTTTATTAATTTTCATATGTATTCGTGATACAAAGGGGAATATTTAGTTATTAAAAATTATGATAACGTCTATCGTTATACGTAATTAATTTAAAATCCAATTAAAAACGTGTTTAACGTAGATGCATTTTCATTTCTGCAGTTGATTAGTTATGCATTCTACTGGTTTCATAAAAAATTTCATAAAAATCATTAAGTATTCGTAAATTTTACAGATGCTTCTGTTAAAGTATACAGAACATGAATTATTGTAGTAATTATTTATGTTTAAGTCAATTAAGTCAATGTTTATGTCAAGTTTTTATTTATGTTTAAGTCAATCAAATACCTCAAGGATTAATTTCTAGTATATCACCAAGTTATTAAATAGTTAAATAAGTTTTGGCAAGTTATAATTGTTTTTCAAACAGAAACCAAAAACGAAAAATGATCTTTTGACAGAAAAAATTATATTTAACAAACAAAATAATTTGTTTCTTTTAATTTACAACTGTTGTATAATAAGTTTAAATTTTTGGACTATTTGAATACAAAAATATGTTCTGGTTATATTCTTTTTTTAATTAAAATCGGAAGTTTAGGATTTTGTAAAATAATTTTCATTGTCCCGAAAGATTTTTTTTTTTATTTAGAATTACACAGAAAAACAATTTTATATTATTGCATCGTGAATATAGAAAAAAAAAACCAAAGGAAAATATGAATTCTATGCAAACATTAAAAAATTACGAAAGATAAATATAAAATGAAGTGAAAAATATATTTGACACATTTATGTTTTCATACCTTTTAAAGATGAAACTTTCAAAAGTTGTTCTTATATTCTTCTGGAAATTTTTATGTGTATTATCAAATAAAGTCAAAGCTTATGTAAATAATAAAATCCTGCTATGTATCGTGCTAAAATAATTTCGTACCACAATATTACGCTATTTATAGTTTATAAAGTTTTATAGAGAGGAAAAAAAAGTATTTCTATCCGCATTGGGAGTTTGCAAATATTATATGTTTCGTTAAGTAATATATTTAACTTTTATTTCATGAGTTGGGAATGAAAGAAAACTGTGGAGGTTTTTTTTTCCGGATAAATATTTCCTCCTTTCAATGAATTCGTATGTATTATGTAGTTCGACAATGAATATAAAAGTTTTTATCGTAACAAAAATATTCTTTTATCTACATTATCCATTCAAAAGCTAGTGAAAGCGATGTAGCAATTCTGAAATCTCTTAGAATACCAAATCCTTTTTTTTCTTTAAATATTAAGATTTTATTTCTCTTTAGAGAGCAGGCGATCCATCATTTTTGTGAAAGCTTTCTGAATAAATATTATTTTAGCAACTATGCATAAAAAAAGATAAAGAAATATTTTATCTTCTTAAGTGAATTAAATTGTAAAGGCAGATAACATAATAGTTCATTGCTGATGTGCGTGTATTGTAATATGTTCATTCGTCAAAAAAAAAAAACTGATGGAAGTCCGCTTTTCAACAATGGGAATAATTGCAATTAATTTATATGTATACATTTCATTGTGTTTCAAGTCGAGGAACTTCAAGTTAAAAATCCATTAATAAAATTTTTAAATAAAAAAAACATTTATTGAATTAGTTTTGTTATGGAATTAATATCCATAACAAAACTAATTTAATAAATATTTATGTATCTTTTACTATTTATGTTACAAAAGGAAAGTTTATAGTTCACTCAATTTTTCAAGAAATGATTTCTCTTTAAATTTTTATAGTTGTATGTAATTTAAAAATATATATAAATTAAAAAAGAACGAATTTTAAAATTTATTAAAAATTGTTCAGCATTTGAAGCGTATAGCATCAAGTTAGTTAGTTAGTTAGTTAAAAATGCTTATTTTGGGAACTGTATTATAATAAGTTCATTCTTCCCAAAGTAATTTAGAATCTCATTTTTCAATAATAATGAATTTATATATTTACACTCCAATCTGAATCAAGTTAGGACATGTAGTTAAAAATTTATTAATACAATTTTCATTTAAATATCTCATTTAATTAAGTTTAAAAATGAAATATTTAATGAATGCATTTTCTTATGGATGTTGTGTTATTGAGCACAATTTGCAAAGAAGAAAAAAAAATTATAAGGTGTTTCTCTCAAATGTAATTTCAAAGATATATATACTTTAAAAAATTGAATTTTTAATTTTTAGTATAGCTAAATATATTTATTGAATAACAGAATATGAAATACAATAGAATTTTGTCTTTTGTAATACTTAATTTTTCAAGAAAATTTCTTCTATCCGTTAGTTTCTGCTTGATATTAACTAAATATAAACTACTGAAACTGCGAATAGTTACGATTTTGAAAGATATTTTAATCCGAAATATTTCATTTATAAATATATGTATATAGTTTTAGTTTACAAGTTTTATGGTTTGTTGAAATGAATTTTCTGTGTTATGTATGATAATACTTTTGAAAGTATTCTTTGTAAAACAAGAAACTAGGCCGATGACAATTGAATAAAATCTTGCAGTTACTTTTAGAAATTTCGTTTTTGATATAAAATTGACATAGTATAACCGTTTTTAAATATTTATTACAAAATTTATTCAAATTTTAAAATTCATAGCGTTTGTCAAGCAAACAAAGCATAAGGGAAAAAACTTCCCTGTAAATATTTTTTAACAGTTGAGAGATTTACATAATACATGTTTAAAGATTATGAAAATTTGGTGTCATTTCAATAATTTAAATGACACGTAAAACTTATTGTAGTTTACGTACTTCTGCATATTCGTATAGAGTTAATTGAAAAATATTATTTAAGTGTTCGAAATTTCTCCCGATTTTTTTTTATTTCATCTACCACATTAGAATCAGAAAGATTTTATAGAAGTTATTGTGTTATTAAGAGCAAAACAGATTTAATTTATTGCAAATATAGAATCTTCTTGGTAAAAATGCATAATCTGCTTTTGCTTGTTTTAAACTACACTATAATATTTTGGTGCCTGTTAATTTGGTACTGTTGTTTTTATAGGTCATATGTATTTTTTGTTAAAAAATTTATACAATAATGACTTTAAAATAAGTGCAAATACTACACCTTTAAGTTCATCAAAAAATTTTGTTTTTAAATGAGTTTTTATTTATATATGAATTAAATAATAGTCATTTAATTTATTTCTCACATTTTTCTAAATTAATTAATGAAGATCATAGTACATAAAATTAGGGAAAAGAATCAAGAGTGGAATTTTTTGGTTCTTTTCCCGCCCTTGATTTAAATATCTGACTTTAAGACAGTGTATTTACTTAATGCTCATAATTAATATTTTTTGTTCAATTCCAATCGAAAATAGTTTTTCCGAAATAATATGCACGAAAATTCCGTTTTAGCATGGAGATTTGTAATGCAAAGGTATCATTAAATAAACATTATACGTTTAATATTTTTCAGTATTATTTTAAAAGCTGTTTTAAGCAATTCTGCCCCTTTCCTGTATTAGACCATCTTAGCTGAAATTTATGCATTATGTACTTTTTAAAAAATAAATATGAATTTTAGACTAACAGTTAAATTTTATGTATCACGCCAAAATAAATTTAAACAATAAATAAAGCAAGATCTCTATGTATCTATAATTATTAAGCAATAAATAAAATTAAATAATCAACTAATTAAATAAATTTTTCAATTATTTTTATTTCAACGCCATTTACCATATCTTAAAATGTTTCCTTATTTTTTTTCTTTTGCATTTTATATATTATTTTATGATTTATTTAATAATTTTAAATAAGGCTGATAGAATTTAATCTTTCCCAATACAAACTCGGGCCTTTAAAACTCAGCAAAAGTGACATAAAAGTAATTTGAACTAAAATGTATTCTCTTCGATAATATTCCTTAATATTTATTTCCACACACTGGATACAAATTTTCGATATTTCATTCACGCATACTTAGAAACTGAATTCGTTAATCGAAATAAATTAACCCTGAATACTTTTATTCGTAAATCCAATACGAAATACGAGGAAACCTTTTGCCATTCCTTTTGAAAAGCCGAGGATGGATTTACGAATTAAAAGCAAAGCGCCGTAAGTTCTTAATAGAATTAGCCTGCGCAATGCGAAACATTTCTCAAAGCTCGCAAAATATTGACTCCATCTTAATTATTAATACCATAAAAGCTATTTCAAATAGAATATTAAACTTTTCAATACATAAAGATCTAATCTATCGGAAAGCTGGGGGAGGGTGGAGATAGGGCGGGGTGGGGGGGCGTTGCCTATCTATTGCTACGCCTCTGTCATCCCTCTAAGGAGAAATGCACACAACGACAATGATTGACATTAATCTCATAAGCCTATGACAATTTTCTGCGAGAAGCCTTAGATTGAATTTTCCCAACCATCGTCCTATTTTACAGCGGCTTACACTCAACAGATTTCGGTGACTGCGACAATGACGCAAGCCTCGCACGCTCGCAGTCTTGGGCTTAAGCTTGATTCGCCGGTATTGGCATGAGTAACTTCATTTAGCAGCTAAAATGCGACTGTCTACTATTGTAATGGTGTTTTCACTAAGGATTTGACTCCTCACTCTCTCTCTCATGCTGAGGAATCTTTTGGAATTTGTGAAATTGAATTGGAAACATATATTTTTTTTTATTATTATTATAAGTTGCGCATTTTTTTTTTTTTTTTTTTTTTTTTGTGTAGCCCGTATCGATATTCTTTGTTGGGTGGAGGGGACAAAGAATAATATTTACGATCGCAGAAGATGGTGCGCCATAAAGTTTACCTGCCGAGTGAAAAGGTCAAGTCACTCGAAAGAAATGAATTGTTTCCCTTTTTCGCAGCAACAATTTATGGCATTTGCACAAGGGTGCAGTTTATCTTAAAGAATTTTTGTTGTAGATTTTGGAGGGTGGCATAAAAAAGTTGTTGACAGTTCAAAATAAATAAAAACACTTTAATTTTTATGTGTGCTATACTTATACTCTATAAAATATGATTCATATTAAATTTTCTTTATATTCGTTATATTGCACTGAAATATTTAATATTCTGACATTGTTTTAAAAAAGTTTTTCTTTTAAATTTCGTAATTTAGAAGTTACTGACAGTTCATTAGAAATAACCGTGTATTGAAAATTTTGGTATACTAACTGTTTTTACATAATTTCTTTCATATATATTTAAAATTTAGGATTCCGAATAGAAGCCGAAAAGGTAAATAAATTTACATGTAAAATATGAATGACCATCACTATTACAGTGAATGTGTAAGGAAATAACCTATTATAATAAAATTACTAATTGTAGTAAAAAAATGTATCTTAATCAATAAAAATTCAATGCACATTTAAAGTCACATCCTTTATTAGACTTTTTAAGAGAACAACTTTCAGGCTCCGGAGAACACTTTAAATTTTATTTACAATCACTGTATATATATATATATATATATATATATCAAATAATGAACTTTAAGTTATTATGAAAGAAAAAAGAAAATTAAAGATTGAAATTTGATTCACAAATTCATGATTAAATCACTCGTACAGTTACTCCAGAGAGAAATTTTCAGAGTTCGCGGGTTTATGGCGAATCTAAAAATACGTCATCTACCCCATACCTCAATTATCATTCGGCGTGATAAACGAAACCACAAATAGTTCACTTAGAAAAACAGGCGAACATTCCGGCCTATTCAGTCACTTCAGAAAAAAAAGAAAAACAACATTTCTGGTCGACTCGTCGCAGAACTCCCTCTTTTCTTCTCCAAAAACCTCCTTTTAAGACAATCCGTGAAGGGGGAAAGTCAGATTCACTCACTTCTCAGTGTAATAGACATTTCTCAGCTCGTGGTCTCTCACCAAACAGAAGCATGTCAATCAAATCTGATACCGAACATCTTTTATCAGATTTGATTGACAGGTTTTCTCATTAATAAAAAACACTAATTGCATGTAATAAACTACACACAGTACTGCTTATTGGCTGTAAAATTTAAGTAATGGCTCGTTATTATATACATGTCAAATAACATACATTCCTCTCTCCTGGGAATGAAATGCCAAAACGTGTGGAGCAACGATTCTTACAACAAGAATATTTTATTGTGAAATATTTTGAAAGTGAAAAAATTAGTATGTTTATGACGATATGGAACTTGGTTATAGTAAAATGAAAAATTTAGCTAAGATTTTTACGATTCTGAAAATATCAAACAACTTATTTCTATTCTTATTAATTGTAAACAGGAATTCTTATAATTTAAGTTTGTCAAAACCTAAAATCAATCATGTGGTTCAAATTGTTATCATATCCTATTTTCCATTAATTTCATTTTTCATTATAATATTTTTATGCAAATTTTTAATTTATATATATAAATTACATTTAAATATTTTAGTCTCAGACATAAAGAAACTTTTATTTTTATGAATTATTTTCTATTTCTTTTTTATAGAAAAATGCTTCCTAATTCTTATTGTTAGTTAAATATTTCATAAACTTTTAACATTAAAATTTATTTTAAACATCAACAAAAAAGGAGTTTTACCAAAATACAACTTTATGAAATTCATTTAAAAGTATCAATTAATATATTATATTTTTATTTTTTTATTTTTATAGCCCAAAAAGTGTGAAATAAGTAAACGCCTTTATGGGAAAATGTATTTTAACTATATGCCTAAAACAATTTTTGAGAAATGATGCACATCAAAATTTTATCAATGATTAAATTTGTCTGAACTTCAAATATCGTACAGAAAAAAATATTTTTTTTTCTATAGGTATTTGAAGTTCAGACAAATTTAATCATTGAAGTGCCATAAATTAAAAGATTTTTGTGTGTCACATGCAATTTTTTAACAAATATTTTAGGTAAAAGTAATCCAAAAATATTTAATAAATTCACCCTTCGCGATAAAATTTCGTCAAACACATTTTTTGGACAGTTGATAGAAAAACAATTATTTAAAAAGAAGAATTTTTTTAGATATAGGCGTCATAAATTTCATCCTTGTAAAACTGTCATATTGTAGAAAAAAAGAAAAAGAGCAACATAATTAATAGAAATGATATGCTTCAAATTTTATGATAACAAATGATTAATTATTCTGTGTGAGAGATAAATATTGTCCTAACAAAGGGTATCATAAATGAACATTTTTTTATGGTTGGGGTTTGGTTAGGAACTGAATATAAAACCGATGATAGATAAAAAAATATCCGGGTAACGTCACTAATATTGGAAAAAAATTAGAAGAATTTAGATTGTAATGGGCTAAATAACTGAAATAATCATTGAATAAAAGTCGAAATAATCTATAAATTAGTTTTAATTCATACTATCTTATCGTAAATTAATGGAAAAGTAACAATTTTTTTTCCATAATGTTGATTATATGTAGGTCATTAGCTATAATAATTTAATTTTAATTTAATAAATATTTTTACGTATAATTGGTAGGTATAATAGTACATTTATTTAGGAAAACTATTACTAATATATAACCTCCACAAAGAAATTGGGACATATATATATATATAAAATTATAATAAGGTTCTTTAGGGGCTAGATTGGTGTAACTTAACCTATAATACCTAGAACCTATAACACCTAGAAATTAGTATTTTCTTTCTCTGAATTTATTATAAGCCAAAAAAACATTATAGGGCATTTTCATCAGACAAAAAAAAAACTTTATTTTTTTTTTGTTGACATTACGTTTTTAAGCCACCAGATGGTTTAAATAGTAATGAAAAAGTATTTATTTAATTAATTAAGTTATTAAATAATTAGGTGGAAAATTCATAGCATTAGTTTAAAATTGGATCTTTTATATAATCATTAATATATTCTTTAAAAATGTTATCAAATTTAATATCACGAACAAAAAAAAATTATTGGAAAATATGATTGATTTCTTTATCTATATAAAAAATTGCTAAAAAAAAGAACTATAAAAAGAGCTGAATTTATTTTTAGCTGCTTTTATTTAGATAATAAAATCGTGCTTTATATACACTAAAGTGACAAAAGTCATGGGATACCTCTTAATATCGTGTCGGCCCTCCTTTCGCCCGGCGAAGTGCAGCAACTCGACGTGGCATGGACTTAACAAGTCGTTGGATGTTTTCTGCAGCAATATTGAGCCATGCTGTCTCGATAGACGTCCATAATTGTGAAAGCGTTGATGGTGCAGGATTTTTGGCACGAACAGACCTCTCGATGATGTCCCATAAATGCTCGATGGGATTCATGTCGGGCGATCTAGGTGGCCAGATCATTCGTTGGAATTGTCCAGAATGTTCTTCATACCAATCGCGAACAGTTGTGGCCCGATGACATGGCGCATTGTCATCCATAAAAATCCCATCGTTGTTTGGGTACATGAAGTCCATGAATGGCTGCAAGTGATCTCCAAGTAGCTGAACATAAGTATTTCCAGTCAATGTTCGGTCCAGCCGCACCAGAGGACCAAGTCCATGCCATGAAAAAACAGCCCACACCATTACGGAGCCACCACCAGCTTGAACAGTGCCTTGCTGACAGTTTGGGTCCATGGCTTCGTGGGGTCTGCGCCACACTCGAACCCTACCATCAGCTCTTACCAACTGAAATCGTGACTCATCGGACCAGGCCACGGTTTTCCATTCATCCAGGGACCAACCAATATGCTCACGTGCCCACGAGAGTCGCTGTAAGCGATGTCGTTCTGTCAGTAAAAGCACTCGAGTCGGTCTTCTGCTGGAATAGCCCAAGAAAGCCAAATTTCTCCGCACAGTTCTAACAGACAAGTCCCTTGTACGTCCCACATTGATTTCTGCGGTTATTTGACGCAGTGTTGCTTGTCTGTTAGAATTTACGACTCTTTGTAGACGTCGCCGGTCTCGGTCGTTAAGTGCAGGCGGTCGACCACTGCGCTGTCCATGGTGGGATGTTATGCCTGAAATTTCATACTCTCAGCACACTCTTGACACAGTGGATCTGGGAATGTTGAATTCCCTAACGATTACCGAAATGGCATGACCCATGCGTCTAGCTCCAACTAACATTTCGCGTTCAGAGTCTGTTAATTCCCGTCGTGCGGTCATCATCACGTCAAAACCTCTTCACCTGAATAACTTGAACAGAAATGAAAGCTCTGCGAAAGCACTGCGCATTTATACCTGTTCTACGCGATGCTACTGCCATCTGAAAATTTGCATATTGCTATCCCATGACTTTTGTCACTTCAGTGTAGATATAACATTAAAAAAATCATAATCATAAAAAGAAGATACGCAACTTATTTTAATTTCAACCATAAAATGCTTTTATAAACAACGACTTAATTAGATTAATAATTTACATTTTGTGCATAAATAATTATATTTTTTACATAACTCTTATTTTGATACATATAACTAATTATTAATTAACCATTACTCAAGATAAAACAAATTAATATTTTAATAACATTCAACAAATTTAAATGCATTTTAAAAATTAAATTAATGTACGATTTTATGACACTACAGATAAAATAAACAAGAAACTAAATTATGTATATATATATATATATATATATATATATATACATACATATATGCCCTGACTAATTAATCTAACAAACTGTAAAGAAAAACAACTTATATATTTTAATTATCAGAAAGTAATTTAATCCTTCATTGGCCTTTCTGTGGCTTTTCGATTTTTCAAGAAAGAATAAAGATATCTATCCTACTCTCATCCTACGTTTGAATTTTTTGTAAACCTAAGAATATTTATTTTTTAAGGGTTCAAATTACTTTATGACAACAAAGCATTTCTAAAGAACCGATAAAGATAAGAAAAACTTTTATTGCGTAACAGTCTACGATTCAACTTAAAAAACAATCTCTCTTTCTGTATATATATATAGTAATTGGGGAAATTAAGAAAAGGATTCCGTTAAAAAGATTTGGATTGAAAGCAAAAGCGAATGAGGATATGATTCAGACTGTATCCTTTACTGGCTCATCATTTTAATTTTTTTTTTTTTTTTTTTAGTGCAACCTGTCTTATTGATGACTGTTAACAATTCAAGATTTGCAGAAAAGAAAAAAATATCTGATATTGAATACAATGAAAAAGTAATTAACTTAATTCTCATTTTTGGTTGATGGGATAATCTGAGAAATGAAATATAATATAAGAAATTTTGATGAAATTTCGATAAATTCCTTCATTAGATTTTATTTATTTTCAATTTTCTGAAAGTAAAGACATTTTTACATCTAATAAATGATGTCTACCTATAGAATAAATTTAAATTCGAAATACTACAAACTCAGTTTAACCAAAAACTTCGATGTCTAAAATACATAAAGACACTGCTAATCAGTAGGCCGGAAAGAGTTTCTGTTTTGAATCGATAAGTGAGAGAAGGGTAGAAAATTTCAAAATGCGTCTTTTGGGATGGTTCTTTTATTCATTCAAAATTGTGAGTGTGAAGTGTCAGTTTAAATGCAGCATACCCCCTCTCAATTGGTGCACACTAACTAACGTTGAAAGTTCTACTTATCAGACTTTCTAGTGGCGAATAGCTGCAGATAAACATTCATTGCCTTCTGAAATGATCGATGTCTTATGTCACATATAGCCTCTAGTAATACGCTTTATTATTTATAAATTTTACTTACAATTTTTTATAAGAAATCTACGTAAAAATAGAACATTTTTAATATGAATATTAATAAATAACAATCAAATTAATTAAGATTAAAATTAAATTAATTCAATAAAATTAAAAAGAAATATTTAAAAAACATTAAATTTGAATCATTAATAGATAAATTTAATTTCTGTTCTCTCTCATCTTCCATTTCAATAATTCAATTAATATTCAATAATTGAAATTAGAATTATTAACAGTAATTAATTAATTATTAACAATAAATCATTCGTTAAAACAATTTAAATATAAATTTTATTATATTGATAGTCTAGAAGAAATTCTAGCGACTAGGTCTATTATATCAACCATAACCTTTAACTTGAAAATTAATTACTTTGGAAATCTCCAAGTCTTTTAAATGACTGTGTTTAAGATTCCTTTGACTGTAGTTATAAATTGAGAATGCTTTAGTTTAATTTGAAAATTTAATATTTATTATTTTTTACTAAAAGCAGTTATTACGTATTAGAAAAACATTATAATTCATTTCCATGAATGATTAATAAGCAGAATTAATAATGCAATATCTAACTACAGTCAATAGTAGATGAATATCGGACAACATGCCATTTAAAAAGAGGTTATTTACTAAATATTACAAAATTTACACCAAATAAATTACTGTACTTAGATCTATTACAGCAAGGAATCTTCATTATGCTCTATACTAAATGTTTTATTAATTTTCATTTATATTCATGGTATAAAGAGAATATTTAGTTATTAAAAATTATGATAACGTCTGTTGTTATAAGTAATTAATTCAAAATCCCAATAAGAACTTGTTTAGCATTGTTGCATTTTCTTTTATGCAGTTAATTAACTTTGCATTGAACTGGTTTCTTATTTTCATAAAAATCATTAATTATACGTAAGTTTTACACATGTTTCTGTTAAAGTATACAAAACATGAATTATTGTAGTAATTATTTATGTTTAAATTATGTTAAGTCAACGTTTAAGTCAAGTTTTTTTTTTTATGTTTAAGTCAATCAAATACGTCAAGAATTAATTTCCAGTACATCATAAAATTACTAAGTAGTTAAATAAGTTTTGGCAAGTTATAATTGTTTTTCAAACAAATGACAAAAACCAAAAATAATCTTTTAACAGAAAAAATTATATTTAACAAACAAATTCATTTGTTTCTTTTAATTTACAACTGTTGAATTATGAGTTTAAATTTTTGGACTATTTAAATACAAAAGTATGTTCTGGTTATATTCTTTTTTTAATTAAAATCGGAAGTTTAGGATTTTATAAAATAATTTTCAATGTCCCGAAAGTTTTTTTTTTTTATTTAGAACTGTACAGAAAACTAATTTTACATCATTGCATAGTGAGTATAGAAAAAAACCCAAAGGAAAATTTGAATTCTATGCAAACATTAAAAAATTACGAAAGATAAATATAAAATGAAGTGAAAAATATATTTGACACATTTATGTTTTCATTCCTTTTTAAAGATGAAACTTTCAAAAGTTGTTCTTATATTACCTTGGAAATTTTTATATGTATTATAAAATAAAGTCAAAGCTTATGTAAATAATAAAATCCAGCTCCAATCTATCCTGCTAAAATGTTTTTGTACCACAATATTACACTGTTTATACTTTATAAAGTGTTACAGAGAAAAAAAACGTATTCCTATTTGCATTGGGAGTTTGAAAATATTATATTTTTCGTTAAGTAATATATTTAACTTTTATTTCATCAATTGGGAATGAAAGAAATTTTCTGAGGTTTTTTTTTCTCCGGATAAATATTTCCTGCATTAAATGAATTCGTATGTATTATGTAGTTCGCCAATGAATATAAAAGTTTTTATCGTAACAAAAATATTCTTTTATCTACATTATCCATTCAAAAACTAGTGAAAGCGATGTAGCAATTCTGAAACTCTTAGAATACCAAATCCTTTTTTTCTGTAAATATTAAGATTTTATTTCTCTTTAGAGAGCAGGCGATCCATCATTTTTGTGAAAGCTTTCTGAATAAATATTATTTTAGCAACTATGCATAAAAAAAGATAAAGAAAGATTTTTATCTTCTTAAGTGAATTAAATTGTAAAAGAAGATAGCTCAATGCTGATGTGCGTGTATTGTAATATGTTCATTCTTCAGAAAAAAAAATCGTATGGAAGTCCTCTTTTCAGCAATGGGAATAATTGCATTTAATTTATATATTTACATTCCGTTGTGTTTCAAATTGAGGAACTTCAAGTTAAAAATCCATTAATAAAATATTTATTCTCATCGTTTAAATAAGAAACAATTATTAAATTAGTATTGTTATGGATTAATATCCATAACAAAACTAATTCAATAAATATTTATTTATCGTTTACTAGATATGTTATGATATATAAATTTTAAAAAAAAATAATTTTTAAAATTTATTAAAATTTTTTTAGCATTTGAAGTGTTTAGCATCAAAATATGCACATTTAATATAGTTAAAAATGCTTATTTTGATAACTGTATTGTAATAAGTTCATTCTTTATTAAATACTTTAGAGCCAGTTTCTCAGTAATAATTAGTTTACATATTTAAAAAAGAAACATTTAGTGAATGTTTTTTGTTATGGATGTTGTATTACTGAGCACAATTTCCAAAATCTCTCAATTCTCAGTTGTATGTAATTTTAAAAGTAATATATAACTTAAAAGAATTAAATTGTTCATTTATTAGTATAGCTAAATATATATATTGTAATAACAGAATATGAAATATAATAGCATTAGTATAATTTTATTTTCTGTAATACCTAATTTTTCAAGAAATTTTCTTCAATCCAATTAGTTTTTATTTGATCTGATGCTTCAGCTAATTATACATTACTAAGATTGTGAATAGTTACGATGATGAAAGATATTCTATATTTCTTTTATAAATTTAAATATAGGCTTAAGACAAAGCTGTTAAATTCCCTATTTTATCTTTTGCAGAAATGAATTTTCTGTATTATGCATTATAATACTTTTAAAAATATTCTTTGTAAAAAAGGAAACTAGGCTGATGACAAATAAATAAAATATTTCAGTTGGTTTTGGAAATTTTCTTTTTGATATTAATTTAAAATAGAGTAACTATTTTTAAATATTTATTATAAAATTGATTTAAATTTTAAAATTCAGAGCGTTTTTCAAGCAAACAAAGTATAAGGGAAAAAACTTCCACGGTAAATATTTTTTAACAGCTGAGAGATTTACACAAAATTTTTTTTTAAATATTATTAAAATTTGGAGTTTCAGAAATGTAAATAACACTTAAAACTTATTGCAGTTTATTTATAAGTAATAGTTAAGACCATATATGCATGTTGTTTTGATTCTGTGTTGTTCGTAGATAGAAATTAAATTATTTTTTAAAACCATTTAGCGATATATGTATTAAAATTTACTAAGGAATCACACAAAATAAAATTATATAAAAAATATTTATTTCAATATTCATTTCAAAATCATGTTCGCTTAAGGTATTTTTTACCCTCCATACTGCTTGGAACGCTTCACACGACTCTGCACAAGCCCTTTTTACTCTTTTTACCTCCCTATCATAGTGTCCAAAGTCTAACGGGCGAAATACACGTGCAAAGTCCGAAATCTAAAGTAAGGGTCAACCCGTCCTTGAAAGGATGACCTATCAACCTTGAACTCTTCGCCGTTGGCTATGTTTTATTTCCGGAAGATATGGTGCATCCTTAATCAAATTCTTTTAAACTCATTCATAAAGATCATAGTACATAAGTTATTGAAAAAAATCAGGGAACGAAATTTTTTGGACGACTTCCTACACACTGATTAGATATATCTTAATGTCTGAGTTTTAAATCCGCGTGTTTGCTTAATGTTAATGATTAATTTTTTTTATTAAATTTCAACAGAACATAATTATTTGGAAATAGTGCGCAAAATAATTAAATTTAAACATTTAGGCTTGTAATATAAAATAATCATTAAATAAACATTGTACGTTTAATAAAGTAAGGGACATTTTTTAATAGAATATTATTTTAAAAGCTATTTGCTGAGAGCTGCCGTTTCTTAAAACTCTCTTACCTGAATTTTCTGCACAATTTACTTTATAAAAAATAAATATGCATTTCAGTCTAACAGTTCGATTTTATGTATCGCGCCAAAATAAATATTAAGCTTAATGTTCATAGAAATTATTACCTAACCCCTTTGTTTTATAAAAAATTAATAAATTTATTAAATAAATTAATAAGTAAAATTAAAAAAAGAATTAATTAAATAAATTTTTCAATGATTCTTATTTCAAAAAATACTTTACTAATTATGTCATTTACCCTAGCTTAAAATTCTTCGATTTTTTCTTCTTTTGCATTTTATATACTACTTTATGATCGGCTTATTAAATAATTTTTAATAAGCCTGATAGAATTTAATCTTTCCCAATACTAACTAGCTTCTTTAGAATTCAGCAAAAGTGACATAAAAGTAATTTGAACTTAATTGTATTCATTCGATAATATTTCTAATATTTATTTTATTATTATTATTTTTTTTTTTTTTTTTTTGCATTTTATACTACATTATTTAATAATTTTAAATAAAGCTGATAGAATTTAATCTTTCCCAATACAAACTCGGACCTTTAGGATTCAGCAAAAGTAACATAAAAGTAATTAGAACTAAAATGTATTCCTTCGATAATATTCCTAATATTTATTTCCACACGCTGGATACAAATTTTCGATATTTTGTTCACGCATACTTAGAAACTGAATTCATCAATCGAAATAAATTAACCCTGAATACTTTTATTCGTAAATCCAATACGAAATACGAGGAAACCTTTTCCCATTCCTTTTGAAAAGCCGAGGATGGATTTACGAATTAAAAGCAAAGCGCCGAAAGTTCTTAATAGAATTAGCCGGCGCAATGCGAAACATTTCTCAAAGCTCGCAAAATATTGACTCCATCTTAATTATTAATACTATAAAAGCTATTTCAAATTGAATATTAAACTTTTCAATACATAAAGATCTAATCTATCGGGGTGTAGAAAGGGTGGGGTGGGGGCGTTCCCTATCTATTGGTACGCCTCTGTCATCCCTCTAAGGAGAAATGCACACAACGACAATGATTGACATTAATCTCATAAGCCTATGACAATTTACTGCGAGAAGCCTTAGATTGAATTTTCCAAACCATCGTCCTATTTTACAGCGGCTTACACTCAACAGATTTCGGTGACTGCGACAATGACGCAAGCCTCGTACGCTCGCAGTCTTGGTCTTAAGCTTGATTCGCCGGTATTGGCATGAGTGACTTCATTTAGCAGCTAAAATGCGACTGTCAACTATTGTAATGGTGTTTTCACTAAGGATTTGACTCCTCACTCTCTCTCCCTCTCATGTTGAGGAATCTTTTGGAATTTGTGAAATTCAATTGGAAACATATTTTTTTATTTCTTATTATTATGAGTTGCATATTCTTTTTTTTTTTGTGTAGCCCGTATCGATATTCTTTGTTGGGACAAAGAATAATATTTACGATCGCAGAAGATGGTGTGTCATAAAGTTTACTTGCGAAGTGAAAAGGTCAAGTCACTCGAAAGAAATGAATTGTTTCCCCTTTTCGCAACGACGATTTATGGCATTTGCACAAGGGTGCAGTTTATCTTAAAGAAATTTTCTTGTAGACTTTTGGAAGGTGGCATACAAAGTTTTTGACGGTTCAATATAAATAAAAAAACACTTTAATTTTAAATGTGCGATTTTTTTGTATGCTATACTTATACTTTTTAAAATGATTCATCTTAAATTTGCTGTATATTCTTTATTTTGCACTGAAAAATTTAATACTCTGGCATTATTGAAAAAATATTGTTTAAAAAGTTAGTAATTTAGAAGTTGCTGGCAGTTCAACATAAATAACCGTGCACTGAAAAATTTATTATACTAACAGTTTTTACATAATTTCTTTCATATATATTTAAAGTTTAGAATTGCTTTTTGAATGGTTTAAATAAGCCGAAGTGGTAAATAAATTTATCATGAAAATATTAATGAACATCACTATTACAATGAATGTGTAAGGAAATAACATATTATAATAAAATTACTAATTGTAGTAAAAGAATGTATCTAAACCAATAAAAATTCAATGCACATTTAACGTCTCAGCCTTTATTAGACCTCTCACGGCTGCAATAAGAGAGCAACTTTCAGGTTCATGGAAATTTAATTCTTTATTTACAATCACTATATATATATATATATATATATATATATATAATAATATATATATACAAATAATGAACTTAAGGTTATTATAATTTATTATTAAAAAAAAAAGAAATTCTAAATATTTAAATTTGATTCACAAATTCACGATTAAATCGCACGTGTAGTTTACTCCAATGTCAAAGGTCAGAGATTTTCAGAGTTCTCGATTTTACGTCAAATCTAAAAATATGCGGTCTGCTGCAGACCTCAATTATCATTCGGCGTGTTAAGCGAAATCACAGAAGATTTACTGTGAAAAACAGGCGGAAACACCGGTCTAATTAGTCACTTCAGGGAAAAAAGAAAAACAACACTTCTGGTCGACCCGTTGCAGAACTCGTCGACTAGTCTCTTTTTCACCAAAAAAATCTTTTTTAGACAATCCGTCAAGGTAGGGTATAGCTTCCCTCACTTTTCATTGAAGTAGACATTTCTCAGCTCGTGGTCTGTCACCAATCACGATGGTACAACTCATGGTGTAGTCCATAATCAATCTGTAATTATTTCGGTCTGTAAAGAGCGCACAGACATTCAATAATTTCCTCAGTCTCATTATGCATGATACCGCATATCTGCTATCAGATTTGAATGACAGGATGTTTTCATTTAGTACAAAACACTAATTGCATGTAACGTAACTGCCCACAATATTGCTGCGTGTTTGCTGTGAAATTTGAGTGATGGATTGTTATTATATACTTTTCAAATAACATACATCCCACTCTCCCGAAAATTAAATGCTAAAACTCTTCCCATGAGAAAAAATTGTTTCAACATCAATAATTAATTGTGAAATATTTTGAAAGTGAAAAAATTAGTATGTTTATGAGAATATGGAGCTAGATTACAGTAAAATGAAAAATTTAGGTAAATCTTTTATAATGCTGAAAACATTAAATATTTTATTTTTATTCTTATTAATTGAAAACGGAGCTTCATATAATGTAAGTATAGCAAAACCTAAGATCAATCTAGGGGCTCAAGTTGTTTTAATTTCCTATTTTTCTTTTAATTTCATTTTTGTATAATAATTTGTCTATATATATTTTTCATTTATATATCTAAAAATCATTTAAATATTTTAACATCAAGTATAAATAAATTGAGAAATTTATGCTTCATGTTAAAATATTTAAAAAGGACTTATAGAAAAACGTTATTGTTAGTTAATTATTCCATACTTTTTTACCATTAAAATTTATTTTAAACATAAAAACGGAGTATTAGCTATATAAAGTATAATGAAATTCATTTAAAAATATCAACTAATATATCATATTTTTAATTTTTTTTTAGCTCAAAAAATGTGAAAGAACAAACACTTTATTTATGGTTAAATGCATTTTACCCATATAACTAAGAAAATGATTCAAGAATGGGGCTCATCAAAATTTTATCAATAATTAAATTTGTCTCAACTTCAAATACTGTATAAAATATATATATATATTTACATAAGCCACAAATTAAAATTTTTGTATATCACATGCAATTTTTTAACAAATATTTTAGGTAAAAGTAATCCATAAATATTTAATAAATTCAACCATCGCGATATAATTTCATCAAGCACATTTTTTGGACAGTTGATAGAAAAGCAATTATTTAAAAAGAAGAATTTTTTTTAGATATAGGCGTCATAAATTTCATCCATGTAAAACTGTCATATTGTCGAAAAAAAGAAAAGAGCAACATAATTAATAGAAATTATATGCTTCAAATTTTATGATAACAAATGATTAATTATTCTGTGTGCGAAATAGATATTGCCTTAACAAAGGGTATCATAAATGAACATTTTTTTATGGTTGGGGTATGGTTATGAATTGAATATAAAACCGATGATAGATAAAAATATATCCGGTTAACGTCACTAATATTGGAAAAAAAATTAGAAGAATTTATATTGTAATGGGCTAAATAACTGAAATAATCATTGAATAGAAGTCGAAATAATCTATATATTAGTTTAATTGGAACTATCCTAGTGTAAATTATTGGAGAAAGTAAGCAAAGGTTTTTCTATAATGTTAATTATATGTAAGTCGTTAGTTATAATGATTTAATTTTAATTTAATAAATACTTTTACGTATAATTGAGACGTATAATAGTACATTTATTAAGGAAAAGTATTACTAATATAAAATCTCCACAAGCGGGATATTTTTACATATATATAGATATAGATATATATACAAGTATAATGGGGTTTCTTAGGGGTTGAATTGGTGTAAGTTAACAACACCTAGAACCTGTATCATCTAGCACTTAGGATTTTCTTTCTCTGAATTTTATTCTGAGCCAACAATTATGGAGCATATTAATCAGACAAAAAACGTTATTTTTCTATGAAATTGCGTTTTAAGCCACCAGATGGCTCTATTCTTAAAGAAAAAAGCTTTATGCAAGTAATTAAGTTATTAAATAATTAGGTGGAATATTCATAAAATTAGTTTAAAATTGGATTTTTTAGAAAGTCATTAATATATTCTTAAAAAAATGTTATCAAATTGAATATCACAAACAAACTAAAAGTTGAGAATTATTGGATAAAAATGATTGATTTGTTTAGCTAAATAAACGATAGCACAAAAAATGAATTATGAAACGAGCTAAATTTATTTTTAGCTACATTTAATTAGGTAATAAAGCGAATTTTGAATCCTTTTATATACAAATATAACTATTCAGTGATCAAAATTTTGAAGATTGTAATTGTAAACTTTATATATATATATTATTAAAAAAACAATTATCATAAAAAGACGAAGATTCGTAAATTATTTTATATTAAACTATAAAATGCTTTTATAAACGACTTAGTTAGATTGATAATTTATATTTTGAGCATAAAGAATTATACCTTTTATGTAAATCTTATTTTGATGAATACAACTAATTATAAATTATCCATTTCTCAAAATAAAACAAATACCAATTAGTAAAAATTAATTAAGAGAATTAAAACAAATTAATATTTTAAAAATATTCATCAATTTAAAATGCATGTTAAAAATTCAATTAATGTAAAATTTTATGACACTATAGATAAAATAAACAAGATACTAAATTATGTGTATGCATATATATATATATATATATATATATATGATGTGACTAATTAATCTAGAAAACTGTAAAGAAAAACAACTAACATATTTTAATTATCAAAAAGTAATTTAATCCTTAATATGCCCTTTCTGTGGCTTTTCGATTTTTCAAGAAAGAATAAAGATATCTATTACTCTCATCCTACGTTTGAATTTTTTGTAAAAATATTTATTTTTTAAGGTTTCAAGTTACTTTATGACAACAAAGCATTTCTAAACCACAGATAAAGATAAGAAAAACTTTTATTGCGTAACAGTCTGCGATAAAACTTAAAAAAATAATCTCTCTCTCTCTCTCTCCCTGTATATATATATATATATATATATATATATATATGTGTGTGTGTGTGTGTGTGTGTGTGTGTGTATAGTAATTGGGAAAGAAAAGAAAAGGATTTCGATGAAAAGATTTGGATTGAAAGTAGACGCGAATGACGATATGATCGAGACTGTATCGTTTACTGGCTCAGCATTTTTAAAACTTTTTTTAATACAACATCTCTGATTGATGATTGTCAACAATTCAAGATTGCAGGAAAAAAAAAATCTGATATTGAGTACGATGAAAAATTAACTAACTGAATTCTCGTTTTTGGTTTGTGGGATAATCTGAAAAATGAAACGTGATAAAAGGAATTTTGATGAATTTTCGATAAATTCCTTGACCAAATTTTATTTATTTACAATTTTTAAAAAGTGAAAACATTTTTACATGCAATAAATATCCACCTATATATTATAAATTAAAATGCGAAATGCTAAAAGCTAAGTTTAAACAAAAACTCCAATATCTGAAACACATAAAAACACTGTGAATCTGTAGGCTGGAAAGTGCTTCTGTTTTGGATCGATGAGTGAGACAGAAGGGTGTGAATCTTTAAAATGCATCTTTTGGGGTGGTTCATTTGTTCAAATTAATTAATATTAAAATTAAATTAATTCAATAAATCTAAACAGAAATATTTAAAAAGCATTAAATTTGAATCATTAACAGATAAATTTAATTTATGTTCTTTTCTCTAATCTTGCATTTCAATAATTCAGTTAATATTCAATAATTGAAATTAGAATTATTAACAGTAATTAATTAATTGTTAACAATAAATTTATGATTTCGTTAAAAAAATTTAAATATATATTTTATAAATTTTTATTGAATTCATATTACACTCATGTCCATAAATTAAGGATAATTCAGAATCACACAGAAATTGAACTCTAAAATAAAAATTTCACCTGTAGAATTATCACACACATCTTGAAGAAGAATATGCAAATTACAGGAAACCACCAGATGGCGCGGATAGTACGTCACAATGACGAGAGTTTAAGAGAGGGGTATATAAGGAATGGTGGCAAAGAAGTAAAATTGTTCACAAGCTCTTTAAAAGAATTTCAGTGCAATAACCGCATAGTTATGGCACAAAGGAAGCATTTGAATGATTTTTTAAGTGGTAGAATTATCGGACGACTGGAATGTGGACGTACCCAGCTGGAAGTATCCGAGGAACTTGGAATCGCCCAGTGTCATCTCCAGGCTTTGGCAATGATTCCAAGATGATGGTAATGTGAGTAGATGTTACAGCACAGATCACCCCCCGAGTTACAACGCTGAATGAGGACCGGTATTTAGCAGTTACTGCCAAAAGAAACAGACGGAGCACAGCATCAGACCTGTCTCGTCAGCTCTCTTCAGCTACCGGTACGACAGGTTCAAGACAGACCGTGTACAGACGCTTAGGGCAAATTGGTCTATATGCTCGTAGGCCTGTCAAATGTGTTCCACTTACCGCAACTCACTGTCGCCTGCGATTAACCTGGAGTAGAGAGCATGCATTGTGGACACCGCAACAGTGGTCTGGTGTGATGTTTTCCGACGAGTCCAGATTTAGTTTGTAGTCTGATTCTCGCCGGACTTTCATATGGAGAGTGCCAGGTACCCGTTACCACCAAGAGAACACCATTGAACGACACCGTTACGGTGGTGCAGGATGGCACGTTTGGGGAGGAATTATTCTTGGTTCCAGAACTGGCCTGCATGTTCAGAGTGTAACGATGACAGGCCACATCTATCGGAATGTCATTCTGGAACAACATGTACATTTGTTTCGGGCACCATGGGTGCTGACTTTCTGTTTATGGATGACGACGCCCGTCCACACCGTGCAAACATTGTAGACGAATGCCTTCAATTGGAGGATATCACCCGTATGGATTGACCAGCATACTCACCGGACTTGAATCCAATAAAGCATGTGTGGGATATGCTTGTAATATTCCCCAAGATCAGATTGATAATTTAATACTCAGCATGCCTAGGCGTTGTAAGGTCTGTATTGCATCGTCCGGGAGACATACTCCATATTAACCATCATTCTAACCATGTTATACTGTTTTTTGTAAAGAGGCTCTTTTTTGAAATTTGCTCCAGGGAGTACAAATCGCAATTTTTATAAATTATGTCAAACATATAGCATCTTTTTTGCTCTTTACCTTTTGTTTAATAAATAGACTTTACAAATAAGTCATATTTGTTTTGCTTCTGTCTCTTTCTTTGCCTGAACTTCATTATCCTTAATTTATGGACATGAGTGTATATTGGTAATCTAGAAGAAATTCTAGCGACTAGGTCTATTCTATCAACCATAACCTTTGACTTGAAAATCAATTACTTTGGAAATCTCCAAGTTTTTTCAAATGACTGTGTTTAAGATTCCTTTGATTGTAATTATAAATTGAGAATGCTTTAGTTTCAGTTGAAAATTTAATATTTTTTATTTTTTACTAAAAGCAGTTATTGCGTTTAAGAAAAACATTATAATTCATTTAAAAGAATAATTAATAAGCAGAATTAATAATGCAATATCTGACTACAGTCAATAGTAGACGAATATCGGACAAAATGACATTTAAAAAGAGGTTATTTACTAATTATTACAAAATTTGCACCAAATAAGTTACTGTACTTAGATCTATTACAACAAGGAATCTTTATTATGCTCTATACTAAATGTTTTATTAGTTTTCATTTATATTCAGGGAACAAAGACAATATTTAGTTATTAAAAAATTATGATAACGTATGTTGTTAGAAGTAATTAATTCGAAATCCAAATAAAAACTTGTTTAGCATTGCTGCATTTTCTATTATGCAGTTGATTAGCTATGCATTGAACTGTTTTCTTATTTTCATAAAAATTATTAATTATACGTAAGTTGTACACATGTTCTGTTAAAGAAAACAGAATATGAATTATTTATATTTAAGTCAATTAAGTCAATGTTTAAGTCAAGTTTTTTTTTATGTTTAAGTCAATCAAATACGTCAAGAATTAATTTCTAGTATATCATCAAATCTACTAAATAATTAAATAAGTTTGGGAAAGTTATAATTGTCTTTCAAACAGAAGCCAAAAACGAAAAATTATCTTTTAACAGAAAAAATTATATTTAACAAACAAAATAATTTGTTTCTTTTAATTTACAGCTGTTGTAATATAAGTTTAAATTTTTGGACTATTTGAATACAAAAATATGTTCTGGTTATATTCTGTTTTTAATTAAAATCGGAAGTTTAGGATTTTGTAAAGTAGTTTTCAATATACCAACAGTTTTTTTTTCTATTTAGAATTATACAGAAAAACAATTTTATATTATTGCATCGTGAATATAGAAAAAAAAAACAAAGGAAAATATGAATTGTATGCATACTTTAAAAATTACGAAAGATAAATATAAAATGAAGTGAAAAATATATCTGACACATTTATGTTTTCATACCTTTCAAACATGAAACTTTCAAAAGTTGTTCTTATATTCCCTTGGAAATTTTTATGTGTAGTATAAAATAAAGTCAAAGCTTATGTAAATAATAAAATCCAGCTCCAATTTATCCTAAAAAAATGCTAAAATGTTTTTGTACCTTATTATTACACAGTTTATACTTTATAAAGTTTTACAGAGAAAAAAAACGTATTCCTATTTGCATTGGGAGTTTGAAAATATTATATTTTTAATTAAGTAATATATTTAACTTTTATTTCATCAATCGGGAATGAAAGAAATTTTCTGAGGTTTTTTTTTTTTTTCTCCGGATAAATATTTCCTGCATTCAATGAATTCGTATGTACTCTGTAGTTCGCCAATGAATATAAAAGTTTTTATCGTAACAAAAACATTCCTTTATCTACGTTATCCATTCAAAAACTAGTGAAAACGATGTAGCAATGCTGAAATCTCTTAGAATACCAAAACTTTTTTTCTGTAAATATTAAAATTTTATTTTAAGTTAGAGTGCAGGCGATCCATCATTTTTGTGAAAGCTTTCTGAATAAATATTATTTTAGCAACTATGCGTAAAAAAAGATAAAGAAAGATTTTATCTTCTTAAGAGAATTAAATTGTAAAGGCAGATAACATAATAGTTCATTGCTGATGTGCGTGTATTGTAATATGTTCTTTCTTCAGAAAAAAAATCTTATGAAAGTCCTCATTTCAACAATGGGAATAATTGCAATTAATTTATATATTTACATTTCATTGTGTTTCAAGTTTAGGAACTTCAAGTGAAAAATCCATTAATAAATTTTTTATTCCCATCGTTTAAATAAGAAACAATTATTAAATTAGTTTTGTTATGGATTAATATCCATAACAAAACTAATTCAATAAATATTTATGTATATTTTACTAGATATGTTACAAAAGGAAATTTTATAGTTCATTAAATTTTTCAAGAAATAATAGATTTTTCTTTCAATTCTCATAATTATATGCAATTTAAAAATCTATATAAATTAAAAAAAAAAACAATTTTTAAAATTTATTAAAAATTTTTTAGCATTTAAAGTGTTTAGCTTTAAAATATGCACATTTAATATAGTTAAAAATGCTTATTTTGATGACTGTATTGTAATGAGTTCATTCTTTATAAAATACTTTAGAACCAGTTTCTCAATAATAATTAGTTTATATATTTAAAAAAGAAATATTTAGTCAATGTTTTTTGTTATGGATGTTGTATTACTGAGCACAATTTCCAAAATCTCTCAATTCTCAGTTGTATGTAATTTTAAAAGTAATATATAAATTAAAAGAATTAAATTGTTGATTTATTGGTATAGCTAAATTTATATATTGTAATAACAGAATATGAAATATAATAGCATTAGTAATAATTTTATTTTCTGTAATACCTAATTTTTCAAGAAATTTTCTTCAATCCAATTAGTTTTTATTTGATCTGATGCTTCAGCTAATTATACATTACTAAGACTGTGAATAGTTACGATGATGAAAGATATTCTATATTTATTTAATAAATTTAAATATAGGCTTAAGACAAAGCTGCTAAATTCCATATTTTTTCTTTTGGAGAAATGAATTTTCTGTATTATGCATTATAATACTTTTAAAAATATTCTTTGTAAAAAAAGGAAACTAGGCTGATGACAATTGAATAAAATATTTCAGTTAGTTTTGGAAATTTTTTTTGATATTAATTTAAAATAGAGTAACCATTTTTAGATATTTATTATAGAATTGATTTAAATTTTAAAATTCAGAGCGTTTTTCAAGCAAACAAAGTACAAGGGAAAAACTTCCTCGGTAAATATTTTTTAACAGCTGAGAGATTTACACAAAAATTTTTAAAAATATTATTAAAATTTGGAATTTCAGGAATTTAAATAACACGTAAAACTTATTGCAGTTTACTTATAAGTAAAAGTTAGGACCATATATGCATGTTGTCTTGATTCAGTGTTGTTCATAGATAGAAATTAAATTATTTTTTAAAACCATTCAGCGATATATTTATTAAAATTTACTAAGGAAGCACTGTGTTATGTCTGCAACACATAACACATAAAATAAAATTATACAAAAAATATTTATTTCAATATTCATTTCAAAATCATCTTCGCTTATGGGAATTTTTACCCTCCGCACTGCTTGGAACGCTTCACACGACTCTGCACAAGCCCTTTTTACTCTTTTTACCTCCCTATCATAGTGTCCAAAGTCTAACGGGCGAAATAAACGTGCAAAGTCCGAAATCTAAAGTAAGGGTCAACCCGTCCTTGAAAGGATGACCTATCAACCTTGAACTCTTCGCCGTTGGCTATGTTTTATTTCCGGAAGATATGGTGCATCCTTACTCAAATTCTTCTAAATTCATTAATAAAGATCATAGTACATAAGTTATTGAAAAAAATCAGGGAACGAAATTTTTTGGACGACTTCCTACACACTGATTAGATATATCTTAATGTCTGAGTTTTAAATCCGCATGTTTACTTAATGTTAATGATTAATATATTTTATTAAATTTCAACAGAACATAATTATTTAGAAATAGTGTGCAAAACAATTAAATTTAAACATTTAGGCTTGTAATATAAAAGAATCATTAAATAAACATTATACGTTTAATAAAGTAAGGGACATTTTTTAATACAATATTATTTTAAAAGTTATTTTCTGAGAGCTGCCCTTTCTTAAAACTACCTTAACTGAATTTTCTGCACAATTCACTTTATAAAAAATAAATATGCATTTCAGTCTAACAGTTCGATTTTATGTATCACGCCAAAATAAATATTAAGCTTAATGTTCACAAAAATTATTATCTAACCCATTTGTTTTATAAAAATTTAATAAATTTATTAAATAAATTAATAAATAAAATTAAAAAAACAATTAATTAAATAAATTTTTCAGTGATTTTTATTTCAAAAAATACTTTACCAATTATGTCATTTACCCTATCTTAAAATTCTTCGATTTTTTCTTCTTTTGCATTTTATATACTACTTTATGATCAGCATATTTAATAATTTTTAATAAGCCTGATAGAATTTAATCTTTCCCAATACTAACTAGCTTCTTTAGAATTCAGCAAAAGTGACATAAAAGTAATTTGAACTTAATTGTATTCATTCGATAATATTTCTAATATTTATTTTATTATTATAATTTTTTTTTGCATTTTATACAACTTTATTTAATAATTTTAAAGAAGGCTGATATAAATTAATCTTTCCCAATACAAACTCGGGCCTTTAGAACTCAGCAAAAGTGACATAAAAGTAATTTGAACTAAAACGCATTCCTTCGATAATATTCCTAATATTTATTTCCACACGCTGGATACAAATTTTCGATATTTCATTCACGCATACTTAGAAACAGAATTCGTCAATCGAAATAAATTAACCCTGAATACTTTTATTCGTAAATCCAACACGAAATACGAGGAAACCTTTTCCCATTCCTTTTGAAAAGCCGAGGATGGATTTACGAATTAAAAGCAAAGCGCCGAAAGTTCTTAATAGAATTAGCCGGCGCAATGCGAAACATTTCTCAAAGCTAGCAAAATATTGACTCCATCTTAATTATTAATACCATAAAAGCTATTTCAAATAGAATATTAAACTTTTCAATACATAAAGATCTAATTTATCGGGGTGTAGAAAGGGTGGGGTGGGGGGCGTTCCCTATCTATTGCTACGCCTCTGTCATCCCTCTAAGGAGAAATGCACACAACGACAATGATTGACGTTAATCTCATAAGCCTATGACAATTTACTGCGAGAAGCCTTAGATTGAATTTTCCTAGTCATCGTCCTATTTTACAGCGACTTACACTCAACAGATTTCGGTGACTGCGACAATGACGCAAGCTTCGCACGCTCTCAGTCTTGGTCTTAAGCTTGATTCGCCGGTATTGGCATGAGTGACTTCATTTAAATGCGACTGTCAACTAATGTAATGGTGTTTTCACTAAGGATTTGACTCCTCACTCTCTCTCTCATGCTGAGGAATCTTTTGGAATTTGTGAAATTGATATGGAAACATATTTTTTTATTTTTTATTATTATGAGTTGCGTATTCTTTTTTTTGTGTGTAGCCCGTATCGATATTCTTTGTTGGGACAAAGAATAATACTTACGATAGCAGAAGATGGTGTGTCGTAAAGTTTACTTGCCGAGTGAAAAGGTCAATTCACTCGAAAGAAATGAATTGTTTCCCCTTTTCGCAACGACGATTTATGGCATTTGCACAAGGGTGCAGTTTATCTTAAAGAATTTTTATTGCATATTTTGGAGGGTGGCATAAAAAGTTGTTGACAGTTCAAAATAAATAAAAACACTTTCATTTTTAAGGTGCAATTTTTTTTTGTGTGCTATACTCATACTTTATTAAATATGATTCATATTAAATTTGCTTTATATTCTTTACTTTGCACTGAAAATTTTAATATTCTGACATTATTATTTTTTTTTAAATGTTTAAAAAGTTAGTAATTTAGCAGTTGCTGACAGTTTAACATAAATAAACCGTGCTCTGAAAAATTTAATATACTAACAGTTTTTACATAATTTCTTTCATATGTATTTAATGTTTAGAATTCATTTTTTTTAATAATTTAAAGAAGCCGAAAAGGTAAATAAATTTACCGTGTAAAATATTAATGACCATCACTATTACAATGAATGTGTAAGGAAATAACATATTATAATAAAATTACTAATTGTAATAAAAGAATGTATTTAAATCAATAAAAATTCAATGCACATTTAAAGTCACATCCTTTTTTAGACCACTAACGGCTTCAAGAAGAGAACAACTTTCAGGCTCCGTTGAACACTTTAAATTTTATTTACAATCACTATATATATATATATATATATATATACATATATTAAATAATGAACTTTAATTATAAAAGAAAAAAGAAAATTAAAGATTGAAATTTCATTCACAAATTCATGATTAAATCACTCGTACAGTTACTCCAAAGAGAAATTTTCAGAGTTCTCGGGTTTATGGCGAATCTAAAAATACGTCATCTACCCCACACCTCAATTATCATTCGGCGTGATAAACGAAACCACAAATAGTTCACTTAGAAAAACAGGCGGAAATTCCGGCCTATTCAGTCACTTCAGAAAAAAAGAAAAATAACACATCTGGTCGACTCGTCGCAGAACTCTCTCTTTTCTTTTCCAAAAACCTCCTTTTAAGACAATCCGTTAAGGGGGAAGGTCAGCTTCACTCACTTCTCAGAGTAATAGACATTTCTCAGCTCGTGGTCTATCACCAAACAGAATGGTGTCAATCAAACCTGATACCGAATATCTTTTATCAGATTTGATTGACAGGTTTTCCTCATTAATAAAAAAACACTAATTGCATGTAATAACACACAGTACCGCTTATCTGCTGTAAAATTTAAATAATGGCTTGTTATTATATACATGTCAAATAAAATACATTCCTCTCTCCTGGGAATGAAATGCCAAAACGTGTGGAGCAAAAATTGTTACAATATCAATATTTTATTGTGAAATATTTTGAAAGTGAAAAAATTAGTATCTTTATGACGATATGGAACAAGGTTATAGTAAAATAAAAAATTTAGCTAAGATTTTTACGATCCTGAATATATCAAACAATTTATTTCTATTCTTATTAATTGTAAACAGGAATTCTTATAATTTATGTTTATCAAAACCTAAGATCAATCATGTGGTTCAAATTGTTATCATTTCCTATTTTCCATTAATTTCATTTTTTATTATAATATTTTTATACAAATTTTTAATATATGTATATAAATTACATTTAAATATTTTAGCATCAAGCATAAATAAAGAAACTGAATATTTTTCTGAATATCTAATGCTTTTTTATAGAAAAATGTTACATATTTCTTATTGTTAGTTAAATATTCAATAATATTTTAACATTAAAATTTATTTTAAATATGAAACAAAAAGGAGTTTTACCAATATATAACATTATGAAATTCATTTAAAAGTATCAACTAATATAATATATTTTTAATTTTTTTTTTCTTTTTATAGTCCAAAAAGTGTGAAATAAATAAACGGCCTTTTTGGGAAAATGTATTTTAACTATACGGCTAAAACAATTTTTAAAAAAATGATGCACATCAGAATTTAATCATTGAAGTGCGATAAATTAAAAGATTTTTGTGTGTCACATGCAATTTTTTAACAAATATTTTAGGTAAGAGTTATCCATAAATATTTAATAAATTCAACCTTCGCGATAAAATTTCATCACATTTTTTGGACAGTTGATAGAAAAACAATTATTTAAAAAGAAGAATTTTTTTAGATATAGGCGTCATAAATTTCATTCATGTAAAACTGTCATATTGTAAAAAAAAAGAAAAGAGCAACATAATTAATAGAAATGATATGCTTCAAATTTTATGATAACAAATGATTAATTATTCTGTGTGAGAGATAAATATTGCCTTAACAAAGGGAAAAATGAACATTTTTCCATGGTTGGGGTTTGGCTTGGAACTGAATATAAAACCGATGATAGATAAAAAATATCCGGTTAACGTCACTAATATTGGGAAAAAAATTAGAAGAATTTATATTGTAATGGATTAAATAACTGAAATAATCATTAAATAAAAGTCCAAATAATCTATAAATTAGTTTTAATTGATACTATCTTATCGTAAATTATTGGAAAAGTAAGAATTGTTTTTTCCATAATGCTGATTATATGTAAGTCATTAGCTATAATAATTTAATTTTAATTTAATAAATATTTAAACGTATAATAGTACATTTATTTAGGAAAACTATTACTAATATATAATCTCCACAAATAAATTGGGATATATATATATATATATATATATATAATTATAATAGGGTTGCTTAGTGGTTAGATTGGTATAACTTTATCTATAACACCTAGAATACCTAGAACCTATAACACCTAGAACTTAGTATTTTCTTTCTCTTAATTTATTATAAGCCAAAAAACATTATGGAGCATTTTCATCAGACAAGAAAAACTTTATTTTTTTTGTTTTGTTGACGTTACATTTTTAAGCCACCAGACGGTTCAAATATTAAAGAAAAAGGATTTATGTACTTAATTGAGTTATTAAATAATTAGGTGGAAAATTCATAGCATTAATTTAAAATTGGATTTTTATAAAATCATTAATATATTCTTAAAAAATGTTATCAAATTTAATATTACGAACAAAAAAAAGTTGGAAATTATTGGATAAATATGATTGATTTCTTTATCTATATAAACAATAGCTCAAAAAACGAACTATAAAAAATGCTAAATTTATTTTGATCTACATTTATTTAGATAATAAAATGAATTTAAAATCCTTATATATATAAATATAACTATTTAGTGATACAAATTTTGAAAACTGTAGTTCAAAACTTTCGCTCTCTCTCTCTCTCTCTCTCTCTCTATATATATATATATATATATATTATATAAAGTATATATATATATAGAGAGAGAGAGAGACTTTTGGATTACAATCTTCAAAATTTTGATACAGTATATAATATATATTGTATTTATATTATACACATTTATATACATTTGTGCGTTATATATATATATAACATTAAAAAAATCATAATCATTAAAAGAAGATACGTAACTTATTTTAATTTAAACCATAAAATGCTTTTATGAACAACGACCTAATTAGATTGATAATTTATATTTTGTACATAAATAATTATATTTTTTACGTAAGTCTTATTTTGCTGAATATAATTAATTATTAATTAAACATTACTTCAGATAAAACAAATAGCAATTAATAAAATTTAATTACGGAAGTTAAAAGAAATTAATATTTTAATAACATTCAACAAATTAAAATGCATTTTAAAAATTAAATTAATGTAAGATTTTGTGACTCTACAGATAAAATAAACAAGAAACTAAATTATGTATATATATATATATGCCCTGACTAATTAATCTAAGAAACTGTAAAGAAAAACAACTTACATATGTTAATTATCAGAGTGTAATTTAATCCTTCATAGGCCTTTCTGTGGCTTTTGGTTTTTTCAAGACAGAATAAAGATATCTATCCTACGTTCATCCTACATTCGAATTTTTTGTAAATCTAAGAAGATTTATTTTTTAAGGTTTCAAATTACTTGATGACAACAAAGCATTTCTAAACAACCTATAAAGATAAGAAAAACTTTTATTGCGTAACAGTCTACGGTAAAAACTTTTAAAAAACAATCTCTCTCTCTCTCTCTGTATATATATATATATATATATATATATATATATATATATAATATATATATATATATATATATATAGTAATTGGGGAAGGGAAGAAAAGGATTTCGATGAAATGATTTGGATTGAAAGAGAAACGAATGATGATATGCTCGAGACTGTATCGTTTACTGGCTCATCATTTTTTTTTTTTTTTTTTTTTTTTTTTTATTAGTGCAGCCTCTCTGATTGATGATTGTTAACAATTCAAGATTTGCAGAAAAGAGAAAAAAAATCTGATATTGAGTACGATGAAAAAGTAATTAACTTAATTCTCATTTTAGGTTTATGGAATATTCTAAAAAATGAAATTTGATAAAAGGAATTTTGATGAAGTGTCGATAAAATTCATTTATTAGATTTTTTTTTTTTATTTTCAATTTTCTGAAAGTGAAGGCATCTTCACATCTAATGAATGATATCTATCTATAGAATAAATTGAAATCCGAAATACTATAATCTAAATTTAACCGAAAACTTCCATGTCTGAACCTAATAAACAACTGTAAATCTCTAGATCAGAAAGTGTTCATTTTTAAATGGGTGAATAAGAAGGAAGGGGGCGAAATTAAAAGCGTCACTTTTGAAATTGTTCATTTATTCATGTAAAATTGTGACGACGAAATGTGGATGTAAATGCAACATCTCTCCTCTCAATTAGTACACACTAACTAACTTTGAATGTGCTACTTATCAGACGTTCTAGTGTCGAATAGCTTCAGATAAACATTCACAGCCTTCTGAAACTAAAGACATCATATTTCTTATGTCATATATAGCACGTGATAATATGTTATATTAACTATAAATTCTACTTTAAATTTTTAATAAGAATTCTAAGTAAAAATAGAACATTTTAGTATGAATATTAATAAATAACAATCAAATTAATTAAGATTAAAACTAAACTTATACAACCAAATTAAAAAGAAATAATTTAAAATGCATTAAATTTGAATCATTAATAGATAAATTTAATTTCTATTTTTCTCTCTCGTCATGTATTTGAAAAATTCAATTAGTATTCAATAATTGAAATTATAATTAATAACAGTAATTAATTAATTATTAAGAATAAATCTATGATTTGCTAAAAAAATTAATTTTTTTTTATATTTTTTTTTTACTTTTACAGAATTCTTATTATATAGATAGTATTTTTATTTTGTTATTGCTCAGGCAAGAAATTAACAGCTTTTCTCTATTCTAGAACTATAACGTTTGACTTGAAAATTAATTATTTTGGAAATTTACAAGTTTTTTTAAATGGTTAACTTTTACGATTTCCTTTGATTTCAATTATAAATTGAGAATATGTTAGTTTAAGTTACACATTTGATATACTTGTTTGTTACTAAAAGCAGTTTTTGCGTGTCAGAGAAGCATTATAATTCCTCTTCATGAATGATTAATAAGCAGAATTAATAATGAAATGTCTGACTACAGTCAATGGTTACGAATATCGAACAACATGACATTTAAAGGAGGTTATTTACTAAATATTTAATTTTAAGCAACCCCATTTTATGCTAATGTTTTAACTAAATTAAGATGTGGAGGTATTGTGGTTCTTAAAACCACCTAGGAACTCCGTAACTGGTACGCCCGTTGCCCCTTACTAAATATTACGAAATTTACACCATATAAATTACTGTAGATCTATTACAACATGGAATCTTTATTATGTTCTATACTGAATGTTTTATTAATTTTCATTTGCATTGATGATACAAAGGGCCATATTTAGTTATTAAAAAATGGGATAACGTCTGTCGTTATGCGTAATTAATTCAAAATTCAAATAAGAACTTGTTTAGCATTGATGCATTTTCGTTTATGCAGTTTATTAGCTATGTATTGAACTGCTTTCTTATTTTCATAAAAATCATTATTTTTACGTAAGTTGTACACATGTTTCTGTTGAAGTATACAGAACATGAATTATTGTAGTAATTATTAATAAATGGATTCACTAACAATTATTTTTAATTGGTTGGGAAGAAAAATATTTTCTTTCCTGGTTCGATATACTTAATGGTTAATAGATTACCAAAAGTAAGATTCAATAAACAATGATCTACTCATTTACATACTTTATCACAAAATTTTGACAGTTAAAAAATAGAGGAATAAATTCAATAGTACAATAAAGACAAAAAAACATGCATTTTTTAATTTGAAACTGTTAAATATAATTATTAATTACAATACAATAATAATAATAATGTTAAATACAATACAATATGAAGTAAATTGTATGATTATTAAGATATTTGCATTACTACTTAAGGCTGGAGCTGCATTGTAAAAGCGTATTGAATTTCGAATATTGTGGGGGGAGCCAATTGTGTATGCCATTAAAAAGCTGAACCCTGTTGTTTCAGGGGGATAGTAATGATAAATCGATAAGCCGTAATGTCGTTTTGGTAGGTTTGAGCAAGAAATGTGGATTTTCAAATCGCCTAACGGGAAGATAATTAAAATCTGCGGTTGAAATATTGGTGTAATATAGCAGGTAGTTTTAACTTTAGGTTGTGATGTATCTGCTAATATTAATAAAATAATGACGAATAACTTTATCTGTTGTTATTAATTTGTAAACTTCATAACAACATATGTTGTTATTAATCTGTTAACTTCATAATTACATATGTTGTTATTAATCTGCCAACTTCATAACTTAATCTGTTGTTATTAATTAACTTAAATTAGTTAACTTAATCTGTTGTAGATGCGTTGTACCTGCTAATAACAAATAATAGTGACGAATAACTTAAACCAAGGAGCTTGCCATTCTAAAACAACAGAAATACCAAAATAATTTTACTATTTTATTATGTTAAGAAAATTAAATTACATCGTTAGTTACATTACTTGAAATAGAAAATTTTGATCCGTTTTCTATACATAAGAGAATCTGTACGGTACACCAATTTTTCACAAGGTAATATTAAAAATCATATAACAATTTATTATTTCTATTATAAGGGTTCCGAAAATAACCTTCTGCAACATCAAATTACTTTCTTATTTATCATCTCTTATCAATAAAACCTGATCTCATCTTTGCTCAAAATAAATCCTCCATTCATCAATTTAAAGTTTAATCGAAACTCATTGAAGCCATTATTAAGGAACTGTCAACAACATTTATTTAAATTTGAATCGGTACGAAAATATTTTGAATCCCAGATTAAGCTCACGTTTAAATCTCATAAGACATCCCCGAAGGCGCCAAGTTGAAGAAAACTTTTCTACAAAGACGAAAGAATTCATAAGCTTTCTCTTCCAAACTCCTCGGCTTAGATTTGTCAATATTCATCACTCGAGTCGAGGAATTCAATTCTCCAAGTAATTTTTTATGTTAAGAAAATTAAATTCCATCGTTAATTTTGTTATTTTAAATAGAAAACTTTGATCCGGTTTCTATACATAAAATAATCTGTATAATACACCAATTTTTCACTCAAGAAAACTGCACAAAAATATATTATGCCAAACAAAATTTAATGTTACCGAAGGTATTCGAAAATAACCTTCTGCAACATCAAATTACTTTCTTATTTATCATCTCTTATCAATAAAACCTGATCTCATCTTTGCCCGAGATAAATCCTCCATTCATCAATTTAAAGTTTAATCGAAACTTATTGGAGCCATTATTAAGGAACTGTCAACAACATTTATTTAAATTTGAATCGGTACGAAAATATTTTGAATCCCAGATTAAGCTCACGTTTAAATCCCATAAGACATCCCCCGAAGGCGCCAAGTTGAAGAAAACTTTTCCTTGGAAAGAATTCATAAGCTTTCTCTTCCAAACTCCTCGGCTTAGATTTGTCAATATTCATCGCTCGGGTCGAGGAATTCATTCTCCAAGTAATTCGGCATTCTCGGGCCAGAAACGTGTTTGCTCTTACGGAAGATTATTTATCCGTAATCGATATTTTTCATTTGGGGAGGGTCCTTTTATCATTAGCCTCGGCTGCACCCTTGCGTTCGGGAAAAGTTCTTTTTCTTCTTTTCCGCTTTGCTAGCCTCCGCCAAGCTAAGTCAGTGGACCTCGTAATTGCCGGGATAAAGGTAAATGAATTTGATGCAGGTTAAATGCGCTCCCGAGCTGAGTTAGCGTGATTTTGCCTTTGCCGGTTTGGGAATTGCTCCTCTTTCGTCCGTAAATGCACAGTCTGCTCTTCTGCTGTAAATCACAGGCCCGTGTTTTTTTTGTTTCTCTTTCCTGTAAAGAATTTGGTTTTAAGTTACAAGAATAGGAAGTTGTTTTAATAAAATACGTTCGACCAATAAGATTTAATCAAATTATAAATAGTTCTATTTTTCGACCAAACAACTCTAATTTCCTTTTATTTTCTGACCCAGTACATTTTTTAATTAGTTAATTTTGTGACTAATGCTAATTCTAAAATTCTAATGAATATTAGCGAATTAGTGAAGAAATTACTCAAAGTTTGATTATTAAAAGATTAACTGAATACTCCAATCTGAGACAGCGCGATTTTATTAATTCGGGATTGGAAATTGCAAATATCTTTTGCCCGTAAATGCACAGTCTGCTGTTCTGCTGTAAATCATAGGCCCGTGGGTTTTCTTTTTCCTGTTAAATAGGCTTTTAAAGAATTTTGTTTTATGTTACAGGAATAGGAAGTTATTTTAATAAAATATGCTTGACCAATAAGATTTAATCTAATTCCAAATATTTTTATTATCCATCAAAATAACTCGCAATTTTCTTTTATTTTCTAACCCAGTTGATTTTTTAATCAAATAATTTAGTGGCTGATGCTAATACTTTGTTTCTAAAGAATGTTAGTAAAGAAATTACTCAAAGATTAATTATTAGAAGGTTAGTTAAATCTTCCAATTTGTTTTCTGTGAGTTGGAAATTGATCATCTTTCACCTCTAAATGCGGAGTCTTCTGTTTTGCTGTTGAATCAAAAACATGTTTTTTTTTTTTTTTTTTAATCTATATAGCTGTTAAATAGTTTTATTTTAAGCTAAACAATAGGAATTATTTTAATAAAATATGTTAAATAAATTTTCAATCAAATTCTAAATATTTTTACTACTTAGCGAAGTAGCCTTAAATTCACTTCAATTTTCCGTCCCAATATAAAAAATGTGCCCTTTCATCAAATTATTAAATGGATTATACTAATACTAAAACTCCGGCAAATGTTAATGAAGTAAACACATTCTCTTCCCATAGCTGATTTCTATTGGATTTGCTTTGAGAATTGAACCTTGTTTCGCCTGTGAATTTGGAGTCTGATGTTATGCTTTAAATAAAACACCCGATTTTTTTGGTTTATCTTTTATTTATTTATTTTATTTTTACTGATAAATAGGTTTTTAAAGAATTTTGATTTCAGTTACAGTAGTAAGTTATTCATTTTATTTAAATTTAATCCTGAATAAAATTAAAACTGTTTTTTTGCTGGCAAACTATTCGTATTTCACTTCTGTCTTCCAACCAATGAATTTTTTTAACCAAATTATTTAGTGACTCATGTACTAATGCTTCTTCTTCCATAGATGATTAAAAGTGATTTTGTTTTGCCGAGTTTGGAATTCCTTTTTCACTCGTAAATATTAAATCTGCTGTTCTACTGAAATCAAAGGTCAGTGTTTCTTTTATCTGTCTTTTAAATAACAGTAATAACAGTATCACTTTTTTAGTAAACAGAATTTTTAAGAATTTGAATATTTCACATGTGAATCCATTATTTTCTATCAGTTGATTAGACAAAAAAAATCCTCAAAATTATTTTTTTTTTCCTGATATGTGTTAATTTAAATGTATAAATCTTAAAATCTCTGAATGCGACACTTGTTTACGTAGTATAAAGCCATGCTGAAGAAAGAGGTAGTGTATTATACAACGTAATTCACTAGCATATTGGTTTGATTCCTTGATAAGAAATGATAACTTTTTCTATCGGGGGCATTTATTAGATATTGCGATTGAATCCATTATTATTTATCTGAGACAATATATATATATATATATATATATATATATATATAAAAGACGATTATAATCAATTAAGTCCCCCATTTTTAATATCAAATGCAATGTGTTTTTTAATTTTCATAGTCTGTTGCTTACATCGCCTTCTATTGATAAACTTTGGATTTTATTTTCTGATACTATTCTTCAACTATCTACGGTTCAAATTTCAAGTTATTCTGATGAGTTTCTTTTTTATACAGCACTTTTAAAGTGAAACGTTAATCATAATGATCACTTAATCACTCACTCATATATAAATAGGCTATATGAGTGAGTGTTTGAGTGAGTGAGTAAGTGAGTGAGTGTGTGAGTGATTGAGTGATGAGTAGGTGATTGAGTGAGTGACTTATTGAGTGCTTGATTGATTGATTGAGTGAGTGCTTGAGTGATTGAGTGTATGTTTTAGTGAGTATGTTATTGAATGTGTGAGTGCTTGAGTGATTGTGTGAGTGCTTGAATGATTGATTGAGTGTGGGAGTGATTAACTATGCGAGTGAGTGAGTGATTGAGTGTGTGAGTGATTGAGTATGTGAGTGAGTGAGTTGTGAGTGAGTGACTGAGTGAGCGATTGAGTGAGTGAGAATTGAATGTGTGAGTGCTTGAGTGATTGTGTGAGTGCTTGAGTGAGTGTGGGAGTGATTGACTATGCGAGTTAGTAAGTGAGTGAGTATGTGAGTGAGTGAGTTGTGAATGAGTGATTGAGTGAGCGATTGAGTGAGTGAGAATTGAATGTGTGAGTGATTGTGTGAGTGCTTGAGTGATTGTGTGAGTGCTTGAGTGATTGATTGAGTGTGTGAGTGATTGAGTGTGGGAGTCATTGACTATGCGAGTGAGTAAGTGATTGAGTGTGTGAGTGATTGAGTATGTGAGTGAGTGAGTGACTGAGTGAGTGAGTGAGTTGTGAGTGAGTGATTGAGTGAGCGATTGAGTGAGTGAGAATTGAATGTGTGAGTGCTTGAGTGATTGTGTGAGTGCTTGAGTGATTGATTGAGTGTGTGAGTGATTCAGTGTGGGAGTGATTGACTATGCGAGTGAGTGATTGGGTGTGTGAGTGATTGAGTATGTGAATGATTGAGTATGTGAGTGAGTGAGTGAGTTGTGAGTGAGTGATTGAGTGAGCGATTGAGTGAGTGAGAATTGTGGATGTTTATCATACAAATATGAAATGTATGTTTTTCAATTGTAAATTCTTGACATTAATTCCTTTGTTTTTATTTCCACATAAAAAAAATAATTATCTGTACATGTTTTTCCTGTTGATTTTTGTTATAATTTTAGGAACGTGTAAAAGAAATATTTTTTTTTTTTTTTTTTTTTAAACTTAAAATATAAATTATAACTTTTGGTGAAATTTTATGTAAATATTTTATTTTTGTTTTTAATTTAAGAAATGCCTTCACTATTTAGAAATTTGTTTTCTTCATTAATTAATAAAACGCAATTTCCATAAAAATCGAATAGTCCCCTTATTGTTTTATACGTTATATTCAAATTAGGTAAATAAAAATATTTTGCAGGTATTCTAGTGAAGGAAAATTACTTTTTTCTAGAACTTTATTAATTATTATTATTTTGTTAATTTTGTTATTATTATTTTTTTTTTTAATTTTTTGTCATCATTCACACACTAGTAAGTAAATATTAGTTAGTTATTTTATCAATTTAAATAATGACATTTTATGTTTAATATGATTCATGCAGGGTTTCCCTGAAATACTTCCTAAATTATTTTGTAAATCTTCACTGATAATTTTTCTTGAATAAATTTATTTGCGTAAAAACTATATCTTTAAAATGAATCCCTGCATTAAAATATGCATATAACATATCTGCTAATATATTTATATAAGCGACTTATTACGAAAGTTTAGATTCTTTGTTAATTATTATTAATAATTAATTCCCTGCTTTTATTCATATAACCAGTCGTTTCTTTTTATTTATTTTTTTACATTTATTTCATGTAATCTTTTATTTCTTAAAGGATTCATCTTTCATACATTCTCTAATTATGTATACAATTTTTACCCGAAAAAGTTATTCAAGTTTTACTTTTTATACATCCTATAATTACAAAAATGCTTTGCATGAATCGATCAGGCTACAAAATATCAACCTTACAAGTAACACAGAGGTACATTTATTTTTAAGTCTCAAATGTTGATTTTAATATGCACAACCTGCTTCATATAATATTTATATATACGAGTATATATACATATTATGTCCCTTCTATCAGCAAATATTTCCAGTGTGTCATTCTAGTAGTTCTGTTGTGCTAAAATAAATAAATCGCCACTTGTTTCAGTGTTTATGTAAATATGTCTATTGAGAATTTGATGCACAGACATATTTTTTTTTTTTTTTTTGCTTCTTTGTGTAGTGAGCTTTATTATGAGCTTCACATTTTCAAAGTTTGCAGAAATGTTCTGGTTTAATATTGTAATTTTAACAAGCGTTCATTGTTATTAAAATCACTATTTGTTATAAAAATGTGTTAGTTATGAAATATATGAAATTTATTTGTTATTTTTTTTTTTTTTTTGGATGATTTCAAATAAAATATCTGTTTTTCATGCATTTTTAGAATTACAACAATGAACATTATGAGGGGTTTTTTTTTTTTTTTTTTGCTTTTAAAATTCTTAAAAGCAAAAGACATTTCGCTAGGAAAAGTTATCTTGCAAAGGTTCTTTTTACATTAATATAAAAATATAAAAAATCACATTTTATACAATATATACTTTCAGTGTTAACGAATGAAATAATATTGTAAGTAAAAAACGCCTAAGTTTTGTATTTCACACTATACACGAATATAACGTATTCATATGATAAGTAATATAAGAACGTTTCCCTAGTTAATTAAGCTCTATATGAAAATACTTTTTTTGCAGTATTAACATTTAATAACTAACAAAAAGGTTCTCTTTTCAAAAATTATCAAAACACATATTAGTTTAATAATTTAGATAATGGTCCACAACACTGTACATTGCCTTTATTTGTCAGACGAATTGAAACGTGCAACATTGAAGAAAACATCTAAGAAAGTACCGCATGGAATAAGCCAAGAAGAGTTCAGATATGAATTGGATTAAAGTGATGACCACGACAAAAGTTGGGCATTTTGATCAAAATACTGGATTTGACGTCAACTAGCAAGAGGCTTGAGAAGAGATCATCTGGTCTATAAGACCGTAAAAAGATTGAAACCGGTTGAGTTGTCAGACTGATGTTCCGGAGTATTTTGTTCACATCGTTAAGTTTTCGTTGTAAATATAATTAATGATGTGCAAGTTATTTTATTCACATTGTCAAATGTCAGTGTAAATATCATTTTTGATGTTCAAGTTGTTTTGTTAATGGTCACGTGTAAATATTCAATCAATAAATGTGTTGGTGAATTTGAAGTTGTTATTTGGAAGACGTCTTGAAGTCATGATTGGAATTTTACATGAATTATGAAACTTTTAAAAGAAAAAATAAGTGTAGGTGATAGTTGTTCTGAGAATAAAGGAATTGTTTGCTATACATTTCAATGTTTAGTTAAAACTTCAGAAACATATGGATTGTATTCTAGGAACGCTGATGTGATAACTTATTTAAAATTGTTTGAGTCTTGTGTATTTTGTTCTTTAATTAAACAGGTTTTGTATATTTCTAGTTGGGCAGTTGCAAACAAGGCAACGGGAAGAATTGACGTTTTGTATATGAGGAATTCGATGCTTATAACCATGTTATAAAATTATTTTCCAAAGTTACAGCTTTAAACGTCGACGTAAAGCCAAGAAAGGTGTCTTAAGAGGATGTTGTCTTAACACTTTAATGGATTAGCGGTAAGGCAAACGAACTGGGATACTTGGGTTCGAAACTCGGTTAGAGAATAAGAAGCAAAAGATTCAAGGTCCATTTCTGATTGAGAAAGCAATAGACTATAATGTATTTTGGGCTAGATTAAAAGGACATGAGCTTCAGGTGCTATCTTTGTATGTATAATTTCAAAAATTGGGATATAAAATTTTGGTTGCTGTGTATTTGTGATGCATCCTGGATCACTCTAAAACTTGTACGTATCTGCGTTTAAATGGAGTAGGATTTGAATAAATAAATCAATAAGTAGCAAAGTTTGTGCAGATGCAATAGGAATGGATCATCCATGAATATATAACATGTCATTTAGAGATGCAAGAAAACCCAATATTGATTGTGCAAATGCAATTCTTCTGTAACGGTATGATTAATTAATTAATGCATGCATTGCAAACATCATCATTAAATAGAACCAAAATTATAAATATATATTCATGCCTGAATATACGAATATTTTTAGTTTTTTTATAAAAACTTATCTATATACGTAACATTTTATATTAAAAAAAAAAGAAAAATGCTTTATTAAATAAGAAATAAAATAATTAAAAATAAAGAAAAAAAACTTCTTATAAAAGTTTGCGCTTAATTTTTTTTTTTTTTTCATTTTATAGGCTAAAAGACGTCAAGGAAAAAAAATTGTTTTGTACAAAATAAACAGCAAAAATACATTTAATTAACGAAGCTTGTAATTAGATATATTCTGTCAGAATTTAAGAAACTTTAATCAGAAAATTTCTTTGGATGTTGCCTATAAAAAAGTTAATGGCATTCTTGTCATGCTTTATGTTCCTAGAGCTTCAGAATTAAACTTATTATTTCTGTCGTTTTACTCACTTATTTCTTTAATTTTTTTTTTTTATATTGCGAAACCTTTTATTGGTATGGTTTAAGAATTTGCATGTTTTGATAGAAAATTAAAACTTAAAAAAATCCACCATAATTTTTTTTATTATTATTTGTTTTAAGTATATTTTATCTAATATTTTTCGTTAAAAATGTTTAATATTTCACTAATTAGAAACTGTTTTTTTAAAGTATCCAATTACAGAAAACTTACTTTTTGATCAATAAAAATTCATAAGCTGAGTATAATGAAAAAATTATTTTTTTCAAACGATGTACATATCAAAATGTTTGAGAAAATTTACGGATCGTTTCTATTCGGAGCTATGGATATTATAATATTTAGTACTTTAATTAAGTCAGACTTAAGATTTTTTAAACAGTAATAATTTTTATCGTGAGATGAAATATGTAAAAAATGTAGGACATTATAATTACAATTATTGGAATATAAAAAAAAAATAGAAGAGACAATAAAAATAAGAAATATATAGATAGACTGTAAAGATAAGAAATATAGAGATAGACTGTAAAGATAAGAAATATTTAAATAGACTGTAAAGATAAGAAATATATAGATAGACTGTGAAGAAAAGAAATATATAGATAGACTGTAAAGATAGGTAATATATAGATAGACTGTAAAGATAAGAAAGATACAGAAAGACTATTAGATAAAATTGTGTTATAGTAAAATTGTAAATTAGTAAAAATTCCATTTAAATAGATGAAAACAAATTACGTAGGGTATAAGGCTACATATAAGGTTAAGGTTAGGTATAAGGTTGCATAAGGTTACGTTACGTATTATTAAGGAAGGGCATCATCTAGTACTGCTGTTAATATTCTGTTCTTGTAGACATTTAAATATCATGTTCCCTAAATACTTTTAACAACAAAAGAAAGCAAATACATTTTTTGCCATTTTTTTATGTTAACGTATATGTTGTCACTTTTATGTATCCTAGAATATTATGTATGCATGTGTATTTTAAGTAAGTTGCAAGATCTTCTCGCTAACTCTGTTCTAACCAGATCCATTCGATTAAAAAGAAACTCTTTGACAGCATTCTACACTCATGTCCATAAATTAAGGATAATGAAGTTCAGGCAAAGAAAGAGACAGAAGCAAAACAAATTTGACTTATTTGTAAAGTCTATTTATTAAACACAAGGTAAAGAGCAAAAAAGATGCTATATGTTTGACATAATTAATAAAAATTGCGATTTTTACTCCCTGGAGCAAATTTAAAAAAAGAACCTATTTACAAAAAACAGTATAACATGGTTAGTATGATGGTTAATATGGAGTATGTCTCCCGGACGATGCAATACACGCCTTACAACGCCTATACATGCTGAGTATCAAATTATCAATCTGATCTTGGGGAATATTACACCACTCATCGAACAATGCACTCCTAAGTTCCGGTTGACAGGTGGGAAGGGGTTGACGGGTTGCAGTTCGTCGGCCTAGACTAACCCACACATGCTCTATTGGATTCAAGTCTGGTGAGTATGCTGGCCAATCCATACGGGTGATATCCTCCAATAGAAGGCATTCGTCTGCAATGTTTGCACGGTGAGGACGGGCGTTGTCATCCATAAACAAAAATTCAGCACGCATGGCGCCCCGAAACAAACGTACATGTTGTACCAGAATGACATCCCGATAGATGTGGCCTGTCATCATTACACTCTGAACATGCAGGTCAGTTCTGGAACCAAGAATAATTCCTCTCCAAACGAGCCATCCTGCACCACCGTAACCGTGTCGTTCAATGGTGTCCTCTTGGTGGTAACGGGTACCTGGCGCTCCCCATATGAAAGTCCAGCAAGAATCAGACTGCAAACTAAACCTGGACTCGTCGGAAAACATCACACAAGACCACTGTTGCGGTGTCCACAATGCCTGCTCTCTACTCTAGGTTAATCGTAGGCGACAGTGAGTTGCGGTAAGTGGAACACATCTGACAGGCCTACGAGCATATAGACCAATGTGCCCTAAGCGTCTGTAAACGGTCTGCCTTGAAACTGTCGTACCGGTAGCTGAAGACAGCTGACGATACATGTCTGATGCTGTGCTCCGTCTGTTTCTTTTGGCAGTAACTGCTAAATACCGGTCCTCATTCGGTGTTGTAACTCGGGGGCGACCTGTGCTGTAACATCTACTCACATTACCATCATCTTGGAATCGTTGCCAAAGCCTGGAGATGACACTCTGGGCGATTCCAAGTTCCTCGGATATTTCCAGCTGGGTACGTCCACATTCCAGTCGTCCGATAATTCTACCACATAAAAAATCATCCAAATGCTTCCTTTGTGCCATAACTATGCGGTTATTGCACTGAAAGGTTTCAAAGCGCTTGTGAACAATTTTACTTCTTTGCCACCATTTCTTATATACCCCTCTCTTACACTCTCGTCATTGTGACGTACTATCCGCGCCCTCTGGTGGTTTCCTATAATTTGCATATTCTTCTTCAAGATGTGTGGGATAATTCTACAGGTGAAATTTTTATTTTAGTGTTCAATTTCTGTGGGATTCTGAATTATCCTTAATTTATGGACATGAGTGTAGATAACACAATTTCTGAACTGACTAATCAGTATTTGGTCAAGAATTAAAGTATTTACGACACTCTAAGACAACTGTGGACGGATTTCGTGATATAAGAGAGTTGTTTTTCATGTAAAAATTGCAACGTCTGGGGACAGACGTACATTCGAATAAATGCTTTAAACGTGGATATGGCTTTAGAAGTCAAGCCACACAATTCAGAAATAACGCCAAAACAGGGAATTGAGGAGATTGTAAAGAAAGAAAGAATGTGAAATCCAAGAAAAACATCTAACTCGGTCAGTAAAAATGTTTAGCTTTCAATTCAAAAGAAAAAAAAAAGCAGGACAGATTAGAAGGGTATATTGAATCATGTATGTGTGAGACGCTATTATTCAATTCCTACTATTATTTCACACTCTCCCTACATAGATATTGTTCAAATTTTCAATCGTTAATAAAATACTTTTTATTTAACCACTCAGGTTCAAATACATTTTTTGAAACTTGTAGTGGATGACACTTGGTGTTAATACTGTTTTTTCAAATATTTATTCATTAATTAAATTTAATTAATTAATTTTAGTTTTATATGGGAGAAAAAATTCTTTGTTGATCTAAGTAGGAATTGAATTATTATTTTTTTTTTTATATTACTTGTTTTATTTCGTAACTGTGTTATTACAGTTTACAAAATGATTTCATACAAATATTTAAATTATACTGTTTAATATTTGTATTTTATAATACTAAATGTGTTTTTTTAATTTATTCAAATTATTCCATTAAAATTCATATTACGTTATTTTACATTTGGAGTTCATATCTTTTAAAGATTGATGGATAATGAATACAGTGAAATAAACAGGTAATGCATAGATTAATTTCTTAAAAATTAAGCTTTTAAATTTTCAAAATAAAGATGATTTATTGATGAATATTTTCTATTTTAAACTATAAAATACACTTTTAGAGAAATTTACCTACGTAAAAGTTACTAAAATTATTTATGTCAAAATAAATTTGTCTTACAAATATTGAAAAAAACATATTGGAAATATTATAATTAAAATATATTCATTATATTTTTTTTTTTAAATAGCAATAAAACATTTAATGTTGTTTTACTTTATCCTATTATCTAACTGTTACTTTTCAAATTCGATAACTCGTTCTGGCTGAAAAGTATTGTAATTTTTTTTTTACAAATTTAACAATGTTTGTTTAGTGTTAAAAAAAAGAGATAAAAAATAAATTTGAAATATACGCTATTTACAGAAAAATTTACTTCCAAACACATTTATCGTCTCTAATTTGTCATCTGAAAACTCCTTCTGGTATCAATACTGTGTTTGAAAGATAAAACAACGAAAAACTATCATTAATTCTCGAAGTTGTGTAACTTTTCACCTAGTTTTATAAACTTTCTGGAGATCATCAATAAAAGTCTTTTTTTTTTCTACATTGACACTAGAGTTTTATGGCTTTTGAGTAGATAAAAATTCTGACGTCTAGACTACGTTAGATTTTGACGAAATGTTAGGACGCTTATTATTGAATGAATTGCTTACCTGAAAAATTGTTTAGACGCATTTTGACAGCCAGACATCGTAGAAATTATTCATGGGATTTTGGATTGCCCTAGAGTAAAATGAAAGTTTAACAATATTTCATGAAAGTTACGTATTGAGATGAGTAACGTAGAATGCTTTTTTTTTTTTTTAGATTTGTAACTTATATATATCCCCATAACGGAAAATGTTTAAAGGTTAAACCTGCTATCACAACTGTTTACTAAATTTAATAAAGTTATCTATACTGAACATATTTATAGTGGAGGTGTATTGGGCTCGAGATATACGAATTTGGTGCACATTTTATTTCCATGGAGATATTGAACAAAATTTTCTCTGATCTGCCTTTGAGGAAATTTTCGAAACCTTAAGAGAAAGTTGAACATAACTAATTTGTACCTCATATAGAAGATAACATTATAATACACTTGTCTGGAAAGTCTAATTATAAATATTCATAAAAGTTATGTGCTGAGATGTGTGGCATAGATCGTTTTTGGAAAAAAATCTTCTAACTTATAAAACCGAAAGTGTTTAAAGGTTAAACATGTTATAACAACTGTTTACTAAATTTAATAAAACTATCTATATTGAACATATTTATAGTGGAGGTGTATTGGGATCGAGATATTCAAATTTGGTTCAAATTTTATTTTCAAGGAGACATTGAACAATCTGCTTAACTTTCACTCGTCTACCTTTCTGGAAATTTCCGAAACCTTAAGAGAAAGTTGCACCTAAATATTTTGCACCTTATGTATAGGATAAAATTATAATTCACTGATCTGGAAAGTATAATTATAAATATTCATATAAGTAATGTACTGAGATCTGTGGCGTAGAACGTTTTTTTTTTAATTTTGTAACTTATAAAAGCCCCCATAACGGAAAGTGTTTAAAGGTTAAACATGTTATCACACCTGTTTACTAAGTTTCAAGGAGACATTTTCAGGAAGTTAGGAAGGAACAGGAGTGTATTAATTTTCAAGGAGACATTGGACAATCTGCTTAACTTTCTCTGATCCAGACTTCCGGGAATTTTCGAAACCTTCTGAGAAAGTTGAACATCAATATTTTGTGCCTTGTATAGAATATAACATTATAATTTACTGATCTGGAAAGTCTTATAACAAATATTCATAAAAGTTATGTACTGAGATGTGTGAAGTAGAAGTACTTTTGGAAAAAAAACCTGTAGCTTATGAAAGTCTCCATAACGGAAAATGCTTAAAGGTTAAATATGTTATCACAACTGTTTACTAAATTTAATAAAGCTATATGTAGTTAACATATGTATAGTGGAGGTGTATTGGATGGATATAATCAAATTTGGTGCGCATTTTATTTTTATGGAGAAGTCGAGCAATCTGCTTAATTTTCTCTGATCTATTCTTCTGGAATTTTTCGAAACCTTACGAGAAATTTGAACACAAATATTTTGTGTCTTATATAGAGGATAACGTTATAATTCACTGGTCTGGAAAGTCTAATTATAAATAAGGATTTCCATAAGGAAAATGCATTTTGGTTGAGTTTAGTTAACTCTAAAATGCAGAGTTTGATTTAATTACTGAAGGCGTAATAAAGGCTTATCCAAGTGTAAGGTAATAAAAATTATTCTTAAATTCACGCAGTGACTCGTGGAAACATGATCTCCATCGCATTGAAAGAACGAATTCGTTATGTTTATATCCTAGTTTGAAGGCCCTTTAGGTTTACAAGCTGAGAAATCTGGTTAGGTTTCCTAGTGAAGTCGTCCATTAAGTTTCAGTGTCCATGCTGGAATAGGCATGATGTAACTATAGGCTGTAAACGCTTGAAGAGGATAGAAAGATGGTGCATTCAACATTATACTAATATAACAGAAACTTGTCTTTGAAACCAATTTAATTAAAGTACATTTTTATTTGTTACCAGAAACATTTTACGCTATTTTACATTAGTGTGGGAATTATTAAGCGCAAATACATAAATATAAAATTATAATGTTGAAAAGCCAAATAAACAATACTACCTTGACAAAAGGTATAAGACACATTTTTGAGATATAAATAAAAATAATAAATAAATAAAATTTGATGTTTTCATTTTAAGAAATGTTAGAGCGAAAAAGTTATACTTTCTGTAAAGATCTTAATTTCGAATTAAAAAAAATAACTTAGTTTTATGAAGGATTCTGTAGCACGGTTTGTTAAGCTCTACAAAATTTCTAAAAAAATACTGTTTACTTGAAACAAAATTTTATTTTGAGAACTTAGTATTCATTAAAAGTTTCGTAACTCTTTTTTTTTTTTTTTTTTTTTTTTTTTATTTTTTTGAGAACAAGGAATGTTTCAGGTTATGGTCGCCAAAAGATAAAAATGTTAAGGTATGCGACAAAGTACGATGACACTTTTTAAAACAAAATGCTCTAAATGTGACATGTAAATATATTTTTTGATTAGAATACTACTCAAAATATAAAAAAAAAATATAAATTTTTTAATTACATCTTCATATAATGGGGAATTTATGGTGATATCTAATGAAAATCCACCCAAAATAAAATTCTATTGTAACTAATCAAATATCTTAATGAAATACTTCTATAACAAAGAAGCAGACAACATACAACAAGCTATGAAATATTAAAAAAAATAAAACTTGTCGAAGAATTTTGTACAATTAGCTGGTACAATGCCATGAAAATAGTTATAAATTAAAAGATTTTCTTGTTATTGCCAAATCTATAGTATGTTGCATTTAATGCATAACAATTAATATCTCTTTAAATTTCAAAAAGATATATCAATAATTTTTTGAGATATTGTGTTTTGCGTGTAGAATTTATGACAAAAATTTATTTTTTCAGATAATTAATTTTAAGTATTCATTTATATTTTTCTAAAACAATTTATTATTTAATTCACCTAAAAACCATCATAATAATAGAACTTAATCTCTTCAAAATTATAGTCTCTCGCTTTTTTTTAAGATGTCCATAATTTTTTATTTCTTCTGGACTTTATAATTGGAGAAAATTGTCATTTTGAAGTATCAACGCAATCGTTATCAAAAGCAACATAATTTTAGCAGTGTAAGTACTAAAATTAGTTTTTAATTCATCTAGTACATGTTGGTAGTAGGAATACTTCTCAAGTGAATGAAAAAAAAACACAAGAGTTAATTATATTTTGATTAAATATTCATTAAACAACCAATTTATGGTGAAATTTAATGAAAATAAGAGCATAATGCAAAACATCAAAAATAAAATTTTATTTGAAGGATTCAAATATTTTTCTCATGAAATATTTCTGTGATAAAAAAAAGGGCAACATACTATAAGCTAAGTAATGTTTTAAAAAATATAAAATACAGATTTTTCATATAGAATTTTTTTAAATTAACAACTATAATGACATGAAAATAGTTTACTATTTAAAAAGTATTCATGTTATTGCCAAATCTGTGCATGTAATACATTACAATATATATCTTCTTAAAATTTCAGAAAAATGCGTCAATAATCTGTTGAGATATTGTGTTTTGCATGTAAAATTTATCACAAAAAATCGATTTTTCAAAAAATGCATATAAAGTATTCCCTTATGTTTTTCTAAAATATTTATAGTTTAATTCAATTAAAAACCACCATTATAGTAGATCAACCTCTCTTTCTTACAAAATTAGAACTTCTTTTACTTGGCTGTTTGCCAATAATTTTTTTCATCTAGTTTTATGTTTGTTGAAAATTGTTTTTGTTTTTTTTCTCTATCGAAGGCAGCATAAACTGTAGCAATGCAAGTATGTTAAATCTTCATATAGTATATTAAAATCTTATCCCTTATTATGCTTTACCAATAAGTATGATGACTAACTGTAATGTTTTCATTTGTATAAATTTACTTTTTTGCCAATATTGATTCTAGAGCACTATTGAAACTTTCATTAGCTCTGTGTGTCCTACTATGAAGACATTTATTTAATAACAATTGATTGCATTACTTTCATACAAATAGATTGGGATGATATAATCTTTTGAAGGAGATCAGCATTTAATTATTTATATATTTTAACCTCAGTCAGAGTGTATTGACTTGACTAGGTGCTTTGTGATTTATACTCTCTGATGTTGCTTTAGCTCAATTTATCCAAATGCGGTTAAAATACAAGAGGTAAAAGAATTGAACAAAGGTGAAAATTAAACATTTATACTCTAAAACTCGAAATTCCGGATTCCATTGCCTGTGGGGGGTCACAAATTCAATTTTAAAGAAGCAATCGTTGCACGTACTTTCCGGCAGCCGAAAGAAAATAAATAAGATGGGTAAATTTGAAAAAGAAAGAATTGGATAAAACGGCAGATCAAATAGACAATATTTTAACAGTTGAACTGCGATTAGAAAATATGAAGTACAACTAATGCATGAAGTAAAACTGAATAAAAAGTAATAACGCCCAGGAAAAAAAAGTTGTGTACCACATAGCTCACAAAATTACCAGACTTTTTGTAGAAATCGAAGTATCATTGCGGTTGTATAATATACATCCTCTGACATATCAAATAACCAAAAGTAAGAAAAAACTTCATATCCTAAAGCATTTGCTTCTGGTTCTATATAATTCCCGCATTGAAACAAAATGTGTTCAACTGTTTACGAAGTTTTGCAGATTAAGCATAATGGAGATAAAATCAGGCCAAATCTAGGAAGTTTAGAATTAGAAAGTTATGTCTTTGTGCGAAACCTGGACAGAAGAATTTCTTTTCTTCGATGAGTAGGATAAAGTCTATGAGAAGGTTTAATAGAATCCGAATGAATGAATTCTTGAACATATTTTTCACCTATCCACTGATCTATTGCTTTTATCTGTGGTTTCGTTTTTTGTTGAAATAAAAGGTCTTCCGAATATATCTAATGAAATGTTATTGTATTATCTGCAGATTTTGAGAGAGAATCTAACAGTTCATTCTTTGTAATACTAACGTACCCTGGGGAACAGAGGAATTCGATGGAGAAAATGTTATTGCAAATATTTTGAAGTTGATTGCCAAGGCACTGAATGACATGTTTGGAATGGATGTTGCAATTCAGTAATACATGAACTGAAAGACTGTCTATGAGGATAATATAGTCTGTGACGATAATATATTTATGAGATAAAAGAACATAAATCGAAAGGGTTAAAAGGAGTGCAAGAGCTTCTCCAGTGAAAATATTGTTGTAATTTGAAATCTGCCCTAATGAAAATTCTTATGAAAATGAATTGTAGAATGCTATTGAATTTTTAAGATTCATCTTAGATGCGTCCGAGGCTAAAAGGATATAATTTTATATTCCCTTTTGTATTGTTCGAAGAGGTGTTTGATGACATAAAGAAGGTAAATTTTTGGTTTGAAAAGCTAAATCATTCAGATGAAATGTGACTTCATAGTTCCGACAAACAGGTGGAAAATTGGGGATTAAATTGCAAGGTTGAATGTTTAAGATGTCTAGCAAGTTTGCAAAAATAAAAAAGAAGAAGAAGAAAAACGGGCCGTTTCAAAAATGGCGAATATTAAATCAGGAGTGAAGATGAACGGAGAAGAACTAAGAGGAATCAAATGAAATATGTTTCAGAAAAAAGCTCTTAGTCAGAAAATACCGCTTTTGAAACAAAGGAAGTTTTAGTAAATTAGGGATAGGAGTCCACTTCGGAATACCTTTTACAAAACGTAAAACAAGATGATATTAAGTGCTTAGTGTTTGGAAGTCACTGTTGCTGGATGAGATAAAGATAGGAGCTCTATATTCCAGTAAGCTAAGAAATTTGTTGTTTGAATTAAATGCCAGGACCAACAACCCTAATAATTAGCCGCAATTACTTTGAGTGTATTCAACTTTTTAATGACTTTTTTCAAGTAGAAAGTGCTGTTTGAAAGAGAGATTATAAGAGAAGATGATGCCTAAAATACGGGTATGTTGTTTCCAAAGGATATGGAAATTCAAAATTTGCAAATATTTTGATGGCTGTTGTTTTGTATTGGAGAAATTCACCACTCGCATTTCTCAGACTGAAGGGTGAATTTCCAAGTTTCGCACCCTTGAATGATTTTATGAAGATATTTTTGAAGATTACCAATAACTTTTTCAAAAGTTTTATATTTGCTAAAAAAGAAGATATCCTCTGCATATAATACAAATTATGTATGATCAGGAATAATTTCAAAACTATATCTTATATAGATTGTAAAAAAAAAATGTACTAAGAAAATTCTCTGCTGTACACGAGTGGAAAATAATTTCATCGACTCAACTCCTATTATTCATAAAATTATAACTCCATTTTTCATCGACATTTTGAGATGTAGGTGTGATAGCTCATGAAATCCCTGAAAGGAATAAATCCAGAATGATAAGGAGGGAATTTGTCAAGCATTTACTTATTAGTCAGATTTTACTTAGAACTGAAGTCAAAGCTATTGGTCGATATGACGTAAGGGATATTTTATCTTTGCCTGATTTAGAGGATCGCCATGATTTTTTGATGTTACTATTCCTAGGACTAACTCCTGTGAACCATATACGATTGAAGATATGGAATAGTTATTAGGGATAATGATCAGGAAGTATTTTAATTAAATTTGCAGAAATACTATTACTAACTGCCAGGAGAATTATTGGGAGCATCACGAATAGCTTCTTTTTATCTCGCTAATAGTAGTAGGCCTAATGTAATGCTGATTGTAATTATCGGAAATATCAAAAGCATTGAACTGATAGCCAATGTATTTATTAAAATGAGAATCTAACATATTAGCTTGTTGATTCGGACCTGTAATAACCAAATTAGTACTTACATGGAAGATCTTATGGCTGACCAGATTATTGTCTCTATTATTAATTGCTTCAATAATTTTATATATTTGGCCATTATTGCAGGCAAAGGAACACACATAATCTCAATATTGTTTCTAAAGGTCAGAAATATAACGATGCAGTCTGACAAATATTTTCCTGTAAGAAATCCAGAGGACGAGAAAAAGTTGAGTTCGAGATCGAAGCCAAGGTTTGAGTATCTATCTTAAAAAAGATATTGCTTTGAGCATTCCACCAGGGAAGTATTTGGTGGAATTGATGCATGCTCTCCTTGATGATAAGAAACACTATGAAGTGTTTCTTATTATCAAGGAGAGCATGGGATAAGAATGGATGTAAATAAGAATATGATACAAAAGTTGGGGCGAGATTCTGTTGATGAAGAAAAAGATGAATTTTAAATCAAATAATGATCGATCTCCAAGTATTTTGTGAAGAAATGTTGAAGGGTATTGAAAGGTGGTCACTGTCAAAAGGGTCTGAGAGAATAAAATAAAAGAAATTGTGATAAATATCTGCACTGGAAATTGGGAGGTCAGTAAGAGATGTAAGAGTTGGAGTAATATGGATTGGTATGTCTGTATTAATTATATTTGAATTGTTATTTAGAATCCAGTTTCGAAATTAGTAGCAGAATTAAAACTAGAAGTTTCCAAGAATAGATAATGAGAATTAAAATCCCAGAGAATAAGGCAAGTTTATGAAAGTTGTTGGTAAATTGCTTCCAGCCTATCAAGAGTTAAAAGGCTTTTGGGAGAAAAAATGTTGACTATTATAAAAGTTTCAGGAATATGTAGTGTAACGGCTTGCATTTCACTGTCTGAATAAGGAAGATTAATGAGATTAAAAACTGATAGAGATATTGGAATAGACTGCAATTAAAATTCCTCCTCTCTGTGTATTATCTGAGGTATTAGTTCTATAAATTAGTTTACCAGGTTAGGGAAGCTGTTCTTCGGAATTAAGGAATGTTTCTAGTATTGTTAAGACAGACACAGAAGAAAAAAATTGAAGTAAAAATTATCGTTTGGCTCCGATATTACGAGCATTCCATTGTAACATACTAAACGTTGTATTGAACACAAAAAAATTAAAAAAAATTAAAGAAATATTCATAAAGAAAAAAAGTCTATATCACTTATTTAATGCTTTGGATTGATAGCTATGTCAAATAAGAGGTAGAGAAGGAAGAAGACGAATTACCACGATCTGTTATTTTTGTCACTCTACTATCGAAGTCTTGTAAGACTTCGAAAACCAGTTTTTGGGTTTTTATTTTTTTCAGTCTTTAAATGGAGTAATTGGAGTAGTAACTGGAATAGAAAATAGTTTTTTTATTGGGGAGATGAGAAATACTGTTATATTTTCAGTAAGCGTTTTAAATGAGTCTTGAAAAATGGAGGCCTGTGCCTCACAGATTTCTTTGACAAATTGTTGAGTTTTCATGGCTTATTGTTGAAATAATTTTGTAATTTCGTCCTTTGTAATGCAAGTAAATGATACAGTGTTGCAGGTTTTTAATTTAGATGAGAATGGAGTCTTCTTTTAAAGTGATAAAATTTTTGTGAGCTTCTATAAAAGAAAGTGAGTTGAGGATTATATATTTCAGAAATTTTTCTGCGGCTTTACGTTTAGGGCAATTGTCATCGGAGGTTTTATGTGTTTCACTGCAACTGACACATTTCGGAATTTAGAGCACGAATCTGTAGGATGCTAAGCACTGCAATGTGCACAGGCAATTGCATTTTTACAATCCGATGAGTATATGAATAACACTTACGGCACTGTGTTATTCATATACTCACACAAGATCGGATTAATTTATCATAAAACAGGTAAATGTTTTGCTTAAACATAATAAAACATATTCTGGCAAGATTATAACTAATATTGTAACTGAAACAGGTGTGGAAAATGTAGGCTTTGCTTGCTTTTCTGCAATTCATGTAAAATTTGTGATAGATAAATTGTTTTCTTCTTCTATTTCTGATTCAAGTTCTTCAATTGATATATCTACAGGAATATTGGGAAGCAGAAATCGGGAGATCTTTTCTGGGTATATAGATGGTTTTATGGCTTAATGATTAGCTTTGGTAACTTTTTCCCTTAATGGTTTTTATGTTTGCAATTCTCTAGGGGTATCAAAGTGATTAGTGGAAAGATTAACTTTCCTTGTCGACTGATGCGCATGTATTCAATATATTTCAAAGTAGTTACTTTGACGATATGTTTTCCTTGAGAACTTATGGATGTGCTTTCGGTATCGTGCCATTTTGAACCTCAATTAGAATGAGAAAGGAAAGAGCGCCATATTCATATGTAATTTGTAAATTTGAAAGAGTGTCATGATAAGATATGAATGTAAGGTCGACGTCTGAGATGTATTTTAAGGTTAGGATTTGTATTGCTATATGCCATACCAGACTCTAAATCCGCCCACACAAAGTGTTGAGTCTTTTGGATTTGCATGGATTTACTAACGAAAACAGAGAGAAAGTAGAAAATAAATAAAAATACAAATACAGGTGCTTTACTTGAATGGAAAATTAAATTAAAAATGAAGCAAATTCTATTATACAAGGAAAACTTGACACGAAGGGATAAACGTTGTAAAATTAACTCTTTCTATTTGATAGACTATAATCTCCACAATACATTAACGTTTAAGATTTATGTTATCCTTACAGATTGTGTACTCAGAGCGTATTGATATTTATACAAATGTATGAATCTACAAAGCTCTGTACAGCCATTGGAATAGTGTTGCTAAAACAGTAATTATCAAAAGCTGTAATTGTTGTAATATTACATTGTAAGAACAAATACAAATTTGGTATTTATTTTCGTATTATTTTTTATGATTTTTAGATATAAAAAAAGTAGCAAATAGCAAATCAAAGACAAGAACATTGTAACAAAACTCAAGGTTAAAATTTAAACGTCAGTTTAAATGGAACTATTATGGAAAGAGACTAAAATTATTTGGTAACAGAAAGTTCCTTTTAAATTAAAACAATGATAAAATTACAATTAAATACTTAATTTCCTAAATAGGTAATAAACAATAAAAAAAATCTAACTTCAGACATAGGCATTGCATCACACTTCTGGTTTGAAGAAAGTGTTACAAGTTAATATTAAAATTACTATAATTTCGCATCTATTTGTCGTAGAATAAAAGTAGAGATACTTTGGAAAGCAGAATAACTGGTTTTTAATTTAAAAGAATAAAAAAAAAAAAAAAAATACAAAATTTGTTCAAAAATTATTTTTTAAACCTAGTCATATACTTTAATATTGGGATTTGCAATAAAATTCATTGGATCATTTTTAGAAGGACAGATTCACATACCTTTTTTTTTGTGTGTGTGCTACATCAGTGGGTTTCATGTGTCACATATGCATCCTTTAGGGTGGACGATTTTAAAGGTAATTTATTTGTATGTGTGTGTCTTATTAGAGAAACCCCGGAAAATCACCCACCAGCAACACTAAATTAAGGTGATACGCTTTTTACATATATTACCAAAAACGCTATCGAGTTTCCTCTTTTCTGAAAGCAATAACTACAACAATGCCACCAGCAGAGTCAAACCTAGATCCACCTGCACGTTAGCTGCTCTCATTGACACTGAGCCACGAATAGGGTAGATTCCCATATGGATAGTAAAAAAAAAGGAAGAAAAAAAGAGAAATTTAGATTTATGCAAGCACTTTTAATTGATTTGAGAAATAAAAATCTCACGAAAAAATTGAAATTCGAGAAATCTAAAATTCACCCTAGTTGGCTGTTGAATTAAATAAAGAAATTTAATACCAAAGCTGTGCAAGAACAATAAAGCACATATAACACATGATTATATTCTTGTTTTCCTTCAATTTGAAGCAAACCAACTTTACTACTCAAACAATAAATTTACGATGTGCATGATCACAGGTAAGCTTGTTGGTGCGTGAGAAAAATCCATTGAGTACGTTTAGTTTTTAGTTATAATACTACTCTATGGAATTTTTCTCTTTTCTTTCTTTTTAGTAATAATACTACTCTAATTTATTCCATAAATCATGCTGTGCTTATTGGTTGTAGTAAAATGGGAGATTGTTTAGAAATTGAGAAGATAAATGTCAAATGCACGTGCATCCATCAATCGTTATTTGTTTGGTAACAGCGGTTTGTTTCACTTTAGTTGAAGGTGATTAAGTGCCTTTCAGGAACTTCTATTCTGTATCAGGGAAAATAAAAAGTTGAGGGGAAGGAGCGTAAAGAAAATATTTAAAATAATAAAAGACTAATAGAAGTTCCGGAAAATTACCAAAACTGGGTGAGCTATAGCACGAAGAAGTAAATGAAAAGCAAATTAATAACTAGAAAAGAGCACCATCTTGAATATCTGGTTGAGATTAGGACGTGGGAACATACAGCAGTGAGATTGATAGTAGCAATAGTGAAATACTAATTACTGCAGAACGTGCGAAGTCTCGAAAAAGTACAAGTGAGAGAAGTACTCAGTGGCTGTAAAACGCAATTGAAGGTAACGAACATCCCTGCATACTGCTTAAAGGAAGACAAAAAAAATTGAACCAAAGAAGTGGAAGTGAATGTAAATTGCAATAACTTTTCAGAAAAATGAAATGAATTTTGCTTCTCTCCGAGAGAAACAAAACAATAAGATTAAAGAAGTTAACTGCAAGCACTTTAGTAAAGATACTATAGGTTATATTTTTTACTGATGGGTCAGGTTTACAGGTATGCCTCGCCTTGATTTGATTTGTATAGAACAGAGATACACTAAAATTTATTTAAATTTTTAGTTTCAAATGTTAGGGACTAAACACTGGACTTCCAACTAAAACTCGACTAAACACTAAGCACTCGAGGGTGTATACATCAGTGGGGTGCGTGCATACATCAGTGGAACATCATTCGTGGCATACATCAGTGGGACACGTGGCCCAACGATATTCAATAGAAAAATTAAAAAAATTAATGTGATATCAATGAATATATTTTTCTCAATCGTTTTAGTGATATTTCAAGACTTTTTAGCATTAATTTCTAATAATAGGGCAGACAAATGTATTAAAATAAAATTGAAAAAGTATCTTATGTAATTAAAAATATAGAGAGACAAAATGAACGCCCACGATCTTAGCAAACGTTAAGATGCTTAGGGATTATAGAATAACCTGCAAACTGAAATTCAATCCTGCGCTGTTAAGAACATTATATTTTTTGTTGGAAAGTAGCGTTTATAACTTTCAGACATTAAGAATACAGTGCTTAACACAAATCAAATGTTCTACATTATTTTTTTATTATAAGAAAAGGTTCTAATCTTTTGTGAATAGTAACATATTCACCCAGTATATGATGTTTCTGAGAATTATATACAAATAACTAGAAAAGTCTCGTGCAGAAGTCTCGTAGAGGGAGTTTGCTAAATAACTGCCTCTTTAATGTCATTGTATTGTCAAATCTTATGCAATGTAGTAGAAACAAAAAATTTTCATGATATATTGTAGAGCAAAAAAGGCTGATATCATTTTCATCCATCGCACATAAGTCTCGTACATTTAATCGGAAACATTTATGTAATGCGCACATATATAATAATCCTAATAAAGCATCGATTCTAGAGAATCCGTTTTATGTGCATCTCTTTTACATGAAAAGTTTTGCGCGCATTTCTAGATAAATGTATTCGTACACTCTACAGTTAGCTATGGGATGTTATCGTCGATAAATAACTTCCAAATCTTCGCAGGGCTTGTTATATCTTTCGCTGGTATTTTTGTTCCAGATTAGTGCGACACAATATTTAACGAGCCAAAACATTCTTTCTAAATTTTATTCTCCTCCATTGTACGCCCTCTTTTGATGAAAACCATTCGAAGTTATTTACTTCCTTAATTTCCAGAATCACTGATTTCGTATCATGTTCTCTGAAGCATTCATGATATGAAAAATTATCTTCTAAAATATCATCTGATAGATTGTCATCACTTCTATGTCTGAAACTTCATTAGTTTCAACTTCAGGAAGTCTACGTAAATACTTCATATCGTTTTCATATAGAATCGTCATTATGAGTAACGGGCAAATCCAATAGAAGCTCGGAATCCAATGCAAGGAAAGCAACTAACTGCCATTATCTTCCACGTGAAATAACTGATATGTGCATAAAGACATAAACATAAATATGCGAGGGATCATTCCAAACATACATCTAATGTCCATATGTATTTCAAATGATATTATCTTCACAGTATCATCTAGATAGGAAAAGCATTTGTAATAAACTTTATTTTTAATCTTAATAACTAGACTACGTTAATATTTTTTTTTAAATTTACAATGCTTTTTGTATCATATAAATATTCTATTTTCAGACTTAATAAAAAATTGACCAATTTGAATTATTGCAGAAGAAACTTAAAGCAAAAACCTTTTTTGTAATAACAATTTAATTAAAATTTAACACATATGAAAAATTTAATTTATTCTTACTACCATCAAAACAGCAACTTAACTGATTATTTGTTATAATTAATTCTATGAAGATCTACATATTAATAAAACAATAGTAAGAATTTTAAATATGGTATAAAATTTTGTAAAACAATATAAAACTTTGGCATTTTTAGACAATATACGTAAATGAAGTGTTTGTTACAGATATTTATTGTAGCAGATCCAACGTTGGCCAACTTGGATTACAGATAGAGAGGGCTATAACACTAAATTCACTGTAGGAAATCGGAATATCCACTTTGCTACCACAATTTTGAATAAACACCCAAAATAATGGTAAATGGTTGGATTTTACACTCATTTGAATTGACTGTCAGGCATACAGATTTAATATGATCCTGGTATAGAAAGAGAGCTTTTGATTTGGTCTCCAGTGTTCGAAACTTGCCTGCTCTATTCACCAAGCAACTTGGGCAGAAAACGAAATTAAGGGAATTTAAACTCCATTGATTCTCATGCCTTAAAACTGAGAAGTCCATCTCGAATTCCACGAAGCGTGTACACAAATGCGAATTTTCTCCAACGTGAAACCGTCAAACAAACAAATACAGAAAACGAAAAGAAATCCCCACTCTATTCCCTTAGCTTTAGTTGAAGCTGGTCCGGACAATTGGTTTGTATAAGCGCTACCCATCGACGTTTGTCTTGTGCCAGTAGGGGAATGTAATTTCCAGAGCTACTTTCTCTTTCGTGATTTGTAGTCCAGATCTTCTCTGACTGTAGCAGCTGGGACGTCGTTTTCTTTCTCGATTTTCGCTCCCTTTTCGAGCAGCAGTACATGAAAATAATTTACTGCGTGTTTCCGCCGTTTTTCCTAAGCTGCAATAAATCAGGCACAACAGTATGGGAAGGGGTGGAATAATTTCGGACCGTATGTAAAGACAGGGCCATTGTTATATTTTATCTGCGATTGGATTCCGAGATGATTTTTATTTTTGTGTTCTGGTACAAAAATATTTTAGGGTACTTACTGTTCCAAAAGTGGAAGTGTCCGTAAAGCTGAAAGACATAAGAAATAAATGCAGAGTATTATATGTGGTTTTATATCACATTTCAGGCGGTTTAAGATTGCCCAAATTGGGCCATTGTTGTATTTTATCTGCGATTGGATTCCGAGATGATTTTTATTTTTGTGCCTAGTATAAAAATATTTTAGGGTACTTACTGATCCAAGTGTCTGTAAAGCTGAAATATATAGAAATAAATGCAGAGTGATATTATATGTGGTTTAATATTACATTTCAGGCTGTTTAAGGTTGTCCAAATTTCTTCTTACAAAATGATTTCTTTTATAATTTTGTCGGGGGGCCTGAATGGCCGAGTGGCTAGCCCTCTGGCACTCGGTATCACAGGTTTCGAGTTCGAGTCCCGGCGGTGCCATGGATGTTTGTAGTTATTCGGAATCCACTTTAAACCGTAGGTCCCGGTCCTAATAGGATCGTAGAGCGTTGCGGGGGCATTGTTACTCCGTGTCCGTGGTTTATCTTCAAGTTACACGCGCCCTCTGGGTAATGCAAAGTGAGTAATATCTGTGCAGCTCTTGCCTTAAGGCATCCAAGACCAAGCTCTCTAAGTGTTTGCCAGCTGCATTAGAACAACATAATTTTGTTGGAGTTCCGGATAACACAAAATGGCAGCAAAAAATACATGACAATTTTAATAACTTATAATAAATTTTTAAAATATTGGATTCCGAGATGATTTTTATGTTTGTTTCTAGTACAAAAAAATAGTTTTAGGGTACTTATTGATCCAAAAGTGGAAGTGTCCATAAAGCTGAAATATATAGAAATAAATTCAGAGTATTATAACTATATAGTTTTATATCACATTTCAGATGGTTTAAGATTGTCCAAATTCCTTCTTACAAAATGATTCTTTTTTTATAATTTTGTTGAAGTCCCGGATAACACATAATCTCTGCAATAATATATCACAATTATAAATTTATTAATAATTATTAAAATATTCTTTCTTTTTTTCGATTGAGAAATAAAAAACTATCAGTGTTTCTAGTACAAAAAAAATGTTTTAGGTTACTTACTGATCCAAAAGTGGAAGTGTCCGTAAAGCTGAAATATATAGAAATAAATGCAGAGTGGTATTATATGTGGTTTTATATCACATTTCAAATGGTTTAAGATTGCCAAAATTCCTTCTTACAAAATGCTTTTTTTTATAATTTTGTTGGATTTCCGGATAACACAAAATGGCATCAAAAAACATATGAGAATTTTAATAATTTATAATGAGTTTTGAAAAGTATTATTTCTTTTTTTTTCGAGTGAGAAATAAAAAACAATGTGCATGTTTAGGTATATGTCCCGTATTATATATTTTATATACATAATATAATATATTTACAAATATAATATAATATAATTGTTAACATGTTTATAATATGTTTTATGGAACAATGCTTATGTTCCATAAAATATTATTTATGGAATTCAATGATTGAAATTGTTATTTTATTTCATCTGCGTAATAGAAATGCTGTTTTGTTATATTGTCATGTTTTAAATCAATTTTGTAATAATTACGGAACAAAATATAGGTATTATATTTCATGATTAGTATATCTATTATATTTTATAAGTATTATATTTTAAATTTTTCAATACTAAATTTAAATAACCAAATAAACCAAAACAGGAATGTCATTGCCAATTAGTTATCTGCATTTTAAATATAATATTTTTACAGGCCTTACGTGTTTGCAAGATTATATGAAATTATTCGATGTATTTGCACGTATATATACACTTTTAAATGTCAGTATATGTATAAGAATGCGCATATTTATGTATAGTAATATACATATAGCGAATATTTATGTTTAAGAATGAGCATATATTTGGAAATGCGAAAGAATACACGTATGTGTGCATGCATGAGCACATATGCATTAAGTGCATATATGTAGGAATGTGTATAAGCGTATGTATGTCCCTTTACATACGTATGCCCATTTTTATATGCATAAATAAATACACCATTGCAATCACGTATAAATAAATACTTCATTACAATGAAAAATACCTCTTATATTGCCGTAAAACTCTTAAATATTTATTAAAGTATTTTCCGCAAGCGATCAATATTTATTTAGGAAACATTTTAAAGTCAAAATTAGTCAAAAAAATCAAAACTATATATTAAATAATGATAGCTTCTCTTAATTCGTCATTTACATTTAGTGTAGAATATATAATACGTGATATTTGAACCCATTCATGTTGCTTAGATTATTACTGCTAGAATAACTTTTTTCATGCACACAGTAATTCTAGTTCAGACTACCAAATCTTATATATACATATATATAATCAAACACACACGCAAACACAAGCGCACATACAATTATATTTATTTCAACAAAGGCCAAATCATACAATAAGTAGTGATAATTTTCGGTTACGTCATCTTTTGGATGTGCTATTGGTGTAGTGTTCAATATCGGAACCCGATCATTGCTATAAACACACTAATTTTCATGCGTACAATAATTATAGGTTAAATTTCATCAGGTTAATAACATATCTTTTTTTTCCTTTTTTTATTGCTCAAAGAATAAACCCTAATATTCTTGGGGTATTTTTAAGTAACGAGTTATTTGTTTTATACTAAAAAACTATACTACTGTTTTATACTAGTAAATAACCTAGCAGCTATGTACAGTAAAGAAAAAAAAAACATAATTACATCTACTCATTCAAAGTGGTTTTTAACTACATATTTCATGATCTTTTTCATTATGTTTAAAGATTTTTTAGAAATGGAGTTGCAGTGTAGTTGAGCAGAGAAAAAAATGGGGAAAATATGTGTTATTAGCCTGATAAAATCTATGTTATAATTATTGCATACATGAAAAATAGTGTTCTTACAATAACAATCGGTTCCAATGTTACACGCTACATATATAGTACATCCAGAAAATGATGTAATCGAAAATTATCACTGGTTATTGTGTGATTTTGCATTGGCTGAAATAAATATATTTGTGTGTGTGCTTGTGCGTGCGTGTAATATATACATATATATGGTCTGAAGGGTTTGATTGGTCATACATGGTTTGGAAGTCTAAACTATAATTACTGTGTGCATGAAAAAAATATTCTAATAGTAATAATCTGAGCAACATGATTGGATTTAATATTACGCGCTACATATTCTACATTAAATGTAAATGACGAATAAAGAGGAATTATCATTGTTTAATATATAGTTTTTATTATTTTTTTTACTTTAAATGGCTTCGTAAATAAATATTGATCGCTTGAGGAAAATACTTTAATAAATATTTAAGTGTCTTACGGTGATATTAGAGGTATTTCCTTGTAATGATGTATTTATTTTTACGTGATTATGTAAGTCCATTTAATAAAAATGATAATAAATTTAATTATGGATCACTTCAGTATTTTGAAAACAGTAAATGGAATGATTGCGATCGAAAGAAAATTTCGCCATCATGGCAAATAGTTTGTAGCAACTTTTTTAAGTCGCGTTTAAAAATAATAGACTATGCTAATGCTCTTTGTTTTAAATTAGCAAGCATTGTTTAGTTTTTAACACACCCCAGAATAATGTAAAGATATGAATACCAGCGTTATAAAATTGTCCAGCGAAACAAAAATTAACATATTTTTCCAACCATTCTGTCTTTTATGTGTAATGCAAAACAATCCCTTGAATTTGTGGCCTTGTACTTTTTTTAATTAACGTACTTTGCATAGCTTTAAACAGTTGATTGTATTTTTAATTAAGTCGGTATTAAAATATTAACCAACTTGCTTGGTGTAGATTGGCCAAAATTGTACATTGTGCAGTTTAACAAACCAAACCCTCACAGTACTCAAACATTATACTCATTCTTTAAATCAATGTTATTAGTACATTTATTTGACTAAATACTGTTACCATTACACACATTTTACAATCTTAATGATACATCTCTTTTCCTCCAACAAAAAATAGTTTATTGTTGCAAAGTTCCTTGTCTGAAAATTACAGAACTTATTAAAAATGATTTAAAGTTCAAATTTATAATACATGTCATGTCAATCAAAGTAATGAGATTCTTTTTTTGCTGATTAGGACCACACAATTACATGAAAAGCAAGTATCTAATTACATAAAAAGTATTCGCTAATATCCCGACAAAGCACTGAGTAAATAAAACAGTTTCTTCCCGAAGCAATCAATGTTTACTTAAGAAGCAATTTAAAAGTCAAAATTAGCCAGCCAAAGGAAAAATTTCACATACAAGAAATTATACATTTTTTTTTCTTCTCCTCTCACTCCATCTTCTACATTTAATGAGTTTGTTAGTGGTTCGGAATCCCCTTTAAACTGTAGGTCCCGGTCTGTTTAGCCCTCGTATGCACTAGATGACCGTAGAGCTACAAACCAAACCAATCTGCGTGTAATGACATCTTGAATCTGTAGCACGCCGCATCCAAATCCGATCATGTTGTGTAGACCATTACTATTAGCACACTAATTTGCATGCCTTCAGTAATTATTGTACAGATTTCACCGTCTTAATCACAGACTTTTTTTTGTGCCTTCCTTTCTTCTGGTTCGAAATGAACTCCAGAAATGAGTTAATTAACAAAACAAATCCTCACAATACTCAAATATTATTCTCATTCTTTAATGTGTTTAATTTTAACATTATATAGTCAAATAAATATACTAATAACACTACACACATTTTACAATCTTAATGATACATCCCTTTACCTCCACAAAAAATTAGTTTACTGTTGCAAAATTCCTTGTCTAAAAATTGCAAAATCCTTTGAAAATGGTATAAAGTTCAAATTTATAATACACGTCATGTCAATCAAACTAATGAGATTCTTTTTTTTTTGCTGATTAGGACCACACAAATACATGAAAAGCAAGCATCTCATTACATAAAAAGTATTCGCTAATATCTCGACAAAGCACTGAGTAAATAAAGCAGTTTCTTCCCAAAGCAATCAATGTTTACTTAAGAAGCAATTTAAAAGTTAAAATTAGGCAGCCAAAGCAAAAATTTCACAATCAAGAAATGATACATCATTTTTTTTTCACTTCCATCCTCTACGTCTAATGACGTCCGAACTCTTGAATCTGTAGCACGCAACATCCGAATCCGATCATGTTGTCTAGACCATTACTATTAGCATTTACATAACTTACTTTGTATAGTTTTAAACTGTTGATAGTATTTTAATTAAGGCGGTACAAAAGAACTTGTTTAAAATAATAATTAAGTTGCTTGGCGCAAATTGGCCAAAACTGTCCATTGTGACGTTTAACAACCACAAATTCTCGCAGTACTCAAATATTATTCTCATTCTTTAAATCAATCTTATTAGTATATTTATTTGACTAAATACCGTTACCATTACACACATTTTACAATCTTAATGATACATCTCTTTTCCTCCAACAAAAAATAGTTTATTGTTGCAAAATTCCTTGTCTGAAAGTTGCAAAACTTATTAAAAATGATATAAAGTTCAAATTTATAATACATGCCATGTCAATCAAACTAATGAGATTCTTTTTTGGCTGATTAGGACCACACAATTACATAAAAAGCAAGTATCTCATTACATAAAAAGTATTCGCTAATATCACGAGAAAGCACTGAGTAAATAAAGCAGTTTCTTCCCAAAGCAATCAATGTTTACTTAAGAAGCAATTTAAAAGTCAAAATTAGCCAGCAAAAGCAAAAATTTCACAAACAAGAAATGATACATTCTTTTTTTTCACTTCCATCCTCTACGTGTAATGACGTCCGAACTCTTGAATCTGTAGCACGCAACATCCGAATCCGATCATGTTGTCTAGACCATTACTATTAGCACACTAATTTGCATGCATACAGTAATTATTGTACAGATTTCACCGTCTTAATCACATACTTTTTTTTTCCTTTCCTCCGGTTCGAAATGAGCTCCAGAAACGAAGAAGGAATAAAATAATAAAAAAAAAACTAGTGAAAATAAAAAGGAAAACGGGAATGATCCAGGAAATAATGAGGCGAAAGCTACCTTAGAGTATAAGGACGTCATTACCCCTACACTAAGGCCCAAGATAAAGAATCAACTGCTAGAGCCTCGAGCTTTCATTATAAAACTTCTACTTTTTCTATTGTCATTAGCCCGATAATGGTTCGCGTGAACACGCAAGTACCTTTCCAGGAGAAGGCGTCTTTTCATTTCTATTTTTACCTTCCTTTTGTTTTTCACCTTTCGCATTTTTTTTTTTTTTTTGGTGTGCTTTTGTAGAAAAATGAAGCTGCTGAATACGTAAAATTGTAGAATTATCTTTTCTTGGTGTTCCGGCTAGTGTGAAGGAGTAGCCTTTGAAGTGGCGGCAAGCGTGCTAAGTAAAAAAAAAAAAAAAACGTTCTATGTTAAGAGGGTAGTGTGGAATGTAGAAAGACATGCCTTCTTTTCTTTAGAAATTAGTTATTTTGTTATATTTTTTTTGTAACGGCGGTTTCTTTAACATGTTTCGTGAAGTACCTTATATTGAAGATAATTAATCAACCAAATTCAGCAAGAATTTTTTTGGGATAAAACATTATAGCTCTATATTGAATTTCCTTACTTAAATATCTTATTATTGCTGTATAGACATAAACAGATCTCTTATTATTATTTACACTCATCTCTGCGTAGTTTTCCATTTGCTTTATTTGCGTAAGACATAAATCTAATAGATATTTTTATGTAAAGTATTGTTATATAAATCTTATAAACGAGTATTTATTGTATTAAAATATTGTTTTATACTATTTGCGTAAAATTTTCTACACAATTAGTGTTTGCTTAGAACATAGAATTAAGCATAGTAATACAATAATAATAACACATTCTAGCGTTATATGAAAAATAAATTCTTGTTTTTGTTATTTTATAAATGAAGATCACGCTTATTTTATAGTACATAGGTACATTCTGTGTTCTACTTATGTTTGCATCATTAATGAGGGTTAGAGACATGCCCATCTAAAAGGCTTTTCATAGATGACAGTCCCGAATTTGAGTGCTGAATGTGAACAAAATCTGGAAAACTCTCAAGACGCGAGGCATTCTCACATATTGTAACAATAAGCTTATTGACTACATCGTTTAATCTAATTGTAATCTATTCAATGATTGTATCATACTCTACCAGTTTTTACCTGAGTTTTTTTTTTTTTTTACCTCATTTCGATCAGTTAAACCTGAGTGTTTTTAGCTTACATAGGGTCAGTTAGAATCGGTTAAGATCGTATCATTAATCGTTTTTTTAAAGTTCAAGAGAAAAAGAAATGTTAATTAATGATTTGAAAATTTTGTATAATTCAAAAATGTCAGTTTTCCATGCAAATACCTTATTTCAGCTTTTTTGAGCAGAAGTGTTAAATAAGTACCTAAAAAAATAACATTATGAATTATATTACTGTTAAGCTTTATAGCAAAATGTACAAAAAGTAAAAAAAATTTTAATAAACAATTAAATTAAGGCATATTCCAGGGATTTGAAATATTTAGATTAAAAGCATAGGGACACAGTACGAGGATTGACTAATACGTTTTCATAAGATGGCACTAGCAACCTAATATCTTACTAGAAGGCTTTAGTGCTAATCCTTACTAGTTCTTATATAAAATATTAGCCCAATCACTTAATTATTATATGTTTGAAACATTATTTATTTATGCATTATATATTTATTTACTACATTTTGTTACGTTTTATACGTTGTATACGTTTTACGCGAGATTTAGTAGAGAACCCCTTTCATGAAAATATACAAATTGGAAAACACGAGCTACTCACATTCGAAACCCCACCTCAAAACCAGCAAGAAATAGATTCAAAACTATTAGAATCTTCCCTATTACATTCAACGAAAAATCAGCGGGTTTCAATCAATTTAAAAATCAATTTAAAAAAAAGGTCATACGTGCACTAAAGTCGAACCTCGCTCCATTAAAGTAACAACTCTCAAAATTATTGAAAAGCTATATAAAATTGTGCTGGAAGAACATAGATTGAAACTGACTGAAATTTCTGAAACTGTAAAAATATTTTAAAAAATGTAGATAATATTTTACAAGACACTTTGGGCATGCGGAAATTCTGAGTGAACTAGGTGCAAAGTTTTGGAAAAATTTAATAAAAAAACTATTTACACTGAAAATTTAGCACTCTGTTAGCAGAAATCCAGTGAGTTTTTGAACCTATTCATCATTATGGATGACACTTGGTTCCACCGCTGCACTCCTGAAAGTAAATAGCAATGAAAACAAGGGACAGTGCCTAATGAACCAACCATTAAGGTTTTAGCATCTGTTTCCTGGGATGCAAAAGAAATTATATTCGTTGATTACATTGAAAAGATTTAAACCATCAATGATGAATGGTACGCAAATGTTTGAAAGTCGAAGTTAATCACATTCGCATTCTCTTAATCACATTCGAACGATCACATTCACAGAAAAAATGACTGTTTTCCCGGCAATGTTCCAACACATGCAACAATCGTTGCAATGTCTAAAATAAAAAAACTCAAATTAGAATTATTTGCTCATCCACTGAATAAATTTTTGAAATATATTACAGTTTTTTCTTCATAATATTTTTTAAGCAAAACATTACAATGTATTTTACAAATTTTATTGTACAACAAATTTTTAAATTGTTTATTTTATCCCAAACTGCGGTCTGATGACCAATTGGCTAGCGCTCTGCCCTTTGCTACTACAGGCTTCAGGTTCTGGTGGTAGCATGGATGTTTTTTAGTGGTTTGAGATCTCCGTTAAACTGTAGGCCCTAGTCTAATTAGCCCATAGTCTGCAAAAAATGACCGTAAAGCGACAAACCAAATCTTATCCAAAACGTGAGATTATTCAAAGATCTTGATTTATTTGTTAATTCATATGTCATTTTTGTCATTGTATATTAATTTATCAATATAAAAGAATCACTATCACATAATTTATTTAATATAAACTAGTTTTAAAAAAAATTTTTAGAAAACCAGCAATGGTGCGAATGTTTGAATTTCTTTATTGTTGGTTAATAATTTTCAGCCCTACTAAGGAGAAGGAATTTTTTTTTAGCCCGCTAGGATGTGCAATGTTCTTCAAAAAAATTTAATTAATCAGTTACTTCATATTTTAAAATAAATTTAAAGAATTTAGAGTCTATAAATATCAGCTAAAAAAGGGGACAGCAAATAATTTTCTTGAAGAAATTGGAATTTCACGATACTGCAAACCATGTCTTATTACATTGACAAGAATTCAATTTATGTTTACATACAGAAAACATAAATAAATGATTTTTTGCAGTTTAAAAACATAAATTTGAAACACTTTATACTTGTACGTTAAAAACTTTATCAAATATAATAATTTCATTTTATATCTCAATTTTTATCATCAGACTTTTTTTAAATGATACTTTTCACATAATATTAAAAAAAAAAATTGAAATCAATCCCTCCATTCTATCCAAAGATTCAAGTTGAGCCTATATTAATTGCAATCTGCATATTTTACAGAGTACTTTATTTAAAAAGATTTCTTTTGCAGGAAAAACTAATCAAGACTTTTCGCATTTTTGATTAAGAATACCCAGTACGAGAGCAATAACTCTTGTGGGGCAAAAACTCATTACTAAAAAAATATATATACTTTCCATCCTTCTAAAAACAAAATTAAATAAAAACCAGTAATTCATTTTTTCCTTGTAGCTTGGCATGCTCTAATTTACTTTTCCATTATCTGCAACATTCATAAACGTAGTTGCTTTTATAAATTAATTGCGACATCTATTTCGAAGGATCATACTTGTTTGCAGTTATTTAAATGGGGTTTTGCTCCCGTTTTATTAATGTCGGCTTCTTTAAAGCGAGTGATTTGAGAAAATGATTTTTTTCTCCCACAAAAAACAGTAATGTATCTTTATTTTATAAATTTTTAGTAACTTATACTTGTAAAAATAGTTGTGTTCATAATTTTGCTAAATACTATTTATATTTCAGTAAGTTTATTTTAAATGTTAGATAAAAAAAATTGTTGAAAAATATTACTAGTCATTGAACCTAAAATATTTAATTTAATTCTATTTAAAATAAAAACCTTTCTTCAAAAATGATTAAAAGTTTCCAGATTTATTTCAATGTAAAATTCTATACACAAATTCTAAAGATGTTCTTATAAAATGCAATTTACAGTAAAATGTTAAAAATATTGCATGGCTATAAAGTTTTAATTGTTCATAAATTCAAAAATATTTTAAAAGACTTTAAAACTTCCAAATATAGACTTCGACATTATTTATTCCAAAATCACATGCTACAATGTAGATAATATGTAGTAGAAATCTGTAGTACAACTTTAAATTGTTGACCCCGGTCTGTTTAGCCCTCGTGTGCACAAGATGACCGTAGAGCTACAAACCAAATCTATAGTATAACCTGGATAATGCTGTATCTGTTACAAAACAGACATTCCAATGGTTCAATATTTTTAAAGAGGATTTTGTCTTAAACTTTATAAAAAATTTACATTAATTCAATCTTAATAGTATACATAGTAGTGCAATAAATTCAGTACAGGACATTTATTAAAAAATAACTGAAATATATTCGCGAACTGTGACGTTTAAAATATTAACATATTACCAAAAAAAATAAACTTTTTCATGTAAAATCTTTGCAAGTTATGTAATCTATAACATAAATTAAAAAATAAAAAAGTACATAGAACACGAATTTTAATATAAAAGAACTTTAATTTCAGAACTTTAATTTTCAGAAAAGAACTTTAATTTTTCTTTCAGAAAAGCGAAAAAACGACAATATAAAATAAATTTCTTATTCAATACAGTAAAAAAAACAACTTAAATTTGTTTTATAATTCTTATTTTATAAAGGAATCCATTCATCACTCTATTCAGAAAACCGCTATTTTTTATTTGTTAAGAAATTAACTATTTGACTTTAATTATAATCATCAATCATATGCTTATTACATGGGTGAACAAAAAACAAAATGATGCAGTTTTTTCAACGTTGGTTTAACGTCAAACTATTGTATCCATGCATATTTGGTTGTTCTTTAGTGCTGTGATAAATTGCCCTACGCTAACGGTTCAGCAAAAGATTTTGATTAACTTAAAAATTCAAAGCATCTTTCAAAAAGCCAAAATTATGAAATCAAAAGAAAAAAAAAATAGTGATGGCATTATACAAGCTGTGCGAAGATTGTTGGACACATTGTAAAACTATTCTTTACAAAAAACTAAAGGCGTATAAAATATCTTTACTGACTTATCCACGGACAACTTCTTCCATTCCTATTCTTAACATGGCAAAACTTCTATGAATTATGGAATAATAGCAATTGTGACACGTAGTTCGTCTTGTACAGTAGCATAAAGTGTCTGATAGAAAAAAAAATTATAAATCAACGTATATTATTCTATTGGAGCTAAATTTTATCTTCTCCATTGTGAATAATGAGAGAACTTTGTTGCCAAAATTGTTGAAATCGGAGGTTGTTTGGATAAATAAGCGATGTATCCCACAACAAAATATATTAAATTGAGTATTATAATTACGTTTTTCAAAGAGACATATAGTTATCATCAGAGAATCAGACTCAGTGTCTGACAGTGTCAGTGTCATATTTTAACATACAATTCATTAAATCATTAGCGGCTAATTATATGTAGAAGCAGCGCATTATAGCAGATATATAATAAATACCCGTCAGTAGATCTATAAAATAATGCTAAAGCTATACTAATGTTTTGACAACGGAAAATAATATCCAGAAACATAGAACATCCTAATAAAGTTATACTTAATCTGCATTTAAAAAATAATGCTAAAATAAAGATACCTCTACAGTAACATGTTGTCAACAGCAAATTAGGCCAAGAAATATAATACATCACAACAAGGATAGACTCAATCATCCGAAAGAGATTTAAATTTAACTCTTAACATCACAATAACATTTATTTTACATGAAATTATGTTGGGGAACATTGCGTATCTCAGCAATAAAAAAATCACTTCTCCCCAGTACTACTGAAAATTACTATCCAACAATAAAGAAATTAAAACATTCGCACCATTGTTGGTTTTCTCCAATTTTTCTTTTTAAACTGGTTTATATCAAGTAAATTCTGTGATATATCGACAATTTAATTATATAAATGATTATAAATTACATTTAAACTACATCTTTAAATGTACCATTAACAATAAATGTAACGACTGTGTGTCTTACAATTTCATTAGAAATGTAGACAATGTTTCAAATCTAATTTACGATACCCAATTCGTCAAACTTAAGCTAAAAACAGCGTTACCTCAAAAGGTGTAATCTGACTTTCGCAATAGATCTAATAAAATCCGAAGAAAAATAAAAGAGGAATTTATCGCCAAACACAACGTGACACAGGGGAGTACATGAAATCCACTCAGTGGCTCAACTTTTTCTTCTAAATCTCCCTTACTGTGGATCTACCAAACAATCCCTTGATTAATAGGCGTCTTTAGGCTTCAAAGATGAACGGCTTCCGTTGTAGAGCATCCCCGAGGCTCCCAGTGATGTTCTAATACGATAAGTCTCCCCGAGAAGAAATTATCCAGGTTTTGCCCATAGGTTAGGGCCCTGCTTTTGTTTCGGATAAGGGATAAGATACGACAAAATAAATAGAAGGAAAATTAGTTTACTGTGTTTGACAGGAATTTATTTTATCAGTTTTATATACAGAATGGCTATCATTAAATTATAGGTGCTTAAATTTTAATTAGTGTAATGAATTTACAGGGACAACCCCTACACAGTTTTGTAAGCATTCTTTTTAACCAATGGGAATATGACTTTTTAAGGTGAAAAAGTTTAATTTTCGACACCAGAGGCAAATATGGCACTGCAGGCAAATTTAGAGCAATTAAATAGATATAAAAACTGATAAGACTCATGTTTAGATATAGGAAAACATTTAACAATAACGTGTCCATTAAATATGAGTAAAAAAAGTTTGACTAATATTTTATAACATTTTAACAAATATAGTTTTTAAGCATTTGTTGGACATTTACTTTTAAGGCCCTTACAATTAGTCTTTGACAATTATAGGCTTTTTAATTTAACAGTTTTTTTTTTGACAATTGTTGGCCATTTAGTTTTTAGACATTAACAAAAAAAAAAAGTTTTAATATGGATTTTGCAAATTTTTGTCAATTGCAATTGCTACTACTACTACTACTACTACACCACACCACATTACTGTGCCTAGATCTGAATTGCCCCTTTACAGTTTGGAAATGATGCGGGCAAAAAGTTTGATTGGGCTCTGTGACACTCTATAGTCATATGAGACCAGGAACTACAGCTTAAAGGGGATTCCGAACCACTACAAGCATCCATGGCCATGCAGGGAATCGACCCCAAAACCCGTGACACCGAGCGTCAGAGCCCTAGACACTCCACCATTCAGGTCTCAATTGCAATCGCTGCTTGGAGCCATTAGTAAATATTAATTCCATCAATTGTGATGGGGATTCGATGTGAACATTTCTTTAGGTTGCCGATTTAAAAGAGCCCTGCATCTCATACCAATCATATTACTGTATTCTGCAATCGATAGTATTCTTTTTAAAATGAACATGATACAAGATAGCAAGAAAGATATATTAGATACATCTTATAAATAAAATTAAATGAGAAAAGCTGTGAAAACATTTTCGCATTTAATTTTATTTATAAGATGTATCTAATAAAGTCCGCAAGTATATTAAGCATGTGTAAAAGAGTTCTTTTTTTTTTTAGTTTTTATGTCTATTTTACCGACCAAAATCCGCTCACGGTGTTTTTTTCCTCTCTGGAGTTGTAAATATAAATTTTTTCTTTACAAAACTACTTCCCGTGGTTTAAATTATTTGTAGCGAAATAGTGTTGCATTTGCCGTGAAATGATGTTGAATTTTGACAGTACTATTTTTGCTTACCCAAAAGACCTTCTTTTATCTCAGCTCTAAACACGTTATCTTATTTATTGCCACTCTGTATCTTACTAAGGGGCGTGGTAAAAAATGGTCGTACTATTTTTGCTCTTAATAACAGGTAAAAACGGAATGTCAATGTATCATTGCAGGTGAAATATGATATTGTAGATGTAATAAGATTAATGGAAAAAATTAAAGGCAGGAAGTAAGAAAGCAATCTTATCAGAATACTTTGATTTTCTAAAGTTCTATTTTATTTTTTGCAAGAATATTCTTGCCCTAAATAAATTCAAAGAAATATAATGAAGATAAGCTAATTATACATTAATAAGTATTGTAATTTACTTCATTTTAAAAATGTATTTTTGAAAAAAAAGAAAATTATAGTCTAGAATTATAATTTTTTTTTCTTTTTTACAATTTTTTGCTTTCTCAAGAGTACACATTTTTGCTTATTGAAAGTAATAAGCAATTTTGTATGAATATACACAGAAAAATGATATCCCACATAAATAATGCATGCCTGACATGCAAATATTGTATCAGACATATTAGCGTTACAATCATAACTAAATATGAAAAATAAAAGACAATATTTTGTTATTCTTCCTTAGCTTAAGTAAGTTGGAATTATTAATTTGTTTAGTATTACATCTGTCTGCCTGCTAAGTGGTTTTTAAATTATTTGTAGTTTTCATTTGCAAAATCATAATTTTATATCATTGTAAACTTTTCGCTGAAATTAAAAGAAATAACTTCTGTATAAAATTATGTGATGCATATAAATAAATGTATTTTAATTTATGTTTTCTTTTTTCTTCTAATGCAGCTGGCAAATAGACCGTGATCTTCGCCATAAGGGCTGCACCTATGTTACTCACTTTGCATTACCCAGGGGGCGCGGTGTAACTTGATGGTTAAGCCACGGACGCGGAGTAACAATGCTCCCACAGCGCTCTACGATCCTATTAGGACCGGGACCCATGGCTTAAAGTGGATTCCGAACAACTACAACATCCATGGGCAAAGCCAGGATTTGAACCCGATACCTGTGGTACCGAACGCCAGAGCGCTAGCCATTCAGCCATCAGACCCGTTTTTAATTTATGTTGCATCTATAAAATTTGTTTCTTAAACAAAAACCGTTTCAACACAGTTTTTCAATAACAAATACTTGAAAATTGTTAGCCATTTATTGTACAATGATTTTTATATTTATTCATATTTCTTACTATATATATATATTTAAATATATATATATAAATGATTTTGTTATAGAAATATAAATTGTCATCCTCAAGAAAAAGCTAATTTTTGTCCAAGTTTTCTTATATTTTCTCCTGAAAATTCCGCACACAGACAATTGATTTTCGTGAGTTTCTGGCAATTATTGCACATAAAATATTTTTTGAGATAGTTTAATTTTTCTATACAATTTAATTAGAATGAGACAATGTTGAAACACTTTCACGGCATGCTATTAAAATGTTTAAATTATGAAATTCTATTTTTTTTTATTTTGAAAAGAGAATCAAAGTCTTGTCTTCGTTATGTCTTATGTAATGGGTATCTTATATTTTAGATAGTAAAAATTTATTTCTGAAACTATAGTTTGGTATAGTAGTTTTCTATAGTTTATATGCACTAGTTTATCACATAAAAACAGAAAATATTGTACTAATAAAAAATAAATTGTCTGCAAGCTTTTATTTACACTATGTGGAAGAAAGTGACGGGACACGACACTATAACGACATAAACCCATATTTATTAAAATTAATAGAAGATAGGGCCTCCTTTGGCTGCGATCACAGCTGCAACCCTTCTGGGCATGCTTTCCACTAAATTAGTCATAGTGGCAAGAGGAATTTCCTTCCAAATGTTTAACAGGAAGTTCCATAGTTCAGGCTTGCTTTTGGGGAGTGGGGTGCAGGCCCTCAACCGACGGTCCAATTCGTCCCAGAGATGTTCAATTGGGTTAAGATCAGGGCTCTGCGCCGGCCACTCCATGCGTTTAACGTTGTTGTTCACATACCAATCAAGAGTCCTCCTTGCAACATGGCATGTTGCGTTGTCGTCTTGATACCAGCAATCATCCATACCGTACGTTGCCCACAAGGTAGGAAGGAAATGATTGTCGAAAATATCATAGTATCTATCGGCATTCATCGCACCATCAACCTTCACCAGTGGGCCAGCCCCATACCAGGAGAAACAGGCCCATACCATCAATCCTCCTCCACCAAACTTTACAGTTGGGACGACACACTCGTTCAAAAGGCGTTCTCCTGGTAAACGCCATACCCAAACACGTCTATCGGAACGGAAAAGGGTAAATCGTGACTCGTCACTCCAAAGGACGCGTTTCCAGTCATCCAGAGTCCAAGTACGGTGGTCTTTAGCCCATCGAAGGCGCGCTTTCTTGTTGGTTTTCGTAAGCAAAGGCTTATGGGCCGCCGAACGTCTAGTGTAACCTAACTTATGGACCTCGATACGAAGAGTCTTGGTCGAAACGGCCACACCTGTGGCTTGTCTAAACTCATTAGCGATGTTATCCATGAATGTTTGACGGTTACTTTGAATCTCCCTGCCGAGCACCCGCCGGCCCCTGCTGGTGAGAACTGTAGGTTGTCCACTTCGGGGTTTGTTCTGACAGTGTCCCTCAGTCTTGTAGAGACACACAACACGTGCTACAGTTGATTTTGAGCAGTTACGGAGACGGGATAACTCCCTAATTGACACCTTGGCAAGATGCAATCCAACCAACACTCCTTTCTCGAACTCAGACAACTGTTCCCGTGGCGGTATCTTGACAAAAAACAACTCTAGTCGACTCCACAGAGTATTTATAGGGTATGGCTGACACGTGATACATATTATTGCGCATGTGTGAGCTGTATTGTCGACTTTTCTATTTTTCGAGGGGTGTCCCGTCACTTTCTTCCAGATATTGTATTTCGGTTTGAAATTAATAAGATTAAATTAAAATACTATTGATGCTGTTGACATTTATTCAACATCGTTATAAAGAAGTCTCAATAATAAATATCCTTAAAATTGTTATATACAAATACAAGCATATATATATTTTTATCAAGTAAATCTAAAATATAATTGTTTGAATTACTAAAACAAGTTTCTCATATATACATTTTCATATTTTCTTTTAAATTAAAAAATATATATATGTTATTAAAATAATATTAATACCTAAATATTACTTAAATACCTAAGTATCTCAATAGCAAGATTGCCAATAATTGATTAATTTTAAAAAATGGTTGAATAATATGCGAATATTATTATTAATCTTTTTAAGAAACAACATTTGATCTCATAGATTGTCCTTTTTTCAAGAAACCCCATTTAATTCCCCTGCTGCATTCAATTAAATAAAATGTCACAAATTTGAAATTTAAACAACACAGCTATTTATTTCAATTACTAACAGCAGTTCTGTTTTACTTTAAACTAGTTTAATTAATATTTGAACCACTTGTAGCTTTCTGATTTAAAAATGTCCCTTGTACAATTTGAGCAATGGATGCTTACTTAATTAATTTTTAAATTAATAGATTACAATTCATTTGCTTGCAAATTTAATATAATATATTAAGTAATAGCTCTATTAAAATTTATTAAACATTATAGGTACTTTTTTCTTATTTCAATTTGTATTTAATAAAATTAATAGATCAATATTATCAATACCCCTAAACTTAAACATGTACATAACCTGATGCATGCCTATAGCCGCAATAATAAATAAATTGAAAACAATTGGCTGCGCTTGAGTTTTTTTTAGAAACACTACTTGATTCTCCGGGCTTGTCATTCCCTGTAGAAGTAAATGGAATGCATCTCCCTCATGAAAAGGCCCACTGGGAACTGCCTGCTGTTCCTGCCACAGTAAGCGATACAATTTGTCTTCCCCTTTTGGAGCACCTGCCTGCCGGAGACCAGACAATTTTTCTGGACAACTCCCTCAGGTTTTGGTCGTCTGAAAAGAATGCCAATCGGTTTGGGAAGGATATGGATTAAGTGGAAGGCATTTAGTGAAGAGTGTTTGTTGAAATAGCCTTGGCGACCTGCATTATGTACTTTAATTGAAAGTTGTTTGAATGGTTACACTCCAAGAAGCTTGCTTGTGCTTTTTATAGATATTTCTATATTAAAAATCAAGCAACAACTGGAGATACATTGAATTTGCTGATTTAAGATCTATTAATTTCTCTATTTATTCTAAAATATTTTTAATTTTAAATGCTCAAAATTGATTGAAATTGAAAATTTGTTTTGTTGTTTTAGAGCAGTAATCATGTTTAACAAGCAATAAATTTTTGTTTGTTTCAATGCATTCAACTGGAGAAACAATTCCTTGATTAAATATTTTATTTGTATATTCAAATATCTAAAAAACTTTCATAAATTATTACATTTATATCATAATAATATGACTAGTAAAAAATAAATGTCATAAATGTACACAATTTTTTAAAAATCCGATATGTTAATTTATTTAAAAAATGCATTATTTTAAGAGTTAGCGGGACACTTGAAAATGATATTAGAAAGTTTATTTTATTTCGAATAAAGTAATGTGAAAATAAATTCAACTTAATTTCTTTTAATTAAAGTAAATTATTCTTTTTACTATGAATTCTTGCGAAATTGTCTGCAAAATAAGTCAAAGAGATTAAAATATACAAAGGGCGATTAACTTCTCATAAAATCTCTCAATGAAAAGAATACAAAAAGGTATAATAATAATCTTTGATAAATGATAAATATTTTGTTATGAACGATGCATGGCAATCTACGAATTAATACTGAACTCAATACATTAATTAATAAGAACATCAAACTTCCAGACATGTTTTTGTGCGCATTATTATTTAAACCTTAAAGGAAAACATTGCACATTAAAAATATACATAATAATGGAAAGAATGTAACAATGTGACTTTTATATCGATCTTTCAAAGTTTCTTCACAAAAAAAAATTGATTAGTTAATATTTTTGTTATTGCGCAGATTTTTGATGAATATTGAAAGTTCAGCATGCACACTAGCACTAGTTTAAGCAAAGCAGCGTCGTTATTTAATATTGGGCTAATTTCATTAACTCAAAACAAGATAAAAACTTCCCCTTCGCTCCTTTCATAAAATACCACTCAAGCATACTTCACCCTAATGATATTAATTGCAAGGTCCACGACTGAAGAGCCTTGTCACGAGCACTTGCATTTTTTAAACAAAGAACACTGCATCAGACGCGTACCAGAAAAGAACGGTACGATAATAATAAAAAAAAAAAGACTGAACCATTTTCTTGAAGGTTAATAACTTTCAGACTTGGAATCACCACTAACACAAATTCAAACAAGAGAAGGAAAGTTTTTATCAGTTTGACAGGCCTTTCGTTAGCCACAATAGCCCGACAGTCTGCCAACGGTGTCATCGATCAAAGAGATTGATCGATCTCCGCAGGATTGAACGAATATATTTTGGCGTCCCAGGAAACCTTTAAATTGGGCGTCAAACGTTGCGACGGAGAGGAACTCCTGTGACATAAAGTTATGGCCCCGATAAAAAGAACGGCCATATGAAATCTTCGGACACAATAAAGTCTCAATATCGTGTCGGTGACACAGACGTTGCTGGCTGCATGTTAAATGAAGGTCACTTTGAAGTTTGCGTTTGAAAGTGACGTAAAGTTTAAAATGTTGTCAGTGTCATGGTATATTAATTATAATATCATTAGAGACACCGTTTTTATTATAAATTGTATGGTATTTATTATTTTTAAATCAAAAATATAAAACTTAATCTTTTCTTTTTAACAAATCTATTAAATTAATGTAACCCTGTCTGTGACATTGGGTATCGATTCATTTAACTTATCACATCTATGAAGGTCAGATAAGGTTCAATAGAATAGAATATTTTGCTACTTATCTTATTTTATAACAAATAAATTAAATTAATGTACCCTGTCTGTGGCATAGCTGTGGTTCCAAGTTAAATGAAGGTCATATGAGGTTTCAATCGAAAATGATGACTATAATTTTTGGTTACTTATCTAATTTTTATAAAAAAATCTATTAAATTAATGTATCCTGTATGTGACATAGGTGTGGTTTCAATTTAAATGAAGGTCACATGTGAATTAATCGAAAATGATAAATGAAATTTCTTGCTATTAAAATAACATGGATAATAAAAATAAGATAAATAACAAGAAATTTCCTTTATCTTTTTTTCAAGAATTTCATTTATTTTAATTATTTTATTTTTAAATTAATATTTTATTTTTAAATAATACCATTATATTAAATTAATATGACCCTATCTGTGATGCAGATGTGGCTCTAAATTAAATGAATGATCACATGAGGATTCAATCGAAAATGTTGAATGAAATTTGTTATTTAATTAACATGCGTAACAAAATAAGATAAATAACAAAAAAATTTACTTAATCCTTCTTTTTTTCATTATATTATTTTTATAACAAATTAATTTAATGAATATGACCTTATCTGTGATGCAGATGCGGTTCCAAGTTTAATAAAGGTCACATGAAGTTTCAATCAAAAATGATGAACGAAATGTCTTGTCCTTGTTATTTATCTTTGAAATTCTATTACCCATGTTATTTATCTTATTTTCATTATACTTGTTATTTATCTTACTTTCAAAACACATCTATTAAATTAATATGACCATGTCTGTGGCATAGATATGGCTCTAAGTTAAATGAAGGTCACGTGATGTTTCAATCAAATATGATGAAAGAAATTTCTTGTTAATTATCTTATTTTTATTCCAAAATGTATTAAATTAATATGATCCTGTCTGTGACATAGATATGATTCCAAGCTAAATAAAACTCACATGAAGTTTCAATCGGACATTAAGAATGATTTTCCTGTTAAAGTATGTAACTTTAAAATTATAAAAGTGTTACTATCTATTTAAGTGATAAGTTTAATTATAAAAGTGTTATTGGCCTTTTCGTTTATTATTATCTCAAAATTATAATTTGTTAGCAAGGACATTATATATTCATCTGCAATATTGTATATATATATATATATATAAATTGTTTTTGTTACCTTTTAATAATGTATTGAAAGATTAAGTTTATCTTTAGATGTCACTTTTGTTCTATTAAAATATAAGAAAAATTTGAAATGATGCCATAAAATTTGAAATAAATGTTTCTAATTAAATATATTTTTTATTAATTTAACCACATAAAAATTATACCCATAAAATTTATTGCAATTGTTGAATAATTTGTCTATGGTAACTAAGTCTAAGTCTAAGCCTATGGTCTACGTTTTTGCAAATTCATTAGTTATATTTTACTAATCATCCATAATAATAATGATCATCCAGTTATAAATATCGTATAATGAAGGGATGCATTAAATTTTAAATTAATTAATGGTCTCGACACTTAAAAGTATATAGGTATCAAAATCAAATAATATATTTATTAAAAAAGTAAAACATTTTTAACCAGGAAAACCTGCCTGTAAGTATCGATAAAGTAATAGATATTCACATAAGAACTATTACCTCTACTCTAGTGAAAAGGATTCAGGTTTGCTATTCAGATATGCATTTGCGCGTTCTCTTAATTAAACCGGAACCCAACGCATCCCAGCACCAGACACTTTAATGTCAGTGTCTGAAATAATCGAGATGCGGGTGTATCCCCGCAGCGATTTAGACTCACGGCGGTTTATGTTTAAAAGCTGTTTTACTGAAGTTGTCCTAAAACACGAGATGAGCAAACTAAGTGAATGCGTCTTTTAATAAAATGTTTAAAGTACACGCTCGGGGGCTTTAAAGGAGGGCCTTTTAAGTAGCTGGGCCCTGCGTGATGAAGATGTTGGCAAACTGAAAGAGTCAAAGGGAGGGAGAGAAAGCAGTTAAATTAAGACCACAGACCACTTGGAACTGAAAAGGGGATTCAAAAGAAAATATTTTCTTAAGATGTATGGTTGCAGACATCTGGAGAAAATGTATCCACAGCCACATGTGAAAGAAAACAGATGGGATTTAAGACGCTAATTGAATAACTAGGCTTGGAATAATATTACGCCTTAGGAATTCTAAGTTTGCATTGTTTTAAGTAAAAAAGACTTACTATGGAATCCTTTAATTTAAACTTTGATGTTTAATATGTTTCTGATAGAACTACATTCAAAATAATATTAATTAAACTTATTGATATTATTATATGTGTGGAATTATTCGAAATATTTAATTAAATTTATTGATATTATTATATGTGTGGAATTATTCGAAATATTTTCTTTCTGTCCAATAATTCTAACACATGGTGATTTTAAATAGCTAAAAATTAATTTCCACACGTAAATGGCAGTTAAAATAACGTTAGAACGTTGGCAAAAATAACTTTAAAAGATACATTACCTAAGGTAAGGAAATACAGAAGTATTCTAGACCCTTAACCATTTAACTATTTAAAGCCTCTTATTAAAAAATCGTGCAGTTATTTTTTAAATAAGTGATTAATGATCTAAAATGCTTCTCTATTTTAATATGGAAATTATATTTTCGATATATATTTATAGCATTCGGTTTTCATTTCAATATGCAAGAACAAATATTAATTTCTTTTTACTAAATTTCCAGTATATGTTTCGATTATATGTTATACAGATTTTTTAATATTCGTATACACTGATACTTCTAGATTTTAGTAAATCCAAAAAAATATTTTTTTACGTTTATCGCAATATAAAACTATTTGAACTATTTGTTTTTATACATTGCGAATAATTGTAGTATGGAATAAACATGTTATTAAATTTATATTTGAGCAAATAATTGTGTTGATCTAAAAAGTTTGTTTCATTATCTCAAAATTGTTGAACTGCAATTAAAAAAATGAAGTATTGGTATCAGTAATTTGCTATATTTAAATTTATGCCAACAACATTCTTATCAAATTCTTTTTAGTGTGTGTGTGTGTGTGTAAATAATTATAAATTTTACTTTATTTTAAACTTTATCTTTGTATAAAAAATGAAGAAACGCAAAGAAATGTTCAAAAACAATTGAAACAGCCAAATAGTTATTAACAATAGATTTTCATATCGTCCTTAATAATCATAATTGAAAAGTGCAATAATATTCACGCACATCAAATGTCTTTCCAAAAAACGGCAACAGTTTACTCAGTGCGAAAAGAGTTAAAGAAGGGAAAGTAAAGAAATTCTTTTCAAATCATATTCCCTAGGGAAAAGTATTATAAAAATGTTGTTTTATAGTAAAAACTGACAAATGTAAAAAACTATAAAAAAATAAGCGAAAAGCAAAAACAGTTTACAGCAAGAATAGCTAGTAAGACATCAACAAGAATAACTAACGTTCATAACAATAATAATTTCATTTCTGATCTCTTTATAATGTTCGTACTCTTAAAGCGTGTTATAAAACAGGTAAACTTTGCAAATCTAAATTGTTTAATACTCCATAATTTGAAACGAATAATAATATAATGCTTAATACCAAACTACTATTTTTGTAATCAGAATTGTAAAACTTTATTAGATTTGTATAGCTAATTTTAAATATACGAGATGTGAAACATTAGAAACACAATCCTGACGATTGTATTTTATTAAACATTAAATCGATTTCTAAATTTAGTAAACACAGCTTCGTTAGCTTTTTTTGTAGATTAAATCTTAATCTTTTAAATACAAAGTAAAATAAATGACAAAGGTTACCAATTCAAGAAACAATTTAAAACAGCAAAGAAGGATTCACAAAAGAATGTCATACTTCCCTTAATGGTATCGGTTGAAACGTGCCACAGCATTCACGTACGTTTAATGTCTTTCCAGAAAAAAAAGAAGACAATCAAACTTCGAACAGTTCATCCGTCTAGAAAAGGGTTAAAGAAGAGAAAAAAAACAATTCCCCTTCCAAATCATATTCCCTTGGGCAAGCTATTACCAAAGTGCTGCCTTGCAGCACAAACTGACAAATGTCAAAGACAAAGAGAAGTAAGAGCAAAGCAAAAAGTTTTTACATCAGCAAGAATGACACCAGAACCCGCAAAACAGTAACTCCTCACATTTTTTCCCTCTTACTTTTCCATCCCTTTTCACTGTTCTTTTCTCTCCCGAACCGCGATATAAAAGGGGTGAAAGTTGCAGAACGCTTTATCGAACTATCCATCTTAATTGATCAAACGTTGGCGGTACCTTCACATGTAATAGATGGCGACTAGTTAATTGGCTTAGCTCAATGCGATATTTTTTTGTGCATCCCCGTTAAGATGAATTTCGTGAGTGTTTTCGCGGTATCTGATTTACCCGGGAATGAAAGAATGTGTGGGAAATAATTGCTTTTGGAAGTGTTTTATCTTTTCTTCCAATATTTGGCTCTTATTCGTCTCCATTATTGCAGATGGGAAAAAAAAGCAAAAGGGAAATAAGTGATTTTCAGATTTTTGGTATAAGCTCGTTATAGAAACAAAACTAAATATGTTAAAAAGTAACGTTTGAAATGAAAGGATTCACATTAAGTTAATGCGTTTGTATTTTAGTTGTTTAGCTGTAATTTTGTGCTTAACAGAAGAAAAAAGAAAAAAAAATAATCTGCCATCTTTTCCTGAATTTCAGATTCTCTTTGATTTGTAGATACTTTTTTTAAGGAATACTAATAAATTATTTTGTATATTTCATGTTTTCAAAATATTTCTTGATTTCAAAATAAAAGGCATTTTTAAGCAGCATAAATAATGCATTATTTTATATAATATTGAAGTGAGATTTTCGGGAGGATTGTGGTTTAAAAGAATTTAGATGCTTCTTAAAAAATCATCTTTTGCTGAATTCCATATTCTCTTTGATTGTGAAGAATATTTTAAGAAATACTAATAAATATTTTGTATATTTAATGTTCTCAAACTATTTCTTGATTTCAAAATAAAAGGCATCTTTAAGCAGCATATATAATGCATTATTTTATACAATATTGAAGTGAGATTTTTAATAAGACTGTGGTTTAAAAGAATTCAGATGCCCTTAAAAATCTTTTTGATTTGTTTTTCATAAAGTTTCTTTTAGAAATGAAGGAATTACGAATTATTGTTATCCTTTAAAATTTAAATTTTGATACAACTTTTGAATTGCTGTGCTTCTTCATTTACCTGTCTGTTTTAAATCGGAATTTCATTGCTTTTAACAACATTTAATTTCCAAATTACTTTCCCATTTTTGAAAAAAAAAATAAACTTATACATTGCTTCAATTAAATAAAATTTAAAATATTTCATTTTTGTATAAGCTAATTTAAAATTAACAACAATGAATTATTTCGTTTTATATAAAGAACACATATCACATACACGTAAAAATAAAAGACCGTTTTTAAAGTGTTTTAAACATGTTTTCATTTTTTTCTAAATATTTTGTGCATAATTCTTGCATACGTAAAATATTTCTATTTATTATAATCAAACCTTGTTTGTTTGAATCCTAGGAACATGACACATTGTAAAGATTATTTAGGAATACCATAATGCATTAATGGGCATTAGTGCATAACCATTAATATCCCTTAATTATGTCCATTAATAACCAGCAATAATGGACATTAATGGACATAATTCATTATTCAAAGATGGCATTCCCTTTTCGCTGTTTATAAATAAGCATGAAATTATAACATCTTATGGACATTAAAAAGTACTTTTTTTAAGATTTTCATGAAATTAGCAATCATACACGAGCTCCTAATTTTCACTCTTATATTGTTGACCTTTTGTACTATTAAGGAAATTAATCATTATCTGTTTTATTATAATACAAAAGTTTAATAAGTTTAATTTTATAAATCTCGATAATGAAATATTCAACAGCCAGTTAAATTTTTAATAAAGAAGGAATCTATAATTGCTTTTAACTTTTTATTCCATAATAATTTCATATTTTTGTTAATTCTAGAAAAAAGTATGTCTCGTTATTAAATTTAAAAAGAAAAATTTTCCATCAATACAAAAAAAAAAATTATTGTTTATAAATTTCACTATCAAATAACTAAGAATATTTCTCTAATGATATAAGTTTTGAAGAAATTCGTTTGTGAATTTATTAAATTAAAATCTTAGAATTAGTATTTTGGTACATTAAATTTTTAAACTTTTGCATTATTTGAAAAAATGTTGTATTTCACTGACATAAATCAAAACTTAAAAATGCATAATAAGCTTTTAAATCCTTCGTGATTAATTAATTGACCAACACAAGAGAAAAAAATATCTTGCATTGAAAAAAATGAAAACAAAAAAATTGAATTAAACAGTAATAATGAATAAGCTTTAACTATAGAACATTTTAAATTATAATTTGCCAGAAAGAAATAATAATATTTGTTTAAGAAAATATACCAAAGGATATATTATCTTAAACAAATATTATTATTTCTATATAAGCGATATAAGTTTTGCAATCTATTATGATGGCACTACTACTAAAAGTAGTTATCTGCATCTGGTTTATTGAAAATGTTTCATTCTGGATAACGTTTACTGCGGTGAAATAAATCAAATATATGTAAATACTTGATAAATTAGATAATTTATCAGTTTAAATATTCGGAGGCTTTTAAATAACTCCAACTAAGTAATTAGATTTATTCAGATTACATTTGGATTTCTAGAGGTAAAAGTTTGCAGTCAGTTACTAATCTAAATTGCTAAAAAACATCAGTTGCTTATTTTATAAATCATTTTGTGAAATGTTTTGTTATTATTATAACGTTCACATATTGATATATCATCATAGTATACTCTTATTCATTCTTATGAATAAGAGTATACTATGATGTTATATCAATATGTGAAGAGAACATCAACATTTAACAGTTATTTTGAATAGAATAGCTTTTCGAATCGAAAATTCTAAACATATTAAACATCAACAACATCAAAATTATTTGAAATAAGGCTTGTTTAAAAAGTATTTTAAATTTGAATTAGAATTTTTACAAAATACTACAGTACTATCATTAAGACATAATAATATTTTTTTCACTAAATTAATTTCTAATTATTGTGTCCTACCGAAACCAGTGTGTGTGCGTAAAATTATAACGCTAAATTTAACCCTTTACAAAATGAGAAGGCTAATCCAAAAGCTTTAAAGGCTAGAAAGAAAATTCGAAAGAACAATCTAAATTATGAAGTTAAAACTCTATAATCTCAGAAATATCATAAAAATCTATATATGATATGAATTTGAAGTGAAAATGTTAATAAACGAAGTGGAAAAAATTTTTTTGCTTGGTGGAAAATATTCCAAAAGTTAATTATATATTTTTCTATGAATTAAAATTTCAATTTTTTTCGAAACTAATATCGCTCCAGACTTTTTAGCATTTCATCAAAAACTGATAAAAAATGTATAAACATTTCGTTGATACTGCAATTTTAATAGCAGGGTTATTTAAATTATATTTTCAACGAAAATTTTAGATTTTTCAAGTAGGCGGTTATGTAAGAAAATGAGTCAAAATTTGTACGAGTAAATTATTATTTTCGATGTGTTAAAAGAGAAATGAATTTCTCGGCAACATTCCACAGTTGAATGTTAGTACTTAAAAGAGGTGAAAATTAATATGTTTGCTGAAATTTTAATAAAAGTTTATTAAAAAAAATTTTAATTTTCGAAAAAAAAAAACTATAAGAAAAAGAAAAAACCTACAAGAAGTGAATTATAAAATAATTGTTTGGTCAACTTAAAATTCCTTTAATTCGACCTTGGGTATTGTATATTTATTAAATAATTACACTTTAAAAAATACAACTTCAAATTATTAAATAAATATCATGGGATTGTTTTTTTCCTGTTCATTTCTTTAGAACATAACTTAAATATTTTGTGAAATTAAACGAAACAAAAAAATTAAAATTTCCCCTCGATGCTTTTGAATTTAACGATAAAGTGATTTTAATGAAACTAGTGTTTTTCACACAGTTACTCAATGCAACACTTCGAATGGCACGAGATATGATAAGGAAAACTTTTGACAAAGGCACGGAAAGTATGATTCCACAAAATAAATAAATAATGTAAAAATTATATTCATTATCTAAATTGAATGGTTTATACTTATTATAGGAAAACAAAAAAATTACCTATTCATATTATCTTTTATTCATGTTCAATGCATGTGCAATTCTTCTGAGTCTGGAATTTCATCTCATAGTGCTAGGAATTTCACAAAGTGTTGTTGGGTTTATCTCTCATCTAAAGCGCTTCCTGTTAAAATACAGAACATGAATTTATGAAATTTGGGTTGTGTTTAGCATTCTTAATATATTCGACTTTAGAGAAAGTTTTGTATGTAATAGAATACTCTTCATAAATAAATTTTAAAAAATTATTCAATTTTCTTAAAAATAGGAAATGTTTTTCTACATTTTTATCACTGTAATTCATCGTTAAGGCCATGCTAGTTATTCAAGCATTAAAAGGAATTATATTTTTCTCCATTATGAATTTAGACACCAATTGTTTTTCATGGAATCCTTCTTATCTCTCTACCACATTTCATACCATTTCACTAATTAGATAGGGCAAAAAATAGGTTTGAATAATATCAGCTTAATTAGGACTGCGATGTATGGAAAGTGTGCAGAATGTGCATTATATATGCATGAACGCGTGATAAGACATGATACATGATAAACGGTATAAATGAAAACCAAAATTTAATTATCGTAAACTAAATATTAATGTGCCACTTTATACATTATATCATGTCTCTCTCTCTCACTATCTCTTGTGTTAGAAAACACCCTTTAGTGTATATTTGTACGTATGTTTAAGTAAATTAATTTTGTAAAAATTTAATGTTGTATACCATATAAATACGAGTTGCTAATTTGCATTTTTCCAAATATTCTTTGATTATTTTTATGGTGCAACATATTACGTATTTTTCCTTATTTTAGACGTTTTACTCTAGCCTTATAATCTTTTAGTCTTTTATACCTTCATTGTTTATGAATTATGCAATATCTGTCTTTATTGATCCACTCTCGCATTTGATTTACTAGCTGTCATTCCTCTATCAGATTATTCAGTCCATGCAATTACTAATTGCAATAAATATCTTGAATTTATTGTGTATTTAAATGTTGAGCGAGCTTTATTTGTGTGTATTACAAATGTTTTTTATGCTATGATTTCTGTAAATATTATATATCACTTTAGCCACGCACTAAACTTCTTCTATATTGGTTTTAATCACATTATTTAAAACTATATTACATTAAATATTAAATATCACATTATTATTACATTATTTATCACTTTATTATTAGTTTTTTGTGTGTGTTTTAAATTATATTAATACTGTTCATTTTAAAATTGCATCATTTTTCTATCACTGAACTATCAAAAAATGAATACTTAAAATTTCTATTTTCTTTATATTTTTTATATACCCGCGTAAGATTAATAATTTATATAACCCATAGTGTGTTCTTCAATCCAGTGATATTCAGTTAATTGGTGAAGGCTGACATCTAATCTTTGTAAAATCTTCACTTTATTCAAATCTCAATATATTTGCCATTCGTGTATAAACAAATTCAATCACATCATTACGAATCACCCACATTCATAAATTCAACAACACTATCTGTAATCATGAGAAAGTAATGATCATTTTAATGTCTATGTCTACATATAAACTAAATAAACAACAAGGCTTAATAAGTAATTTTTTTTTTCATTTTCTAAGTATCATTTATGATATATGAGTCATTGAACTTCGCCAAATAAATTTAATAGAGACATAACATTTAACACGTGATGCTCTAATTTCAGAAACATCTTTTCTGAAACGTGTGGGTTGTTTATTAAGTAATTGTCACTTACTCATTTCTCTAATAGACTAAACAAGCTTCCACATCTGGCATGAACTAAATGAAATAAAAAGAAAACTTCTAACTCGGTGAATTTGAGGTCACATCAATTATAACGAAATTAGCTCGTAATCTTGTTGATTTAATATTTAAGGCCGTGTGTTTTATCTGTTCAAACCTAAACGCATTCCAGTTAATTGAGTAAATTGTGCTATTAGAGTTAATCCAAACCCATGTGGAGTATTTATTTTAAAAGTGAAAGACTTTTAAGACTAGTGTCGATGTTAAACGTAAATAATTGTTTTAGCGAGTGATAGGAAAATGAAATAAAATTTGAATTAAATTATAGGAAAATAATTAATAATTTCTCTAATAATTTGCATTGTTAGAGAAGTGAATTTGCTGGCTTTTGGTAAATGGAAGCTGTTTAAATTGTTTTGCTAAAATATTCCTACATCAATTAAGATTTTATTTTACTTGCTATGTTTATATTTCTACTTCAAAATAATTTATTATATATTTATATTCATATTATGTTTTTACTTCGAAGAGGAAATTTGCACTTTTACAAATTTACAAATTTTACAAATTTTTTTTTTTGCAAATTTAAATTTTACAGCTTGAGTTCCATAAGTGATTTAATATAGGTGAAAATTACGTAGATTATGTGTCTAGACTTTCATGTAACTATAGACTTTCTAATAAAATTTGCTTTGTTTGTTTTTATACATATGTATTTACCAAAATTAAATATTACTCCAAAATTTGATAATTATCTGTAAAATAATTATTGTAGCGCATTTCGGAACAAAATTCTTGTTTCGATAAACAAATATGATTACAAATTTTATACTATACTGATTTTATGCATTAATATTAATTTTGTGAATAACGTACCCCTTAATGCATTATTATACTAATTGTTTGATTTTATTATTATATAGTATTCCCATAACTATTAAAATGATCTTAAATGAATAAATTAAATAGCTTTAACTAGCCCTTTTTTAATGATATTACAAGTTTTGCATATCAATAACAGTATTTTTACCGTGGAAATTATATTGATTTTGCAACATGAATATACGTCATACAACTGAAAATTATTTCCTTTCTAAATGAATAACATTTAAAAAGAATCCAGGAGTAAAGTAAATGACTTTATATAGATTAATTTTTTTATATAACTGTTTAATCACGTCTTATTGATAATATTGTATAACAAAGTTAGAAGTAACAAAATTATATTGCTAATGAAATACTGTATTATGTTTGATTTAAACTTTAGTCATTGTATTTTTTATATCAGTAGTGTGTGATATCCACACTTTAAAAAAAATTTCAAGTATCGTTTCCAAGACTGTGATTGTACTTAAAAATAAATGAAGCAGGGGCAACTGTTAAGACACCTTATCTCCTTACTAATGCGGAATTTTAAGTTCCATTTGCACTGAAAGGTCCAAATGAGATTTCCTATTTCCTCCTCTGTTTCTAAATGAGTCTAGCTTTCGATTACTTCTTAGATCAAAGAGATTTACGTAAATGAAATCAAGTCACTGAGATTAAATTTGGATGGTGCCAGTTAGAGAGCAAACGAGTCAAGTGAAAGTAAATATAGATTTTCCAGACAAAAATGGAATTAAATTTTTCCTGATTTTCTTATGTTTAATTTTGTGATTTTTTTTTTTACCATCTGTGATTAATTAAAATATTAATAATCCTTAAAACGATACATTTATGTTTAGTTCCCATATTGGTTTTTTTGAAATATTTTATTAAATGGCAAGTTTAAACTTTAAATCATAGAAAGATATTACTAATGAAATATCATGCAATACGGTAATATTTTGCGTAAGATTTGACCATTACAGATAAGAAGACTGTGATTCATTAAAAGAATCAGTTAATGTCGTGAATTGCAGAAATAATTATGCATAATGGCGATTGTGACAATTTGGCTTGCAATGACATCCAGGTTGCCCAAGCAGTTTACAATCAAGGCTTATAAGCAAGGTTCCACAGCTATAATTCAAGTTTCTAATTTAACCGTTTTTGTAAAAGAAAGAGTATAACAAAAAACTAAATGCAATTTTAAAAAAAAATAAAAGAATCAATTGTGAATTTGAAATGAGTAAATATGATGATGGTTGACACATACTTGGATCGATAGTCAGATAATGGGTGTTTTTCAGATTTGCTTTTGTACAGCACACAAATGGAGAGTTGCTATAATTGAAAATTCTCATCGAAATAATCCCTTATTCTCATACGCAACAATGGACAATTCCTGTAAAATAAAAAATGAACGTATGAGTTTTGATGTACGAATAAAAAACAATTCCTGAAATAATAATTACAAAAGAAAAATATTTCAACAACTTGAATGCTTTTCTTTCTTCAAATTTACCTAAAATGAATACGTTTCAAAAATAATAATATAAAAGTAAGTTTTAGTTAAAAGGGCACTTTATAATTTAATCTTTATTTGCAAGAAAAAAATGTGTAACGATAAATCGAATAAATTTTTTTCCCGTAAAAATGAAGGTATTAAAAGTGACACGAATGCAGAAAAAGAAACACGTAAAGAAAATATGACCTGAAGAAATGGAGCTATAATTCATGGGTGAAAAAAAAGGAAAGCTAAAAAGATAGCAAACATTGAAAAAAAATCTGAAAAATAACGAAATCCTTTCACAAACAACAGATAGAATTTTTCCTTTTTGCTTTCTTTTTTTTTCACGTTGGATTAAAGCATCAGAACGACGCAGCCATTTTGTGATTGCTTTGAATAATTTTAAAATAATGCATTTAAATATATAAGAAATGCAAACATTATTTAGTATAAACATTGGTCAATGGTTGTTTGTATTCCCTATTTTGTATTTTGAAATGGTATTTGGAAACGGTTATGCTGTTTATATTAAAATAATAATTTATTTCACCCTATTTATTTGTAAACATTATTGTAAAAATCATTAAATTTAAAATTTTTAAAACAGAAAATGTCAGAAATAATAAAAAAAGCATATGTTTTATGAATTTAAATAAAAATAATTACTAATTTAAATAATTATTTTAATTAATTAATAATAATAATAATTAATTAACTTAATTTTTTAATTTTATACATAATGTGAATCAGTTTGAGCCATCAGTGAAGATTAAAAAAGCTTACAATGTGCATCAATTATTAATCTTTTTGGCAATTATTTAGTTATTTATAGAGAAGAATTAACTGTGAGTAAATTATTATACTGTTGTATTGTTAGAAACTTAAATACTTATAATACTAAGTGGATTTTCCTTTGATCTACAAATGTAACCATTTTATTTTCCTTTAAAAGATTTGGATTCGCATATCTACAGTTTAAATTGCCAGCAGAAAGGCTCTGATGGATTGTTTTACTCTTCTCTATTTAAAAATATCAGAACATTGACAAAGCTGGAGTTTTCTCTGTCAAAACACGATTACATCTGTTAATATTATAAATTTCTACTTTTGTTGAATTATCAGAAACTTAAGTGCTTTTAATACTAAAGGGATTTTACTAATAATATAATAATCCTGTTCCACTTTTCTCTTTTCCTTTAAACATTTTTGGATTCACTTATTTACAGTTTGAATGGCCATCAGAAAAACTCTGACCGTTTGTTTTACTCTTTCCCATTTATAAGTGTTAGAACATTGACAAAGCTGAAATTTTCTTTGTCGAAACACGATTCCATCTACTAATAATATTATACATTATTTCTTCTTATGGATTATCAGAAATTTAACTGCTTATATTAAATAAGCGGATTTTCGTTTGAACTATAAATGTAAACCTCCTCTTTTAATTCAAAACTTTTTGGATTCTCTTATCTACAGTTTGAATCGTCTAAAATAAAAAACGACCTTTTTTTTTTTTAACAATAACTCTGACCGTTTGTTTTACTCTTTCCCATTTAAAAGTGTCAACACGTTGACAAAGTTGAGATTTCCTCTGTCAAAACACGATTCCATCTAATGACTCTCAAGGATTTGTTTTCCAATATTCGAAATTACTCCAGAATACCTACAAAGCTACAAAAATCTCAAAGCATCCCTCTTCATTTAAACCTTCAGAATGCATTTTTCTCTTTCCCAAAACAAACTCTCCAACAGAAATCTTTGAAAATCGGCATTACCAGGCAACAAAAGTGACAGCAGAGTAACGGATGACATCTGAAAGCAGGAATCACTGTCGATATTGCCAAACTCTGCTATCTGGAATAGAATGGGAAAGAAAGGAACAGGACAGCGTGAAAGAAAGGCAAAAGGAAAATGATTCAAAACGGATCTCACCAGAAAAGGAAGGAGTCTTTCAAAAGGGAGGAAAATATGAACACAAAAAGAAAATGTGTGACTCATCCTCAAACAAAGATAAATGCAGTCATCCTTGTCTACAGCCTAATGGTGCCACAAAAGCAGACACTGTGAGGACACTTAATTAATGGAGTCATCATATCCACATTACCCTGCCATAAAAGTATCCAAGAACTATTCTTCTAACAAGAGAAAAAGCCTTTCTGACGATTCGGGGCTTGCTTACGCGGAATATGCTGCGCATATAAATATTTGTGAATGGCTTTATTCGTCTATATGGTACTTAAAAGTTTTTTGTTTTTTTTTGTTTTCTTGGAAATATCCTATTTTTTCGTTATTGTTCTCTTAAAATAAGTTTTTAAGATTATTATAAAGATAAGGGTAGTTTTGGAGAAATGTAATATAATGTGAATTTAGTATAAAATCTTTTGTTATATTATAATTTTAGTAAGTAAAATTAATTACATTCTCTCAAAAAAAAAATCTGTAATATATGATTAAGTTTAAGATTAAAATTTTATTAATTAATTAATTTGAGTATATTTATAAATCAAATATTTCAAACAATATTTTCTTATTATATCTGATTTTATTATATGATTCATTAGCTAATGATTATCTTCTTGACCTTATATTAGCATACATCATTTTGAAAATTTTAATATAATTTTATCTTGTTTTTTTATTTATTAAAGATAAAAAAATTCTTAACAAACTTGTTTATTGTGATTTTTTAATTATCTTTTCAATGATAGCATCATATCAGATTCATAAATCGGTAAGTGTCAAGCACGACTCCATATACTCATAATATTATAAATTATTTCTTCCGCTGTATTATTAGAAACTTACTGCTTATATAGTAATACGTAAGTGGATTTTCATCTGTTCTAAAAATGTTCTTTTCCCTTTGCTTCTTTTCCTTTAAAAATTTTTGGATTCACTTATATATGGTTTGAATTGCCATCAGAAAAGCTTTGACCGGTTGTTTAACTCTTTCCCATTGATAAGTGTCAACACGTTGACAAAGCTGGAATTTCCTCTGCCAAAACATGATTCCATTTAATGATCCTCAGGATTTGTTTTCCAATATTCGAAATTACTCTAGAATACCTACAAAGCTACAAAAATCTCAAAGCAACTTCTTCATTTAAACCTTCAGAATGCATTTCTCTGAACACAAAACAAACTCTCCCCCAGAAATCTTTGAAAATCGGCATTACCGGCAACAAAAGTGACAGCACAGTAACGGATGACATCTGAAAGCAGGAATCACTGTCGATATTGCGAAACTCTACTATCTGGAATAGAATGGGAAAGAAAGGAACAGGACAGCGGGAAATAAAGGCAAAAGGAAAATGATTCAAAACGGAGCGCACCAGAAAAGGAAGAAGGCTTTGAAAAGGAACGAAAATAGGAACACAAAAAGAAAATGTGTGACTCATCCTCAAACAAAGATAAATACAGTCAGCCCTTTCTGGGGGCCTAATGGAGCCACAAAAGCAGACACTGTGAGGACACTTAATTAATGGAGTCATCGTATCCATATTACCCTGCCATAAAATTATCCGAGAACTATTCTTCTAACAAGAGAAAAAGCCTTTTTGACGATTCGGGGCTTGCTTACACGAAATATGCTGTGCATATAAATATTTGTGAATGGCTTTATTCGTCTATATGGTACTTAAAAGTTATTTTTGTTTTCGTGGAAATCTCCTATTTATGCGTTATTGTTCTCTTCAAATAAGTTTTTAAGATTATTATAAAGATATGGATTGCTGAGAAAAAATGCAATATAATGTGAATTTTAATATAAAAACTTTTTTTATAGTATACTTAGAGTAAGTATAATTAATTACATGCTTTCATAAAAAAATTATTATTGTCTTCAAATATTAAGTTTTAAGATTGTTATAACGATAATGATTGTTTAGAAGAAATGTAATATAATGTTAATATTTATATATAAATCTTTTCTATTAGTATAGTTATAGTAATTAAAATTAATTACATGCTTACATAGAAAAAACTGTAATATATGATTAAATATAAGATTAATATTTTATTAATTAATAAACTTGACTATTTTTATAAATTAAATATTTAAAATAATTATATAATAAAGTAGAGTGTCCGGATTAAGTACTAATTTAAAGAAAATAGTGAATAAGGAAAAACTGAACTAAATTTGAAATTTATATTTGTATATGTGAATATTTATGTTTACTTAGTGTAGCTAATATTCCAGCCATCATTTATTGCCTCATCTCCCAGAACTGACATGAATAAATTCATAGATAATGTAAGAAATATAAAGAATAATTTTTGTATATTCGAAAAAATCGAAAATCGAATTCACTTAATCGAAAAAAAAAAGATTCCTATTATATATTAAATTAATAATTACAATGTCTTTACTCATTATATGGGATATTATTATTATTAATTAATTTAAGCTTTCACTTTTATGTATTATGTGTATCGGTTCGAGCCATCAGTTAACATTAAAAATATTATAACAGATAATTATTATTTTTATTATTTTTTTTTAATTTTTTGTATTTATTTTGATATTCATTCATTATTAACTATGAAAACTCTTTGACATGGTTTTGTAAGACATAAAATCTAATAATAATGTAATAAATTATTTCTTCCGATGGATTATTAGAAACTTAACTGCTTATAATACATTAGTGGACTTTCCTTTTATCTATAAATATAATCATTTTCCTCTTTTCTCTTTTCCTTCAAAAATTTTTAGATTCCCTTATCTACCATTTGAATTGTCATGAGAAAAACTCTGACCGTTTGTTTTATCTTTCCCATTTATAAGCGTCAAAGCATTGGCAAAGCTGGAATTTTCTCTCTCAAAATAGGATTCCATCTACTAATAATATTGTAAATTATTTATTCTGATAGATTATCAGAAATTAGAGTACATAAGTGGTAAATGATAATTCATAAACATTTATAGATAAATGGATTTCCTTTTGATTCATAAATGCAATCCTTTTCCATTTTTCTCTATTCCTTTAAAAAAATTTGGATTCTACAATGTGAACTGTCATCAGAAAAGCTCTAACAGTTTGTTTTATTGTTTCCCATTTATAAGTGTCGTAACATTGACAAAGCTGGAATTTTCTCTGTCAAAACACGATTCCATCTAATGATCCTCAAGGATTTGTTTTCCAATATTCGAAATTACTCCAGAATACATACAAAGCTACAAAAATCTCAAAGCAACCTCTTCATTTAAACCTTCAGAGTGCATTTTTCTCAACACAAAACAAACTCTCCCCCAGAAATCTTTGAAAATCGGCATTACCAGACAACAAAAGTGACAGCACAGTAACGGATGACATCTGAAAGCAGGAATCACTGTCGATATTGCGAAAGTCTGCTATCTGGAATAGAAGAGGAAAGAAAGGAACAGGACAGCGTGAAAGAAAGGAAAAAGGAAAATGATTCCAAACGGAGCTCCCAGAAAGGAAGAGGCTTTCAAAAGGGACGAAAATATGAACACAAAAAGAAAATGTGTGACTCATCCTCAAACAAAGATAAATGCAGTCATCCTTTTCTAGGGCCTAATGGTGCCACAAAAGCAGACACTGTGAGGACACTTAATTAATGGAGTCATCGTATCCATATTGCCCTGCCATAAAAGTATCCGATAACTTTTCTTCTAACAAGAGAAAAAGCCTTTTTGACGATTTGGGCTTGATTACACGAAATATGCTCTGCATATAAATATTTGTGAATGGCTTTATTTCTCTATAATGTACTTAAAAGTTATTTTGTTTTCATGGAAAGTATCCTATTTATGCGTTATTGTTATCTTCAAATAAATTTTTCATATTATTATAAAGATAAGGATTGATTAGAAGAAGCGAATTTTAATATAAAAACCTTTCTAATAGTATAGTTATAGTAATTAATTTAAGTTTTCATTTTATTTATTATGTGTATCATTTCCAGCCATCAGTTAGCATTAAAAATATTTTAATATATATCATATATTATTTTTTTTTACAACTTTTTGTATTTATTTTGATATTCATAGAGTATTAACTGTGAAAAATCTTGGACATGGTTCTGTAAGATATTAAAATCTATTAATAATATGATAAGTTATTTCTTCTGATGGATTATCAGAAATCTAACTGTTTATAATACATAAGTGGATTTTGCTTTGATCTATAAATGTAATCTTTTATTCCTTTTTTCTCTTTTCCTTTAAAATATTTTGGATTCACTTATCTACAGTTTGAATTGTCATCAGAAATATCCTGACCGTTTGTTATATTGTTTTCTATTTATAAGTGTCAAAACACTGACAAAGCTGGAATTTTCTCTGTGAAAACACGATTTCAATATATTAATAATATTACAAATTATTTCTTCGGATGGATTGTCAGAAACATAACATATAATATATAAGTGGATTTTCCTTTGTTCTATAAGTGTAATCCTTTTCCCTTTTTTTTCTTTTCCTTTAAAAATTTTTGGATTCACTTATCTACAGTTTGAGTTGTCATCAGAAAACCTCTGACCGTATGTTTTTCTCTTTCACATTTATAAGTGTCAAAACATTGACAAAACAGGAATTTCCTCTGTCAAAACACGATTCCATCTAATGATCCTCAGGATTTGTTTTCCAATATTCGAAATTACTCCAGAATACCTACAAAGCTAAAAAAATCTCAAAGCATCCCTCTTCATTTAAACCTTCAGAATGCATTTTTCTCTCAACACAAAACAAACTCTCCCCCAGAAATCTTTGAAAATCGGGCATTACCGGCAACTAAAGTGACAGCACAGTAACGGATGACATCTGAAAGCAGGAATCACTGTCGATATTGCGAAACTCTGCTATCTGGAATGGAAGAGGAAAGAAAGGAACACGACAGCGTGAAAGAAAGGCAAAAGGAAAATGATTCAAAACGGAGTTCCCTGAAAAGGAAGGAGGCTTTCAAAAGGGACGAAAATATAAACGCAAAAAGAAAATGTGTGACTCATCCTCCAACAAAGATAAATGCAGTCATCCTTTTCTGCGGCCTAATGGTGCCACAAAAGCAGACACTGTGAGGACACTTAATTAATGGAGTCATCGTATCCATATTACCCTGCCATAAAAGTATCCGAGAACTATTCTTCTAACAAGAGAAAAAGGCTTTTTGACGATTCGGGGCTTGCTTACACGAAATATGCTGTGCATATAAATATTGGTGAATGGCTTTATTCGTCTATATGGTACTTAAAAGTTATTTTTGTTTTTGTGGAAATAGCATATTTATGCGTTACTGTTCTCTGCAAATATTTAGTTTTTAAGATTATCATAAAGATAAGGATTGTTTAGAAGAAAAGAAATATAATGTGAATGTTAATATCAAAGCTTTTCTAATAGTATATTTATAGTAAGTATAATTAATTAACTGCTTTCATAAGAAAATCAGTAATATACGTTTAAGATTAATATTTTATTAATTAATTAACATGAATATATTCTATTCAAATATTAAGTTTTTAAAGTTATTATAAAGATAAGGATTGTTTAGAAGAAATGAAATATAATGTGAGTTTTAATATAAAAACCTTTCTATTAGTATAGTTATAGTAAATATAATTAATTATATACTTTCATAAAAAAATCAGTAATATATGATTAATTTTAATTTTAATATTTTATTAATAAATTAACTTGAGTATATTTATAAATTAAGTATTTCAAACAATGTTTTTTCTTATTATATTATATGGGATGTTATTATATGATTAATCAGCTACTCATTACCTTATGGACCTTATGTTAGCATACATTATTTTGAAAATTGTAATATAATTTTAGCATGTTTTTTTTTTATTTCATTAAAAATTAAAAAAAAATCTTAATAACCTAGTTTATTGTGATTTTTTAATCATCTTTTCAATGATAGCATCATATCAAATTCAGAAATCGATAAGTGTCAAGCTCGATTCCATATACTAATAATATTATAAATTGTTTCTTTCGATGGATTATTAGAAACTTAACTGCTTATATAGTAATACGTAAGTGGATTTTCATCTGTTCTAAAAATGTTCTTTTATCTTTGTTTCTTTTCGTTTAAAAATTTTTGGATTCTCTTATCTACAGTTTAATTGTGATCAGAAAAACTCTGACCTTTTGTTTTACTCTTTGTCATCTATAAGTGACAAAACATTGACAAAGCTGGAATTCTTTCTGTCAAAACACGATTCCATCTAATGATCCTCAAGTATTTGTTTTCCAATATTCGAAATTACTTCAGAAGACCTACAAAGCTACAAAATTCTCAACGAATCCCTCTTTATTTAAGCCCTCGCAATGCATTTTTCCATCTTGCAAAACAAACTCTCCCCCAGAAATCTTTGAAAATCGGCATTACCAGGCAACAAAAGTGACAGCACAGTAACGGATGGCATCTGAAAGCAGGAATCACTGTCGATATTGCGAAACTCGACTATCTCGAATTGAAGAGGAAAGAAAGGAACAGGACAGCGTGAAAGAAAGGCAAAGGAAAATGATTCAAAACGGAGCTCACCAGAAAAGGAAGGAGGCTTTCAAAAGGACGAAAACAGGAACACAAAAAGAAAATGTGTGACTCATCCTCCAACAAAGATAAATGCAGTCATCCTTTTCTAGGGCCTAATGGTGCCACAAAAGCAGACACTGTGAGGACACTTAATTAATGGAGTCATCGTATCCACATTACCCTGCCATAAAAGTATCCGAGAACCATTCTTCTAACAAGAGAAAAAGACTTTTTGACTATTCGGGGCCAGCTTACACGGTATATGCTGTGCATATAAATATTTGTGAATGGTACTTAAAAGTTATTTTGTTTACGTGGAAATATCCTGTTTATGCGTTATTGTTCTCTTCAAATATTAAGTTTTTAAGATTATTATAAAGATAAGGATTGTTTTGGGGAAATGCAATATAATGTGAATTTAAATATAAAAAAGTGTTTTGATAGTATGGTTATACACTATCTGGAAGAAAGTGACGGGCCACCCCACGAAAAGTAGAAAAGTCGACAATACAGCTGACACATGCGCAATAATAGGTATCACGTGTCAGCCATATCCTATAAATACTCTGTGGAGTCGACTAGAGTTGTTTTTTGTCAAGATGCTGCCACGGCAAGAGTTGTCTGAATTTGAGAAAGGTGTGTTGGTTGGATTGCATCTTGCCAAGGTGTCAATTAGGGAGATATCCCGTCTCCGTAACTGCTCAAAATCAACTGTAGCACGTGTTGTGTGTCGCTACAAGACTGAGGGACACTGTCAGAACAAACCCCGAAGTGGACGACCTACAGTTTTCACCAGCAGGGACCGGCGGGTGCTCGGCAGGGAGATTCGAAGTAACCGTCAAACATCCATGGATAACATCACTAATGAGTTTAGACAAGCCACAGGTGTGCCGTTTCGACCAAGACTTTTCGTATCGAGGTCCATAAGTTAGGTTACACTGGACGTTCGGCGGCCCATAAGCCTTTGATTACGAAAATCAACAATAAAGCGCGCCTTCGATGGGCCAATGACCACCGTACTTGAACTCTGGATGACTGAAAACGCGTCTTTGGAGTGACGAGTCATGATTTACCCTTTTCTGTTCCGATGGAAGTGTTTGGGTATGGCGTTTACCAGGAGAACGCCTTTTGCCCGAGTGTGTCGTCGCAACTGTAAAGTTTGGTGGAGAAGGATTGATGGTATGGGCCTGTTTCTCCTGGTATGGGGCTGGCCCACTGGTGAAGGTTGATGTTGCGATGAATGCCGATATATAGATGTGATATTCTCGACAATCATGTCCTTCCTACCTTGTGGGCAACGTACGGTATGCGTGATTGCTGGTATCAAGACGACAACGCAACATGCCATGTTGCAAGGAGGAATCTTGATTGGTATGGGAACAACAACGTTAAACGCATGGAGTGGCCGGCGCAGAGTTTGAGCATCTCTGTGACGAATTGGACCGTCGGTTGAGGGCCTGCACCCCACTCCCCAAAAGCAAGCCTGAACTGTGGAACTTCCTGTTAAACATTTGGAAGGAAATTCCTCTTGCCACTATGGCTAGTTTAGTGGAAAGCATGTCCAGAAGGGTTGCAGCTGTGATCGCAGCCAAAGGAGGCCCTACCTCCTATTAATTTTAATAAATATGGGTTTATGTCGTTATAGTGTCGTGTCCCGTCACTTTCTTCCACATAATGTATATATTTAATTATATGATTTCAGAAAAGAATCAGTAATATATGATGAAATGCAAGATTAATATTTTTTAATTAATTAACATGAGTTAAGTAATTAATTTAAAAAAATTAAAAGACAAAATTGAACTAAATTTGAAATTTATATTTGTATATGTGAATTTTTATGTTTACTTGTTGTAGCTAATATTCAAGCCATAATTTATTGCCCTCTTTCCTGGAACTAATATGCAGTAGTTCATAGATATTGTAAGAAATATAAAGCATAATTCTTGTGCAATCGAAAATCGAAACCACTTAATTGAAAAAAATTTGATGGTATTATTGAAGAATTAATAATTGCAATGTATTTACTCTTTATATGGAATATTATTTTATGATCAATTAGTCAATCATCTCACCTTGAAACTGCTATTATAGCCTATAGTATTTTGAAAATTTTAATATAAATATAGCATGTCTTTTATTTTAATAACGATAAGAAATTCTTTACAACTTAGTTGATTGGGAATTTTTAATTATCTTTTCAATGATAACATCATATCGGATTCATAAAATCGGATTAATTAATTGTTATAATTATTCTTAACACCGAAACATCAAAACTGAAATAAAAAAAAATACTACAAAAGTTTTTGATCAAATGGAATTCATTTCTAACAATTTAACAAATTAATTTAAAATCACACTTAACCAATATGTTACTTCAAATATTGTCAACTATATTCATCACAAAATCTACCTATGTATTATTTCAATAACTTTTCTCATAAAATATCCAGCAAATTACTGAAAAGTAGGAAACGATTTATATTTAAAGAATTCGAGAAATACTATACACCTTAAACTAAAATTTATTTAGAGGATTAAAAACTACAACCCTAATTTTATCGTAAAAATTTAGTATTAGCATTGCCTCTAAGCAGCATCATCTCACCGTGAAACTTTTGGAGGGATTTTAAACTAATGGAAATAAAATCTGTCCTTCTTCAAAACTCGAGTGTGTTGGCCACTAAGAAACGTTCGAGTAAATACACTTTTAAAAGTGACAGATCTAAAAGCCGGAGGACATTTCAGTCACAATAAACATCTTAAATATTATATTTGTAGATAAAAGGAAAATCCACTTATGTATTATGTATCATTATTATTGTATTGTGTATCATGTATGATTTTTATTATCCACTTATCCACTTGTGTATTAGGTATAATTATTATTATCCACTTATCGACCTGTTTTTACGTATTATCCACTTATGTATTATTTCCCCTTTTCTCTTTTCCTTTCAAAATTTTTGGATTCCCCTATCTACAGTTTGGTCATCAGAAAAACTCTGACCGTTTGTTTTACTCTTTCCCATTTATAAGTGTCAAAACATTGACAAAGCTGGAATTTCGTCTGTCAAAACACGATGAAATCTAATGATCCTCAGGATTTGTTTGCCAATATTCAAAATTACTCCGAAAATACCAGCAAAGCTACAAAAATCTCAAAGAACACCTCTTCACTTAAACCTTTCAGAATGCATTTTTCTCAACACAAAACAAACTCTCCCCCAGAAATCTTTGAAAATCGGGCATTACCGGCAACAAACGTGACAGCACAGTAACGGATGACATCTGAAAGCAGGAATCACTGTCGATATTGCGAAACTCTGCTATCTGGAATAGAGGAGGAAAGAAAGGAACAGGACAGCGTGAAAGAAAGGCAAAAGGAAAATGATTCAAAACGGGGCTCACCAGAAAAGGAAGGAGGCTTTCAAAAGGGACGAAAATATGAACACAAAAAGAAAATGTGTGACTCATCCTCAAACAAAGATAAATGCAGTCATCCCTTTCTGAGGCCTAATGGTGCCACAAAAGCAGACACTGTGAGGACACTTAATTAATGGAGTCATCGTATCCATATTACCCTGCCATAAAAGTATCCGAGAACTATTCTTCTGACAAGAGAAAAAGCCTTTTTGACGATTCGGGGCTTGCTTACACGAAATATGCTCAGCATATAAATATATTTGTGAATGGCTTTATTTGCCTATATGGTACTTAAAAGTTATTTTCTTTTCTTGGAATTATGCTGTTTATGTGTTATTGTTGTCTTCAAATATTAAGTTTTTAAGATTATTATAAAGATAAGGATTGTTTTGGAGAAATATGATGTAATGTGAATTTTAATATAAAAACTTTTCTAATAGTATATTTATAGTAAGTATAATTAATTACATGCTTTCATCAAAACATTATTATTCTCTTCAAATAATTAGTTTTTAAGATTATTATAAAGATAAGGATTGTTTAGAAGAAATGCAATATAATGTGAATTTTAATCTAAAAATCTTTCTAATAGTATAGTTAATTAGTATAACTAATTACATGCTTTCATAAGAAAATCAGTAATATATGTGTAAGATTTATATTTTATTAATTAATTAACATGAATATATTTACAAATTAAGTATTTCAAATAATTATATAATAAAATATAGTGTCTGAATTAAGTATTCAATTAAAGACATTAATGGAAAAGACAAAGCTGAACTAAATTTGAAATTCATATTTGCATATTTTTCTCTTCAAATATTCAGTTTTAAGGTTATTATAAAGATAAGAATTGTTGAGAAGAAATGCAATATAAAGTGAATTTTAATATAAAAACTTATATAATTTTACTATAAAAGCTATTAAGTATAATTAATTACATGCTTTTATAAGAAAAATCAATAATATATGATTACATATAAGATTAATGTTTTATTAATTAACTTCAATATATTTACAAATTAAGTATTTAAAATAATTATATAATTAAATTGAGTGTTTGGATTAAGTATTAATTTAAAGGCATTAGTGGTTAAGAGAAAACTGAACTAAATTTGAAATTTATATTTGCATATTTTTCTCTTCAAATATTAAGTTTTAAGATTATTATAAAGATAAGGATTGCATAGAAGAAATCAAATATAATGTGAATTTTAATGCCAAAGCTTTTATAATAGTATAGTTATAGTAAGTATAATTAATTGCAAGCTTTCATAAAAAAATCAGTAATATATGATTAAATTTAAGATTAATATTTTATTAATTGTTTAAGTTGATTATATCTATAAATTAAATTTTCCAAATAATTATATAATAAAATAGAGTATCTGGATTAAGTATTAATTTAAAGACATTAGTGGAAAAGACAAAATCGAGCTAAATTTGAAATTTATATTTGTATATGTGAATTTTTATGTTTACTTGGTGTAGCTAATATTCCAATCATAATTTATTGCCACCCTCTCTCAGAACTAACAGGAACAAGTTCATAGATATTGTAAGAAACATAAAGAATAATTCTTGTATAATCGAAAAAAAGAATGTTATAATATTTTGAATTTATAATTATAATGTTTTTACTCATTGTATGGGATATTATTATATGATCTTTCAGCTAATCATCTCTTCTTGGCGTTATGTTAGCCTACATTATTTTGAAAAATTTAATATAATTGTAGCATTATTTTTTATTTTATTAAATTCTTAACAACATAGTAGATTGTGAATTTTTAATTATATTTTAAAAGCTAACATCATATCAGATTCATAAAGCTAGTAAGTATTTATAAGTATTTGCGATAAGATATTTGATATCATTAATTGTTTAAATTTATCACACATACCATTGAAATAAAAAAAAAATGCTTCAAAATATAAAGCTCAAATGAAAATCATTTCCAAAAATGTAACAAATTTATTAAAATATTTTTTAACAAATGTTTCAAATCAAAATTGGTCAACGATATTGGTCACAAAACCTACCTATGTATTATTTCAATAACTTTTTTTTTTATAAAATATCCACAAATGTCCAAAAAAGTAGGAAACTATTTTATATTTAAAGATTTTTAGAAATACTATACATCTTTATATTTAAATTTATCTAGATAATAAAATCTACAACTCTAATTTTATCATAAAAATTTATAAACTTTTAGCATTTCTAAACGGCATCATCTAACCATGAAACTTTTGGAGGGATTTTCAACTAATGGAAATAAAATATGTCTGTCTTCAAAGTTCGAGTCAGTTTTCCACTCAGAAACTTTCGACTAAATACACTTTTAAGAGTGACAGATCTAAAATCCGGAGGCCATTTCAATCTCAATAAACATCTTTCAAGAAATATTTCGCCGATAAAAATTTATTCAACAGCCTCGTACTTACGTCTAACTTTAAATCTTTTGTTTGATACAAAAATTCTAGCTAACCAGTGATTTTTTTATGCAATCCTAGATTGAAGTTTGCAAAGATTTTAACATTTTATTTTCCATTTAAAGTATTAGATGTATTATGACATGAGAATTTCAACATGATTTGAGAGATTTTACTCATGCATTCTTTAATTTGACCAAGCATCATAAATTCTAACAATTAAAGTATAAATTGTTAAGATTCTACATTATTTATATAATTCTGTAAATAATAACTAATTTATTTACTTTTTACTTTAAAAAAAAATACTTTGAGCATATGGGAAATATTTGATATACTTTTGACGTACAAGTTGATAGTACTTCAAAATTCAAAAACTCTTGACAGCATCGAAATCAATACGAAATATATATATATATATATATATATATATTTCTGAAAATCGCTTTAAATTACAGTTACAATTATTTTGAATATTACAATATCATAAAATTACATTTACAATTATTTTGAATATTACAATATCATAAATTACATTTGCAATTATTTGAATTATTATTATTATTATTATAATTATTATTATTGAATTATTTGAATTATTATTATTATTATTATTGAATTATTGAATTATTTGAATTATTATTATTATTATTATTGAATTATTTGAATTATTATTATTATTATTATTGAATTATTGAATTATTTGAATTATTACAATTATAAAATTATTATTAATGTATAATACTGTGTATTAATGTTAATGTACGAGTATATAATACAGTGAATTGTTACAATTATACGATTTGAATATTAAATTACAATTATTTTGAAATAAACAAAACTATATATCATTCATATTAAGTCTATGCATATAAATAATAATAGGCTATTTCTAAGTAATCTTATGACATTTTTTTTAAAATATGCTACACATTCAAATAACAAATTATTAATTCAAATGAAAAATAATTAATTTATTACAATTATCTTTTTCCAACGTTAACATCCAATTAAGTTTGCAACTATAGTCACAAATTAAATATAATGATTAAGTTTTAATTTTTGGAATTTTTACTATTATATAAAAATTAAAGAACTATTTAATATTTAACATTGAATATTATTGGAATTTTCAGAAAAATGTTAAATTTAAAATAAATTTTTTAAAATTAATAATTTCAAATAAACGAAGTACAACATAGTTTTAAATTATCATACCAGAATCATTCTGCTCAGAAACCAGCACGTATTAATAATACGCATGTACAAAATATCCAATAAAGTTTTGAAAAGTGCATCTTTATATTTAGAACTGCCTAGCAGATAAAATCCACAGCTCAAATTTCCTCATAAATATTTATAAAGTCCCATATTACCATAAGTAAAACGTCTCTTCTAACCATCGAAACTTTCAGTTCAATTCTAAACTGTCGAAAATAAACCTGTCATTCTCCGTCGTTCGACGCGGATTTTCCAACAAAACTTTCGCAAAATGCTCTTCTTTGAATGACAGATCTAAAATCCTGGAAATATTTCAATCACAATGTATTCAATAAACATCTTTCAAGAAATCTCTCAGTGATCGAAATTTGTTTGACAACAAAATACTCCCTGTTTTTATTTGTAAGAAACAATAAAATTCACTTTATAGCTAACAAGTGAAATACTTTAAAATTTCCAGCTCAAGTTTCGAAGTATTTCATCCGTGCTATTCTGCCATTTAAAATAGTATATCTGTTTGTATCTGTAAGCTAGTCTATGCTTTTCTTATAGATATCACTTTTTACAACTAGTCATCATTTCATAGATTTCGTTTGAGCATAACGAATATATAACTTTATAATAAGGAATTCTTTTAAAATCATATGTAACTTTACTCTTAACTAATATGTAACTTTACACTTATATGTAACTTCACTCTTAACTAATATGTAATTTTACTCTTATATGCAACTTTACTCTTTAATCATAAGTAACTTTACTCTTATATGTAACTTTACTCTTTAATCATAAGTAACTTTATTCTTATATGTAACTTGACTCTTATATGTAACTTTACTCTTTAATCATATGCAACTTTACTCTTATATGTAACTTTACTCTTTAATCATATGCAACTTTACTCTTATATATAACTTTACTATTTAATCATATGTAATTTTTAAACTCAAATATTTCAATTTACTCGTCTGTGGAGCATCACATTCCAATGTGAAACCTCAGATTGTTAACAATAAGAATTGTTGTATTTTTGTAAAACATCAATATGAAATCCTATTTCTATCATATTCTTTTTTTTTTTTTTGTAATGAAACTTACCTTAATTAAATAAAAATTTAGAAAGGACCAAATGCTTTTTGAGATGAATTTACGTTTAAAGATAATTTATAAATAATTAGTTCACGTTTCCTTAAAACATAACTTACTTCATCATTCACTGCGAGACACTTCATTAGATTTTGTGTTGTGAAAAATGAAATAATAAGTATTTTGAATTCTCTTATATATCACCTCAGAATCGTGCATCAATATTGCTGTGAGTCTAACTTGCATTTAAAGTGCTGCATACCAGCCTCTATCGATTGGGGAGGAGGGGAAGATATTCTGTGATGCTTTGATTTTGTTGATTTACCGTCTACAAATTCAGTTGCTGCACAAACCACGATTAAACTTACATTCCCACATTTTCTTAAAACAAATTCGTTTTAAAAAAACGCTTAAAATTTACGTTCATGTTCATTCATTTCTCCATTTCTCGCTATCTGCAATATACTAAAATAAACAATTATTTTTTTGATAACCATTCGCTCGGACTGCCAGACTCCTTATAATCCCCTGCATTTTAGACATTCCTCTCCCGTCGTCTTGCAGGATTCGATCTCAAACAATTAAATTCTTTAAACTCCCATGTTAATAAAATGAAAAAAGGAATCATGACCTTTTATTTACTGGTAAGGGAAAAGTCAGGAGTCTTTCTTTTTCATCTTAATGGAGAGTGCAAATTAAGGAATTTAAAGATTTAGGAAGCAGCTCTGGGAGGTGACAGTAAAGGGGTGAGCAGTATGTCCGATATATATATATATAAAGAATATGTCACCCACGATAGAGCTTAAAATGAGACAGTTAAAATCGTGATCATTCTGCAAAGAGAAGCCCTTATCAGTATTCGCTACACTGCGTGAAAAAAGAAGGACATTAGATTATTTTTGATAAATGAATAATGATGCATTTTTCAAACAATTAATTTATTCACAACGTTTTTACATGCAGATACCTGTATCTAGACAGAACAAAAAAGTACACAATTAAACAAAAAGTATACTTAATAAAAAAATTGGTTTTGACGATCTCATGATCAGTGAAAAAAGTAGAAGGACACTTCTAAAACAGAGGTGTACTATATAAATTAATATGGAATTCTTTTCCCGTTGGCTCGAATTACTTCGAAGATGCTATTTAGCATCGAACTGTATAAAGATTGAATTTTTGTTTGGCAAAAATTGTCCCATACAAAGTTTAATGATTTCTGCAACTCAGCTACAGATTCAAACTGCTTTCCACCCTCGTAAACACGACGTACAATTATTGCCCATATGTTCTCTACAATGTTGAAATCAGGACTTTTAGCAGGCAAATGTAAAAGTCGAACATTGTTGCAGTGTGAATTGATGCTCCATCTTGCTGAAAAATCCAGTCATCTCCTCCTAACTCAGTGCCATACGGGAGAAGATTTGAGTTTAGAGTCTGGATGTAGTCTGTATGGTTCTGTCTACCATTTAGAAAGACTAAACTTGTCCTGCCACCATAGCCAACTGCTAACCATACCATTAAACCACCTCCTCCCATCTGTCGAATAGAATAAGTTTTTTCCTCAATACCAAGACAGTGCCAATAGTACTGATAACCATCTGGACCATCCAAATCGAATTTTTCTCATCGGAAAATATAACAGAGGTCCATTCTGAGCTCCAGGACATGTGGTCTTTAGCCCACTGCAGTCGGTTCTTCATGTGTCCTTCATTCCACTTCGGATGATGCATCCGTTTTTTGAAGACGAACTTTTTTGAGCGTTTTATGTAATTATAGACAGTTCTTTTGGTAACATGTGTAATTCCTGATTGAAATTGCGCCTTGCCAACACTTCCACCAGTCTTTCTGAGTTCACGAATGATTTTTCGTTGATCACGTTGGGTGAGTTTTTTTGGTCTTCCTGTCTTCTTTTTTCTTCTGTCACTTTCAGGGTTTCTTATGAAGTTCGAAACAGTATTAGGACTGATTCGTAGCTACCGTGCAATCTCTCTCACACCTTTGCCTTCATTTTTATAGGCAACTATCTGGCCCTTCTGAAACTTACTTAAGGGTATTCCTCTGGGCATCCTAAAACCAACAAAAACTATGAATTTCTAGCTAAATATTTTATTCTTGTGAAAAAGGAATTAAATGAGAAAAAAACACTTACCTATAAACTTCCCAACAGCTTCTAAATAGCTTTTTTGGAAGTGTCCTTCTACTTTTTCACACACCCAAAGTTATTAAGTATTGCATTCCTAAGTTAAAATAGTGGTAAGTAAAAAAAATCTCATTTAACTTTCACTTAACGTAAATTAAAACTCTAACAAAACAACTCTCTATAAAAATCAGGTCAAAAGCAGTAAAATAAAAGCATATTGTACAAAAAAATGACTGTCCTTCTATTTTTTTCCCACAGTGTATGCAAAAATTGTATAGCAAAAATCATCATAGCAATTGCAATATACAATAATCCTAAAGTGTTCAGACCTCACAAATAAACAAGTAATATAAAAAAATTAAAAAAAATTTAAGTTAATTCCTACTTTTTTTCCACTATATTGCAGTCCTTTATAAATAATTTTCCTTCATTTCTTAAGTTTATCTGGTGCCATCTATTGGTAGATATATGCAACTTAAATCTAAAAAAAAAAAAAAAAAAAAAAAAAAAAAATTAATTAATTAAATTTAATTACTGAATTAATATTTGAAAAAACTGTATTTACATCAAGCGTCATCCACTACAAGTTTAAAAAAATGTATTTGAACTTGAGTGGATGAATAAAAAGTATTTTATGAACGACTGAAAATTTGAACAAGATATGTGTATATAGAGAGAGTGTGAGCTAATAGAAGGAATTGAAAAAGGAAGAAAATGTTCGCGATCTGTAGTGCGCATATGCTACTGTAACAAGACTGAAAAAACGTTGTTCAAATGCTAAAAGTTGAAGGATGTGGCTTTAATGGCATGAAAAAATACAAACATTTATACAAAATATACATAACAAGAATAGCAAAGATATTATTCAGGAAATAAGCAAAACCAGAAAGAAAACACCAGACCCACCCTCACCCCCCAAAAAATTATTCATAACATTCTGAGGGTAGCCTTATCAAGGAATACGTACCCACGGAATGCTATAAACCATACTATTTCTGCTTGTTAGATGACTGGATCCAAGTCAAAGACGCCTCTAGCGACGTATTCCGGTAACATGGTACAGACAGAATAACCTTCCTTCTAACTTAGGTAAGTTATAGTATTGAAGAAAAACCATTCAGCACTGTAGTATACTTTATGAGCAAAGATCGAGTTAGGTGATAGAAAGTGACTGTCTGTAATAATTTGGCCACTCAGTGAGTGATTAATTGACCGAATTAAATCAATAATTTATCTGATCGAGTAGATTTATTGCCCGCTATATATCTACATATGTAGTATTTGACTGGGATGATTTATTGCTCGCAGTGGGATTTCCTATTAATTAGCAGAGTAGGTAAGTGGAATGGTGATATAGAAAATAATGGAGATTGATGTGAGAAAACATTATGTGGGGAATTTATGGAAATTGTAAGTCATGTGAGTTTGGAGATTACGTATTAAAAAAGTACTGGTAAAGAAATGTTTCTAGGACTCCCTTTGCAAAAGGGTATTCTTTAATATAAATATATTAGATATATTAAACAATGTCATATATATATATATATATATTAAAAAGACATGTGAATTATGTACATATTATGAATGAAAAATGTAATCATAAAATTTCTCCATTTTTATGTAATTCTTTTAGAGTTTTATAAAGCAATTTCATTAATATATTATTTGATGAATTTAATCTTTAAACCAGTTTAATAATTTTATTCTCTCAGTATTATAATTTTATTTAGGACATACTTATCATAAATCAGATAATTTTTTTAAAAATTAAGAATATTTTTATTTTTTTAATAAATTAAAAAATTTTGGCATTTATGTTTGGTAACCTTATGCAGCTATTGATGTAAATTGCCAGAAATGAAAGATTATATTCTCCAAGATTAAATGATTGAATAATTTTATATATTTAATAAACAAAAAATAAATATAGCTGAAAAATAAGTTGATAAAGTTGTTTCCATGGCTGCATAAATCTTCCCGACTTCAATTTGGATGAAGTTATGATTAAAAAGTATTATTTTCCATATTCTCTATGATAAATTATTTCGAAACTGATTGGTTATTTAATAAATGTTACACATTATATCAGTTTGTAATGAAGTATATTATTTCATTTTCGTAAAAAAGCATTTATATTAAAATCGTCATGTATAGTTTTGCACAAAGAAAAAAGAATACATTATTGAACTGTTATTATATTATTTGAAAACTGCCAATAAATGCTTCAAGAAGAAAAACATGTTTCAATATCTAAATATATAAAAAATAAATAAATTTATAAATCAATTCTCTAAAAATTTTCAATCTTCAAATTTCTTATGCCAATCAATAATTTAACAATTTTAAAACAACGATATAACAATTTTAAAGCAACAATTTTTAACCAACCTTACTTTATTATTCAGTTGAATGGACAATATTTAACTTAAGTATTACCCCCAAATAAAATGTATATATGCAATACTAGATAGGATATCTTAAATTAATGGTAAAATATATTTTATGTAGTTTTTGTTACACAGTTATAGCTGAGGAAACGGTTTTAAAAAGACAAAACATTTTGTATTTCTTCATGAATCACATTCTTGTAATAACTATTTTTTTGAAATTAAGTGAATTATTTTTGTTCCGATTTGAAACATGTAATTTTTTTAATTAATATTTAATTAAAAATATTTAATTAGGGCATAAAATACTCTTCTACATCTATTTAATTGCAATGTAAGGTAAAATAAGATTTAGTATCAAAATAATAAAACTGATATTACTTCAATATTATTGCAATAAAATTTCCATCTAAAAAAATTATGATAAAACTCACATTTAAGTTAAACGCATACAATTATTCTGTTTTTGTGTTTATTTAAAAGTTTCAAACCGAAATAAAAAGCTTCAAAGTTCTCTAATGTAACGAATTTTGGCAAGGCATTCCCTTTAGTAATTTTGTAATTTTAAAATCCCTAATAGTAAATTTTGTAATTGTGTAATCCCTAATAGTAATTTTGGCAAGGCATTCCCCAATGCATTATTCCCTTTAGCCATAAATTGTCCTTTTTGTATGCAGCTTGTATCTTCGCTGCTTACTTCATTACCGAGTTTCCTGATACAGTTCAGTGAACAATTTTTTAACTTAAGTATCAGCTACAAATAAAAAGTGTATATGCAATACTAGTTAAGATATCTTAAATTAATGTTAAAATATATTTTGTTAAGTTTTCATTACACATTTATAGCTGATGAAATGGTTTTAAAAAGACAAAACAAATCTCACAGTTAAATTAAACGCTTACAATTATTTTGTTTGTGTTTGTATATATTTAAACGTTTTAAACCTAAAGAAAAAGCCTCAAAATGTTCATAATGTAACGAATTTTAGCAAGGTATCTCCAATTTATTCCCTTTGGCCATAAATTGTCCTTCTTGTACGCTGCTTGTATCTTCGCTGCTTACTTCATTATACAGTTGAATGAACAATATTTAACTTAAGTATCAGCCCTGAATAAAAGGGGTATATTCAATTCTGTAATATTTAAAATATTATGTTATTAAGTTAATAAAATATTATTAGATTATAGGTCTTAAATTAATGTTAAAATATATTTTAATTAAGTTTTTATTGCACATTTGTAGCCGAGAAAATTGTTTTAAAAAGAGAAAACATTTTATCTTATTTCATGAATCACATTCTTTTCAGTGATTATTTTTTGTAAGTAATAAATTATTTTTGGTCCGATTTGAAACATGTAATTTTTTAATAAAAATTTAATTAAAAATATTTAACTTGGGCATAAAATACTCTTCTACATCTATTTTACTACAATTAATGGTAAAATAAGATTTATTATCAAAATAATAAAATAGGTATTACGTCAATATTATTGCAATAAAATTTTCATTTTAAAAATTATGATAAATCTCACAGTTAAGTTTAACACATAGAATTACATGTCACGAATTTTGGCAAGGTATCTCCAATTTATTCAGTTTAGACATAAATTAAATTAATGTTAAATTAAAATTAAAATTTAATTAAAAATGTTTAACTAGTGTATAAAATACTTTTCTACAATACTTAAATGCAATAAAAGGTAATCTTCTTTATTTAATTGCAATAAAAGGTAAAATAAGATTTAATATCAAAATAATAAAATAAAAAATATCAGAATAATAATAATTGTAACAATAAAAAATATAAATAATAAATATTGATACAATATCAATCAATAATAATCAAAATAATCGTATTATTCAAAAATAATAATAATAATAATAAAAATATAAAATAATAAATATTGATATAATACCAATCAATATTATAGCAATTAAATCTAAATCTATCATAAATCTTAAAGCTAAATCATCTAAAATTTATGGTAAATCTCACAGTTAAATTAAACGCTTACAATTATTTTGTTTGTGTTTGTGTATATTTAAACGTTTTAAACCTAAAGAAAAAGCCTCAAAATGTTCATAATGTAACGAATTTTGGCAAGGCATCTCCAATTTATTCCCTTTGGCCATAAATTGTCCTTCTTGTGTGCAGCTTGTATCTCCGCTGCTTACTTCATTACCGAGTTTCCTGATACAGTTCAGTGAACAATTTTTAACTTAAGTAACAGCTTTAACGCATTTTGTCACGAAAGTTATACAAGTAGAAATTTACAGCGAGGTTTTAACTGTAGTTTTTTCGACTCATTAATTATTCTGTACTCGGGGGAAATTACTTTCTAATGTATTGCTGTGACCCGGAATCAAGGCAATGCAAAGGAACTTCATTTTATTAAGTGAGCTTTTAATGTTAAAGTTAAAAGCTAAAAGCCTTTAGCTGAAAGGAGCTTGTCTGGCACAGGAATTTCTAAGTATTCGAATCAGTTATGAATACGTAAAATCTCGTGTTTTGCTTACCGGTACCTAGTGAAATAAATTATTCTTCTGCGAATAAATAATAAAAAAGGTAAGATTAAATGAAAAAATAATATGTATACACATAATATACTATGTATTTTTAAAACGGAATGGCCTTTAAGATCACAACTTTGGTAAAATTTCCGTTTGTGAAACTGACTTTTTTGAGAAAAATGTTAGAGGTTCATTTCTCTAAAAATTATTTCAAGTTATGTAGTTTTAAAGTGGAGTTTTGAATTAGTAATGCATTGGTATTTTTACAAGTTGCACGTTTTTGTTCCGTATAGACAGCATGGATGCTGCATTACGTATGCACAAAGTATGCTTTGTAAGCTTTTTAAAAACATTAAAACTTCAGAAATAATAAAATAAAGTTAGTGAGTATTTTTCTAATACCTTTAAAATTTTTGATGCTTAGTAGAATTAGGATGTGTATTTATTGCCGTATAATAATTTACTTTTCATTTGCTATTTCATTTTGTAGAATATTTATTTGTATATTATTAAAATTGTTTTTTATTATTATTAATATTGTTTCTATCTAAAGTGTAAAAAAGATATGTTTTTAAGGTGATTAACTACAAAAGAAGTTGTAACATGAAATTATTTAAATTAACTTAATAATTAAAGCAATAATTACTCACTATTTTGAATTACAATATTACTTTGCATGGAATATATATGTAAATGTATATGTTACTTTTTACCTCCATAAATAATTTTAACTACACTAGATGTAAAATAAATAAAATTGTTGAAAGTTTTCTACAAAATATTTTACTACATGATGTGTAATATTTATCATGCAAAATACACTATCCATTAGACTTATTCCGTCCAGTATAAATAGTACTTATATGTATTTTATATAACCTTTCACTGTTAAAGCACTTGGTACCAGCAATACTATGTAATGGAGTTATTTCTTAAGCTAATCTAAATATTTATAAAGTATATATTTATTAATATGTTTTATTCTCAAAGTAGTAGATTAAATAAAAAATAAACTTTTAATAACATTTATAGACAATTTTATACAAGAGAAAAGATGTAGTCAAATAATAAAATATTCAGCTAAGAGGCAACACATAATAACGTTCTAAAATACTATAAAATACTATATAATACTATAAAATACTATACGAAATTTAAGGAAAAATTTTAATCTTTTAAGAAAATATTAGCAATTGTATAACATATGTGACTCACGTATTTTATAGGAACAGTAAAGTTTAATTTTTAAAACAGTTGTCAGTAATTCTTAAAATGTAACAACATTCAATTTACTTAAAATGCTAAACATCTTAGTGTTATGTAAACAACTTAAAGGAATTAATTGTTAAATTATATTTCTTCCCATACAAACACTTTAAAATATTGTGTGTTTAATATAAGTTTAGAAACCTTTCTTTATTTTAACCAACCGCACCTCTCAAGACACCCTCAATGGCCTCAGCAAAAGTACTATTAATAAATAATTCATTTCTTGCTGCTTCCCAACACCGCAGCTAATATCTTCCCCCCCCCGAAACAATCCGTCATAAATCCTCATGAATATTGGGCCTCTAATTCTCTGGAACTCGCCCGGGAGAGAGAGACGAGTTACGTGATTTCCAACAAGGGACCATTCGTCTAATTCTAATAGCAGGAAACGTCAAAGTCCCCCCTCTGCACAACGAGCTTTACATTCGACAACTCGGGGAACGGGTAACTAATTGGAAAACCCGATTAATCCTTGGCATAGCAAATGAAATGCCAGAGGAAAGGGTGGGCTGTTGTGAGGTAGCAGACCATTCAATGCCTACCTTATCCGGGAGAATCGATTTGTAAAATGACCGCTTGATTTCAATTTCAGCGTTTTCCACTGCCAATAGACGAATGTGAAGGTGGCTGGTGGCGTGATTGGCGAGATTCATCTATTCCTGGTGCTGCCTGCTGCCATTCCAAGTGCAGTTTGGACGGAAGCCAAGCTGAGATCGTTTGGGGTGATTAATAAAGCTTCGCAATGAAATTCCGAAATCGTATTTCCGCTTCAATTTGGCAACATGAAAGGGGCTGAAATATATATTTCTGGTACCAAAGTGCCTCGGATAGCTTATTTCCATTGCAAAATGCACTGGGACTTGGGAATCTCGTTGGATTTAGTGGATATACTTCTGCTGGAGTTCTGAGATTTAAAGGGAATTGGTATTCATCTGTAAGCCATTTTGTGGTCTGTTCATTACTCATGGACGTAATGGATTAGAATTAGCTCAATGAAAGAAAGATTTGCTCATTTATATCTGAGATTAGAAGTTATTTTATTTTGGGATTATAATTAGGATCAAATTATTATGACGAATATGAATAACTTATTAAAGGTGTCTAAAATTAATTAGAATACATTTAAGAGGGATCTTGAAAATGTAATTGTATTATTATGCTTATTATAATAAAAATCGAAAAATAGTATACTTTGTATCATTTTTGCTAAATAATATTATTAGCGAACCATAAGAAAAGCAAAATAAAGAAAACCATTATTTTAAGAGAATGTTACCCTTTTATAACTTTTATCTTTGCATAAAATCTAAAAATATTTATAAATCACACAATTATTTTTTTATTAAAAGAAATTATGAAACAAGTAATTAAATATTAACACTACTTTCAATAAAAATATAATTTTATGTCTTAAAAGGTCATGCTATATAAAAATCTAATTTTTACACACACACACATATATGTATAAATTTTATAAACTTTTGATAAATGAACGTTAAATAAGCCTACTCTATTTATTAACAGTTTCGTATTTTGATATTATTATCAATTGAACGTTCTCTATATTTTTGTAATAAGATATTAATAATTAATTAAAGTGCATTGTATAATGTCCATAAATTATGCATGCATGTTTGTTTTCTATATTCTCAGTCACCGCGATATTCTCATTTTAAAGTAAGTATTTGTTTGAAATAAAATTGCATTTAAACAATTTTCATTAACAAACGTAAGTGACGGGGGAATTCAGTTTTATATGAAAGTAAACACCAAGAATGCAAACTTTTAAATCGCAAGAAAGACAAGTTACTTAAAAAAACAGAACCCAAGAAATATTAATTGAATTTTAGATATTGTAAAAATTAATTATATGGTTTGATTAAATATTAGTAAATATAAACTTTTTTATAGAGATATGTTTTTAGTAGACAATTTAGGTAATTATTAATATAAATATAGTTACGTCATTACATTATAAAATTTTCATATAAAAATTCATAAGCACATTTTACATTTAAAAAAAATTAAATAGGTTTTTAAAATGTCATTTTGACATTTCATAAACTCTCAAATTTCAGTTTTGAGTCAAACATTTATCAAGTAAAGTATTTTATAGATTATTATTATTATTAATGATATATTTGAAATTTTAATTAAATATATAAAAAAGGTATCAATATAATATTATATTTTAAACACTGTTAAATTCGAGAGGAAAAGGTTACATTTATCAAAAAAATAAATTGCTAATATATTACTTTAAACCTTTTGTTATAAATAACTATAGTTTTATGTGAAGTAAAATCACTTCTAAATATAATATATATTGATATAGCTTATGATATACACTGACTACCAATAAGTATTTGGACACCTGTGATAGAAAAGAAAAACGAACATTATTCAAAATCAATAGTTGGTAGAGCCTCCACGAGAGGCAATTACAGCGTGAACCCTCCGGGGCATACTTTCCACAAGTCCTTGCATGACAGCTAGTGGTATTTTCTTCCACTCGGCTTGGAGAAGACATAGAAGTTCCTTCACCGATTTTGGACGGGTAGTGCACCCCTGAATTCGGCGATGCAACGCGTCCCAGAGGTTCTCGATAGGGTTGAGATCTGGGCTCTGGGCAGGCGAGTCCATTCGATGAACTCCATTGGCACCATACCAAGCCTTGGTTAACGTCGAAACATGACAACTGGCATTGTCGTCCTGAAAGTAACAGGGGTCCAACCCGTAAAACTGCCACAAAGTAGGAAGCACATTGTCATCCAAAATAGGGCAGTAGGCATTGGCGTTGAGATTACCATGAATGGGGACCAAGGGCCTCAGTCCATAACAGGAGAAACACCCCCAGACCATAATTCCACCTCCGCCGAACTTGACTGTTGGTACAATGCATTCTGGCAGGAGACGTTCTCCAGGCAGACGCCAGACCCAGACCCTGCCATCCGAACGGTAAAGGGTGAACATTGATTAGTCACTCCAAAGAATCCGTTTCCATTGATCTACAGTCCAATTTCGATGTGCTTTGCACCACATTAACCGAGCAGCGTGGTTGGACGTTGTGATTAAAGGCTTATGGACAGCAGCACGACTATGAAAACCATGCAGATGTGCTTCCTTACGGATGGTATTCATTGAAACAATACTCCCGGATGCCTGTTGAAACTCCTCACGGATGAGGGCCATCGGTTGGGTGCGGTTCTTCCGAATTTCTCTGGTGAGCACTCGTCGGTCTCTATCTCCCAGTTTCGTTGGTCTGCCGACTCGGGGCACATTCCGACAATCACCGCTCACCTTCCACTTCTTAATCACATAGGCCACTGTCGATTTGGGGTACTTCAGATCGCTAGATATGTCCCTTAAGGATCGACCACATTGGTGATACCCGATAATTATACCTTTCTCGAAATCAGAGAGCTGCGCGGCATCTTGCAAGCGACTAATGCCGATGCTGTTTCCTACACGATATATACCGGCGGAGTCCGTGACGTACCTTAGGACCGCAGATATCGTCATTTGCATAGGTGTCCAAATACTTATTGATAGTCAGTGTATATAATATACCATAAGTCATTTGCTTATTTTTTAAACTTACATACGGGTAAACTTACATAAAATATTTATTACCTTATATAAATTGTAATTTCAGATTTAAAATGCTTAGATTATGAAGGGAAAGATAAAGATCAATTTATCTAGTAAAAATAAAATTTTCAGGCAATAAATTTTAAATTCCTCACAAATGAGCAATATTTTTAGCACATTATTTTAACAATAAAAAGGTTTCAGTAAAGAATGAAACGGAGACACAGCTATAAGGATATAATACAACAATAGAAAGTAAATACACTTTATTTAAAACAATTTTTTAAACATATCAGTTAAAAATTAGAATTAAAATTGTTTGTAGGACTTTTCTCGCAAAGATGACCAGTCATACTTTACGTATAATAAAAAGTTATTATATTTTATTTTAGCCTTGGTTGTCAGATTCAATTTTAAAATAATATGAAAAATTAATGCAGAATTGGTCTTTGCAAAGGATATAATAACTAAATCTACTACCTTTGAAGCAAATTCTAATAAAAACCAAGTACAAATAATTCAAAATAAATTACGTCAGATTTTCACTGTTGCTCTCTGGTATGTAAGTAACTCTACTATTCACAACAACCGTAATATTGAAACTATAGACTCTCATATTACTAAAAGTCTTTTGTAATATAACTAATCACAGTCACACGATCATTAAAGCTCAAACCCTTTTTACTCAGTGCAATGGTAGATTCAACTATCCCTACGCAACTTCAAAACGGAATCGAAGTTTAAACCACCTTAAATAGTCTTTTTATTTTAATTGCAATATCCATTTTGTCCTTTTCTTATTTCATTCGTGTGTTCATCGTTCCAGTTCATCTTTAAAAAAAAACTTTTTTTCCTCAGGCAATATTCTTCATTATTATTTGTGTTGTATATACATACATATATCCAAATTTTTTAAATTTACTTTTAAGTCGAGCAGATGATCGCTTCCCGATCAGTTACTCTTCTAAACTATCCAAATTAGTAGTATTATCCTTGTTTTGCGTTACTACTCGTTAGTAATTTTTATCAGTTTAAGCAGCATTTTACTTTTTACATATATGAAGATAACTATATGTAAATTATAGTCATATTTAGACTGATATTTAAATTACAGTCATATTCACGTTTAATTAACTTCCAGCATAATTTGTATCAGTTATGCATGTTCTTCATCAGGAAATGTATTAGTCTTTATTACTAAGCAATGGATATTTTATAAGCAATGATCAAACAATTTTTGAAAAGTTGGCCCAAAAATTTGTATTTTTTAAACTCTGAAATCGAACACTAAACAGTTCGAAATGGTTCAGTAAAAGATATATGAAATGATAGGAATATTATTATACAACAGAAATGATTGGTACTTAGTTATTTTATCTTGCATAGTTAAAAAAGAAGTTCTATTTTTATTAATGGCTGTCTCTACTAGTTGTTGTTTAGTCAATAGTTTGAAAATTGAGTGCATAATACTATAATTGGTTCTGAATATGTATGAAACTCAACAACGTCAAAATTTTTTAAGGGTAATAAGAATTAAAATTCCTTCCAGACGATATTGCATTTTTTCACTTTGAACCACATTAATGTACTGAAGTGATAATTAGACAAAGAAAAATAATACATCAATAAATTAATGTTAAATTGACAATAAAAGATATTAAAAAATATACATTAAACGTAATTTATCTTTTAAATTTAAAATCCCATTATAATACTATAAAATATTTGCAATGAATATAATATAATACCCATTATAATATCATAAATATATGCAATGAATATACAATAGCATTAAAACTGAAATATAAGATAATAGATCTATAAAAAAATATATAAATTATAAAACATGTTAATTTATAAGTTCAGCTAAACATTATTTGTTATGTGCAATTTATTTGAAACGTATTTTACACTTTTAATGTAATGTATATGAAAACTAACAAAAACTGTGGCGAACTTTTAAAATGTTATTTTTTTCCCTTCTTTTTGATCGTCACGTTTCAAAAAGTTATCGAAGCCACCACAAGGAAGAGAAGAAAACCAAGTAACATAGAAAAAAAAATAATTAAAGTCAATTCCTACTTTTTAAGTTGAAGTTTTCCTCTTACATCTGGCGCCATCTATTGGTAGACGCATGCAACTTAAATCTAAAAAAAAAACACTAATTAATTAATTAAATTTAATGAATGAATTAATATTTGAAATGAGAATGATTTGAAATGAGAATATATCTACTATAAGTTTAAAAAATGTAGTTGAACTTGTGTGGATGAATAAAAAGTATTTTATTAACGATTAAAAATTTGAACTGGGTATACATAGCAAGTGTGCGAACTAATAGTAGGAATTGAAAAAAAAAATGTGTCTAACTTTTCCAATATTTTCATTTTTTTCCTTCTTTTTGATCGTCACGTTTCGAAAAGTTATCGAAGCCACCACAAGAAAAAGACAAAATAAAACGAGAGAGGGAAAAATGCACAGAAATGAAGTCCATTTACTAAAGCTTTTGGAAACATAAAAGTATCAAGAAAATATACAGTTTTTTATTTTACTTCTTCCGGTAATCTCTTTTGACAAGGCTCACCGAGCTATCCGGAGCATTCTCGGACAATGTATTATCTAATGGGAGATATCCGAACCAGTCGCCGAGTTTCATCTTTTAATAATCTCGTGTTATGATAGGGGGAAAAGAAAGTTTTTAAAATAGGAGAATCACGATGAAAAAAAAATGCTGATGTATGGATTTAAAAAAAAAGAAGATAAACAGAGAGCAATTTTGTTGTTTCGCATTGTAGTGTAACATTTTTTTTTGTTTTGGTTCCAGAGAAAGTTATATCAGAGGGAAAGGTATATTTCACTACATAAACTGGTTTGCTATAAATTGAAAATATTAAAAAAAGTTTAATTTCTAATATATATTCAATATGAATTAAATATATGTGAATAATATACTAGTGATTAAAAATAAATTAAATAAAATATGCTTTGACTGTATTTTAAATATAAATTTAAAATTATATTTGAGAATATTACACATGTAAATCAAAACATATTTTTATAAATTATTTAATGTTTAAAAATACCCTATCCATGTATAAAACTATCTTTTCACGTATAAAAATATACATTATATAATGCATGAAAAATTATACTTTGCTTCACTTGTATAATATTCTCAAGTATAATTTGCATTTAAAGTGTATCAATATATTAAATATATTTTAAATATAAATTTAAAATTATATTTGAATATTATACAATAATAATAAGAATAATACATTTAGAAGGTTATACATGTCAAGCAAAACATACGTTTTTATACAATATATCCTGTATAAAAAATCTCGTGTGGATCCGGGTTAGAATAGCCCAACTAAAGTTCATACTCAGTGCTCTAGGGTATAACAGTTACAGTTAGACTTCTCCCTTTGGGTGTCCCATGTCTTTTTGAAGCACGGTCAAGGACAGAAAGAAGCTGCATTTTTTTTTTATCCTTAATCATGATTCGTCGGAATTTTGTTTATTTTTAAACACACGGGTTCGTGGACTTAAAAGTATCAGAACAAGTAATATAAAAGAGAAATTTTTTAAGGTCAATTCCTACTTTTTTAATACACTTTTATTAGTTTCACCTGTATGTATGTTTATTTGTATGTTTGTTTGTTTGTTTGTAACTGAGTCTTTGGGCTCAATTTTGCCCTACTTTAAGCTATCAGATTTAATTTAAACGTTGTAGACTTATCAAGGACCGACGACACTAAAATATTTTGATTAGTTCATTATCTCATCATGATTAGGATCGCCAGGATTAGTTATTTTATTTAAACTTACGAAGAGCAATTTAACCCATGTAGAATGAAAGTACATGAGACATTCAAACCTACGTAGGACAGTGGCACAACGAAAAACGCTCCTGATTACGGATCAGGAGATTCCCTGTTCGAATCCTGGCTGGCTCGACATATTCGCAGTTAGCCTTTGTTTTACTAACAATTAAATTATTGTAAGAACTATAGTTCCAGTCCTCCGTACCGGGACCTCATTTAAATATTATAGTTTAAAAACACGCTTTTATAGTTAATCAAAAAGTAAAAAATAAATTATAGTTTAAAAACACGCTTTTAGAGTTAATCAAACTAAAAAGTAAAAAATAAATTATAGTTTAAAAACACTAAAAAACACACTTTTAGAGTTAATCAAGTAAAAATAATTGTTAACATAAGAATAAAATTACTCACCAGAAAATTAATGTCGCTGTTCTAAAAGCGTGGGGTGCTTTGTATGACATTTTAAAACTAACTCTGCATTTTGGAATGAAACTAGTGAAAAATTATGACGATTGATATCGAGCACCCCACACTTTTAGAACAGTGACATGAATTTTCTCGTCAGTAATTTTATTCTTATGCTAACAATTATTTTTTACTTTTTAGTTTGATTAACTCTAAAAGTGCGTTTTTTAGAGTTTTTAAACTATAATTTTTAATTCTTTATTTAACTTACAATAGATTTCTAACTTTGCTTTTAATTACTTAAGTTTATAATTATTTAGTTCTAATTATTAAGTTTCATGTGAGTTAATAGAATTTATCTTAAAATATTTTGTTTAATAAAGCATTTAGATTTTTCTCTTTTACTAAAAAAGAATAAGAAAATAGGCAATATAGCAGAAACAGTATGAAGCATTGAAAGTTATTGAACACATTACATAGTTTTAGATTTCTTCTTCATTATGCACTTCATGTTTATTGCATTAAATTGAAAAGATTGATGACATTTATATAAATAAAAAATACAACATCTACTTTAACCTTAACCTGAGTTTGAATGCGTCATTTAAGTATTCAGAGAAAACATAGCTATAAGAATTTCAGTTTTTTTTTAAACTTTTTATTACGATTCTTATAAATATCATTTACACCATATCCAAATCAATACGATATAAACATGATTTTAATACATTTATTTAGGAAACATCACTTTTTAATTAATGACTACATTTAAAAATGAATAGGTGTAAAAATTTGAAATAGCTCATAATTAAAAGACAACTGTTATTCTTACTAATGCGAAACTAATATTTTCAATAAACTTTATTAATTTCTTTTGTAAAATAAATATTGTTAGGATTTTTCGTACATTTAATGAATATTCATAGCATTTTTCTTTCTTTCCAAAGTACAATAAATTGTTACTAAAATGGGTTTATTCATCAAAAGACATGTTATCCACTCAAACGCTATTCTATCTTACACCCTTAATACCAATAAATAAACATTTTCATAAGAAATGATGAAAATTTAAGTAGGTAATATTCCACTACTAAATTCAGGTTCTATTCTATATTCAGCCCTTAAACCAAGAAACTAGCATCATAAATATATTGTAAATATGAAGAAATAATGCAATACACTTATATCCTTACATTTTTATATAGGGATTTATAATTTTATTCTTAAGAAATTAATAATATCCCTTAACAAGATATATCCATTCATATACATATCTATATATCCATTGATATATATTTATATATTCTATTCATATATAAACTATGAAAATCTACTGAAAATTTTCCTATTTGCATTAAATCTTAGATATTTAAGAAAATCATAAATTTCAATAAATTTCTTTTAGTATATTAAAACTATGTTACTGCAGAAAAGTACCGTTAGACTCTTGTTTTATTACCTAAAACACCATACATCAGCATTAAAATTCAAAGTTATCTGATGAAATATTTTTTTTTTTAAGAAATTCGATAATAATTCTCATAATATTTTTAAAACCTTAAAGAGTTCTTAAAATTTTTTATAGCCCAAATAATTTGCTTTACAAAATAAAAGTTAAAAAATTTGATTTTTATTACGTATTTATATAAGAAGAATGCTCAATAAAATTTAAGATTCAAAACTTGTACAACTTTTTTACTTTCGTATTTTTAATGTTACATTTCAAAGAAGTATTTAAATCAATTATTATACTTAACACATCCCATAGTAAATTTTCTTTATTTAATAACTTACTAAATTGCTGCAGATTTTAAATTTTACTAAAACATTTTGATCGATTTACATATTATCAGAGATTTTGACTATTTCTTCAGACCAATGAATATAAATGTGTTTCTTCTTACTACATAAATATAAATATTTTTCTTACAAGAAAAGATTTATGAAGCAATAAATAATAAATAACATTAAAAATAGAATTAGAGTACCGTGTAAGAACTTTTACAATATAGAATATAAGAGATCTTATCAACAAGATATTTCACCATATAATCTTTATATTTACTTCTCTTTTATGTGATAAATATAATAATAACCCTTATCTTACGAATTCTAAATCAGTTTTAGCTACCAAAAATAGTACTAATAATTTTTTTAATTCATGTAGCAATGCGAAATTATTAAAAATGTTTTGAACTTTGTTTTCCCAGTGCGACAGATTCCAGAAAATCTCCGTACCTAATTATATGATCGCCAACACTGTCTTATCCATTTTTCTACAATTAAATATAAATAAAAATATTATTTATATAATTCTGTTTTTATAACTAAACAATTTTAGAAACAAAATAATTATGAAAGAATATAAATTTTAACACATTTTTTCACGAAAATAATTCACTTTAAAAAGGTAGCAATACAAACAAATTAATAAGTTAATAACAAATAATAACGCATGTTGGATATAGTTTGAATTTATATCATTAAACATTTTTTTACATGCATAAAATGCTTCATCATAGTATGAAGGATAATATTGTTCCATCTAAAGCCAAATAATGCTCCAATTTATCCAAAATATGCTATCAGTATATTCACTAAAAATAACTTATTTTTTTCTTTATACAGATTTACTAATTCATACGAAAATGTGAAATCAATAATTAAAAATAGTTCTTAATGAAACAAATTGTATTGCACATTTTTTCAAAACTTAGTAGTGATACTAATAACAATTACCGCTGCATTTGAATTGTTTTAATATGAATATATTACATTGTCTAATGCATATAATAAATAAAAAATACCTTTAATTTTATATAATTATGTAGATTGTACTATCCTCATTCCTTTTTTTTTGTTATAACTATGCAACGCATCATGGGAATTCGTGACATAATATGATACCGGATTGGATATATGACAATGGTGAAAAGATAATCTTTGAATATGAATCCGGACTGATACGTTAGATTAAATTAATGATGACCATCTCAGATAGATTTCAACGCATTTTGGACCATTTTCAATTGGTGTTCAAAGTGTACCGACTGACTATCTGATTCCATTATCATCAATCATAGAAGTTTTAATGCGATCTACTGCACCAGAATTCACCAAACTCAAAGTGTTTTCCAGATTGATACCTGAAATTCATTAATTGAGTTTCGGTTTAGTAAAGACTTATCGAGTCAAGTTTTCTAAAAGCAAAATTTTGAGAAATGGCTTTCATTAATACTGGTCACGGATGTTCATTTCGGAATGAATGCCATTTACATGGTAATTGTGATTGGTCAGATTTATCGAGTGATTGTTTTAGATATGGAAACGATTAAACTTATTCCATTCATTGAAATGATAAATTAATATTTCATGGATTACTGAAGCATCAGCTTGGGACGCATTTGATAGAATGAATCCTGATTTGGGAATTAACAATTAAGTAAATGACGTAACTAATGCTGCATTTGGATAATTCAACAGGTATACATTACTGATGCAGTAAATTCCCATACAGATACAGAGGTACATTAAATATGTAAATTGAAACATATCAATCTAGCATTATCCATATTACATGTAGTATTGTTTTTCATAAGTCATACTGCTTATACTTGAAATAATTAAGAATTTAGTTATTGTTAAATAAAAAAAGTATTATTTAAGTTATAAATTATTTCAAGAATAAAGATTAACAAATTATTTATTAAAAATAGATATCTGAAATAAATATTTGATAAAATGCAGTATACTATACAAACTTAAATGAAAGTAATTACAACTTATTCAATTATTTTTTATTCAATTTCATTCATCCATTAATTTATTTTGATTGTAATGAATGATATCTTAGAATATTTATTTTTAGTCTAAACGTTTTTCCTCAATGTTAAAATAAGTATGTATTTAAATATGTGAATTATAAAAAAAAGTTAAAATGGCAAAGTGAAATGTTTTTTGCCAAAAATGTTTAATTTTTAATTTTTAAGTGAATTTTTTTCCCCAATTTTTAGACGATTGTTCGTCAAATTATTAGTTAATAAAAAAAATCGAAAATGTGACTCTGCAACTGCATTGGATTTTATTTATAATTTCTATATTTCAATGCATCCTGTCACTTGTGAGGATATCGTAGGAGTATTAATATTTCTTTCTGTGCTGGTTTATATATACTAGAAAATATTATTTTTTACGCGATTACTGAAAATAAGCATTTTTAGTTTTAATCGGTTTTATTAAAGTAAATAACTATGCAGATCTAATGGTATATATTACATTTAATTAGTTAGCATATATTTTATAAAATATTGTTGGAAACTAATTTTAATTTAACTAATTTTAATTGGCATTTATTTTTTGGAAACTAAATTTAAAACATACTGTAATTTTCTATTATAGCTTAACTATAGCTAAGTTTTAATTATAGCTTAACTAAGGTTCCAAGTCTATTTTATTTAAGGCTGGATCTGTCTGGTGGCTTGTAAAAATAATGAAACTAAAAAAATGCTTTTATTTAATGAAAAAATAATTAATAAATTACTTTATTTTTCTTATTTTTTGGTTACAAATTTATGGAATGAAATCAATTTTTGGAAGTTTCCTAGTTTTTAAATTATGATGGAACATGAGTACATCCATCTATCCATTTTTATGTAAATAGTATATAAATTAAGTAGACAAATGTCGATAAAAGTTCAAAGTTGTTGCCTCACACATATTTTTATTAATTCATTGCTTCTCATGAAATTTAAAAAATTCAGGATACAAGAATTACAATAACATATTTTCGTGTATATATAAGGTATAATAAAAAATAAGAATATTTTGCAACTTGAAGAGCAATATTAAATTTGAATTCAAAATCTATTCAAAAAAATCTGTTCTCTTAAAAAGAAAGAATAATTTAAAAAAAAGAAAAATATCTAATATGTATTGTTGTTATTGACTTAAGTAAATTCTTTCAAAACCCTTAATATGACACTAGAATTTAATTCTAATTAAATAGATACTAGCATGTTTTATCATTCACATGAGTAAGTGACCTATGAAACTGAGATATGTTTGCATGACTAATTACTTACCTATCGAATATGTGCTTATTAACTACGGGATAGTCTAAACGGTGCTATTTAATTGATACAGTTCAAGACACGATTCAGATCATAATTCCATCCCCTCTCATCTTAGGCATGTATTTATTCGATTATCCAGGTTCAATAATGACTATCATGTGAGAAGTTATTGGTTGATATTAAACATCCATGCTCAGGACTGGCAATATTGGATGTAACATGGTCACATAAATTTATTCTCAGTAAAAATATTATCTATATTTCAGATAACAAAAATGTATAACGACAAGAATATTTAAATAAAAAAAAATCAAATTTTCAATAGATCAAAACATTTTTCCACTTACTTGGATTAAATTTCTGTGAATGTATACAGTATATCTTGTTCATGTAAAATTAATTGAAAAATACATTTTATCATTTGTATGCTTTGAAATATTTTAATTTTAGAAATTTTAATCTTACAAAAGATTTTTTAAATAGAATTTTACAATTCTTAAACTTTTTTCAAGTGAAGATTTATTTTCAGCATAAAATATTGCAAATACTGTAACTGAAACAAAAACTACACAAGTGCTGCATCGATTACTGATTGCACATAATGTGCATCAGACAACTGATATAACTGACAAGATTTCATTACTATCTAAACAATTTCTCCAGGTTGTTCAATTCTCACATTGGTATGCGTGCTATGAATCTGCGAAACGTTTGCATTGTTAATTACTACCCATCTGATGTGTGATTATTAGTAGAAAGACAGTATCTGAACTTGGTTTACATTTAATAGACCACGCTAACAAGGTGAATTTCACATCTAAACGTAGTTCCTAAGACACTCTCAGTCAATGTGTGATAGGTAACCTAATTTCCTTGTCCAATAATTCTGCCTTCATGATTGAATGTAATGAGATTTTCTGATGACAGGCGTTCTAATTCACTGGTTTGTGTTCCTCAGTTGTTTAGATATGGTCATAAAATTATGTTACAGTAATGCATTCGTTTCAATACATTCTCAGTGTTTTTTCCTAAAAATGTTTATTTTTGCTCAAGATTCTAAGAATTACATAAACGGGAAGAATATTGATATTAAAAAAAAAAAAAGAAAAATGCCATTTTGGCAAAATTCTCCCAATGAAATTCATTAAAAAAATATTATTGAATTATTTCTTATTTTTCAAATTAACTAGATTTATAACAGTGATAACATGTAACTTTATCGAAACACTTTTATTATTTAAATTTAACTAATATGTTATTATATGTGTATTTATTATTTTCTTTGAATATGGAATCATCAACACATATAAAATAAAAATTTTAAATTTAAGTTTTAAACTATTAAAAAAGATAATAATTTATATTTCAAAATTATTTAAATATAAAATTTAAAAAAAAAATTAAATTATTAGTAATTATTATTATAATTATTAAAAATATAATTTTATGTAAAAATAAAAATCTATAGTTTAAATTATAGCTTTGCATATTTTAAATTATGACAAAAAAATTCTAATATAATTTAACAACTAGAACAATTATTTTCTATATAAAATATGATAAATCTAAGATTTCAATGAAAAATATACAAGCCTTGCTTGCCGATTACTGCGATTGCATTGGAGACTTTACGCTATTCATATCAACCAATTAATGTAACTGACTGAAATTCATTCATATCTAAATAATTTCTCACAATTTCCCACCTATTCCATTTCTCGCAATTTCCCACCTATTCCATTTCTCGCAATTTCCCACCTATTCCATTTCTCGCAATTCCAATTCTCACACTCGTAAACCAGCTATATATATGTGATACATTTGCATTGTTAATTACTACACATCGGATCTGCGCTTATTAACTAAGAGACAGTCTCTGAACTCAGTTTCTATTTAATAGACCGCGTTCATAAGGCACGTTTCACATCTGAGTTCCGTACGTTCTCAGTCAACTAGGTGTGATAGGTACCAAAACTTCCTCGTCCAACAATCCGACTCACATGATAGAAGGTAATGGGATTTGCTGATGTAAAACGTCCATGCTCGGGACTGGTTCCCAAACTCCAGTAATTTAGAATCAGCTAAGCGAAGGTGCATTCAGTCTTGATTTCCAACAGCCAGGTTATGAGAAATGCCCACCCATTAGTGCCAGCCAGGAATATTCATTTTGGCCATGTCGATGTATGGACGTCATTTACATCTAAATTAGAATTGCTCAGATTTGTCAAAGGATCGTTTAAGGAGAAGAATCGATTAAAATGGGTCCCCATATTGAAATGATGAATTAATTTCTCAAATATCACCAACTCCTTAGAATTGGAAGCATTTGGGAGATAAAGAGGAAGCTGATCAGGGATTTCACACTCAGCTAAATACAATATGACGTTTAAGATGATTATCCGTGCAAACATTTCAATGCTTCACTTCATTCTTTTGGTATTATTTGGTCATTTATAACTTCGTTGAAAACTTCGAATAATTATAATCAGTTACTTACATGTTTTTTGATTAAATGACCAAAAATATATTACTATAATTTTGTTAGTCTGAAGTGTTAAAATGTCTATGCATATAAGTGCCAGCGCTAATTTGTTTTTCACTTTAATAGCTATGTGCTTTGAATTTCAATAGAAATTTTCTGACCATACTGCTAAATATTTTTGTAGGAGAAACATATTTTTGTAATATATTGTTTATGTATAGTTATAACAGTTTTTATACCGTTTTAACTAATGTTTATATATTACTGAATTTTGGAATATAAGCTTAAGTTATGAAATCGTGTTAGAGCCTGAAGTTAAGTACAAAAAATTTATTGACAAATTTAGCTAGAGCGACAGACATTACTTTGCAACTCCAATTACCATAAATTGCCTGCTGTTTGTTTTTTGAATATTGTGAACACAAATGGACAATATCTCGTTATAGACATTGATGAAAGCATGTTTCTTTCCTCTTTTTTACCGGGAACATTTTAGGATACAATGTTCCCTAAACAAAATTGTGAAACAAATTAATAAAAGCATGAGAAACTCCTGCATTGCAGAACTTTTTAAGGTCCCTTATATGCAATTTGTAAACAATTTATTTTAGAAAAATTGTCTAGGTTAAATAGGTTCCATTTTAATGGTGTATTTTTGTTGAAATATCATTAAGAGCGCATATAACAATAAAATAAATCTTTTAAAAATAAGTTTTGATTAGAAAATATTTAGATGAAAAGAACAAATATTAATTTTATTCAATCATTCCCAAAGGACATGGATATATCATTATTAATTTTACTCTTTTATTCTAATGGAGAAGTTACGAAATAGAGACTTTGTAAACAAGAAAATTGAAAATATTAATATTTTCGTTATTTTTTAAACATCAAATTTTGTAATTGTGTCGTTATTTTTTTAAACATCGAAACATGTTATTACGTAATTAAAACAAAAAATGATATATAAAGAAATTTTTTTTCAAATTATTATGATTTGTGATAATTCACCTATTTTTTTTATTAAAATTTCAATTTAGTAGTTATGCCCCCACATATTGTGCTATTCAAACCAATGCCAGTTTGATTTAATTAAATATTTTTGTATTCATTGTTATAATCAATAATTTACTTCATAATACTACCTTTAAGAAAAACAAAGACAATTTTTAAGAATAGCAGGTAGCTTTAGCAAATGTACCAACTATTCACAATGTGTGAAGATTTCAGTTCAGAATTTTTAATAACAATTCGAAGCAAAATAGAGCAAACCTCGGGGGATTCATTTAACATCTTTTAAATTACTAATAATACACCTTCCTGCACCTACGCAAAGAAAAAAAGTTTCTTAACTCTTCAATGAAACATTAGAAAAGTAAATTTCATTATGCCTGAATCATTACTGAAAGAGCTCTAACCTCGGGGTTTTACTAATCCCATTAGTCCTCAGGTTGGCGCCTCCAATTCAGAAAGGCGCCAATCCTGCTAATGAACAACAACGAAGGCCACCTCTGCCAATTATTAAAATGAAACATCTGCATTCTTAGTTAGCTATTAGGCAGAACAAATTTATTTACTTACCGCCTTTTTTGGGTCCGATTTGCAGTGAAGTAGAGATTCAGTTAACTTTGTTGTTAATATTGTTAAGTACATTAAAAAAATGTGCTTTTTTTCTTTTCCTATTTAAAATGGAAAATTGTACAGGCATCAACCAGAATATTTTTAATCTCATTTAGTTTGTTTTTTTTTATCGATAAATTTAATATAAGTTGGGAACGAATATAAGAAGTTTTCAAGTAGAACAATTTATTTTTTTAGAATTTGTTTTCTTTTTACATTATATTGGTAGATTTAAAATATTGTCTGATATGTGTCTAAACTTCAAAATGTAGTAAATAAAATTTCCAACGAATGTTAATAGTACAAATAAAACGAAGCACTGTATTTAACCATCTAGCAATGTGGCCTGGTGGCCAAGTACCTAGCGCTCTGGCATTTAGTATCCCGGGCATCAGGTTCGTATGGTTGCAGTAGCATGGATGTTTGTTAGCGGCATGGACACCCCTTTAAACTGTAGGTCCGGTCTGTTTAGCTCTCGTATTTACAAGATGATCGTAGAGCGACAACCAATTCATTTAGTATTTCAATAAATCGTATTGAATAGAACAGATTTAAAAAATAAAGATGTGTGTTAGTCTAAATATTTCTATTTAATATTTGATAATGTTAATTAAACGTTTTCGAAAAGTTTAATTAGACCTATAAAAAATAAAACTGAAATATTTCCTTTAAATTAAAATAAAAATATATTAAATAAAGTTCATAAATTATCAACTGCTATATTTTTTTGCGAGAACACATTTAATGCAAAGAATCAATTTACTTTCTGAAGAGTTAATAAGCGATGACTTTAATAAAAGAGAGAGGAATCATTGCCCAATCATGGAAAAATCCCTAACAAATGACGATGCACTGTTTTCAATCTGCATTTAAACTAACTATAGAAAATGGAAAAAAGGAATAACAGAGAAATTGACAGTACGAATAATGAAACGGAAAAGTAATGATAGCATCAAATAAGTAAGACTTGCACAAAAAGTAGACAGCAACAGAAAAAAAAGTGAAGAACAAGAAGGAAGAACGCTTGGATTCCGGAGTCTTATTTCAAAGTTATTGTAATTTATTCCAACGCAGACCCATATTACAAGAGAGAGAAATGAAAAATTCAAAAATCTATTTTCTTTTCGAGTCAAGTCATAGCAGCTTCAGTTCATTATGTGAAAAAACAAACAAACAAACAAACAAAAAAAAAAAAAAAAAAAAAACGAAAACCGCCGAAAGATGAGCTTTTGTAGAATTCATTAAGCATGTACCAGTGACAGTCTTTGAAAGAACATGCATGTATAATTCATGAAGTTCGGTTTCGCATTTTATTCTCTTCATTGCCTTATATAGTTTACATAGTTAATAACTCTTTCGAATTGATGATAAAAAACAAACTATATGACAATTTAAATAACAGTCAGATCCCATCGCCGATAAACTTCAAGGTAACTCAACCAGATTCGTTAGTTACATTCAGACTGTTTATAACAAATATATTTGTAAAGATACACCTTCAGCAAAACGAACGTTAACTAAACAAATGATGCACATTCTAAAATTATGTTTCTAAAAATGCTTGTGGTTGAGATTTATTCGTATAAATTATAAAAAGTTGGTTTGCATGTCTCTAATTTTTCATCTTCCAGCATTAATATCATGAGAATAATTAGTACTTTCTTTCTTCTACAATAACATTACAGCCACATGCTGAGTTAAGACATTTCGTTACTGAATTGGTTTGGTTTGCCACTCTACGGTTATTTTGTGCCCAGTTTAGGCTAAATAGACCGGGGCCTACAGTTTAACCTGGATCTAGAACCACTAGCAAACATTCATGCGACATCCGGATACGAACCTAATGCCTGTGGTACTAAACACTAGAGAGTAACCACTTGACCATCAGGCCGCTCCTCCTACTGGAAGATTCCGAAACATGATATGCTGGTTTTCCCTCTTTTTACCGATTCACCCTACTTAACCTATTTAGCAAAAATATTTTTTTATATTTTAGATAATAAAAATGTATAAATAAAAATATAATACAAGAATATTTAAATAAAGAAAAACAAAATTGTTCCATAGGTCAAAATTTCCCCCACTTATTAGACACTATATCTTGATCATGTAGTCTTGAGTGAAAAATACTTTTTATCATTTATATGCTTTGTATTATTTTTTTAGAAATTTTATTCTTAAAAAAAATGTTTCAAACAGAATTTCATATTTTTAAAAACTTTTCAAGTGAAGATTTATTTTCTACACAAATTATTGCAAATATTATAATTGAAACTAAAACTTATAGTGCTACACATCAATTACTGATTTCACATAGCCTGCATCAGACAACTGATATAACAGACAAGATTTCAATACTAGTTAAGCAATTTCTGCAATCTGCTACAATTCTCGCATTAGTATGCGTGCTATGAGTCTGTGAAACGTTTGCATTGTTAATTACTACCCATCTGATGTGTGAGTATAAGTAGAAAGACGGTATCAGAACTTGATTTACATTTAATAGATCTAGATAACAAGGTGAATTTCACATCTCAACCCAGTTCCTAAGAATCTGTACATTCTCAGCCAATGTGTGTGGTGGGTAGCCTAACTTCCTTGTCCAATCATTCAGCGTTCATGATTGAATGTAATGAGATTTACTGTTGACAGTCGTTCTAATTCTCTGGTTTGTGTACTTCAGTTGTTTAGATATGGCTGTCATACAATTGTGTTATAGTAATGCATCCTTGTCAATACATTCTTAGTATTTTGCTTCGTACAAATGTTTTTTGTTGCTTAAGATTCTAAGAAATATTTAAACGGTAAAATTATTTATGTAAAAAGTAAAAAGGAAAATGTAGTTTCGGAGAAAATCCCTCAATGAAATTCATTTAAAAAATATTATTGAATTATTTCTAATGTTTCAAGTTAACTGGATTTATAACATTGATAATATGTAACATTATCTAACTACTTTTATTATTTAAATGCAACTAATATGTTATTATATGTATATTTATTTTCTTTATACATGGAATCATCAACACATGGAAAATAAAAATTTATAATTTAAATTTTAAATTACAAAAATAATAATAATTTCTAATATAAAACTATTTAAATATATAATTTACAATAAAAATAAAAATTAAATTATTAAAAATTATTGTTAAAGTTATTAAAAATGTAATTTTAAATAAAAATAAAAACTTATATTTTAAATTATACCATAAAAATTCTAATACATTTGCACATCTACAACAATTATTTTATACCTAAAATATGAAAAACCTAAGATTTAAATGAAAAATATACAAGCCTTGCTTGCCGATTACTGGGATTGCATTATAGACTTATCGCAATTCGCATCAATCAGTTAATGTAACTGACTGAAATTCATTCATATCTAAATAATTTCTCACAATTCCACACCTATTCCGTTTCTCGCAATTCCCAACCTATTCTAATTCTCACACTAGTAAGCCAGCTATATATATGTGATACATTTGCATTGTTAATTATTACCCATCGGATCTGCACTTATTAACTAAGAGACAGTCTCTGAGTTCAGTTTCTATTTAACAGACCGGGTTCATAAGGCACGTTTCACATCCGAGTTCCGTACGTTCTCAGTCGACGTGTGATAGGTACCAAAACTTCCTCCGCTAACAATCCGACTCTCATGATAGAAGGTAATGGGATTTGCTGTTGTCAAACGTCCGTGCTCGGGACTGGTTCCCAAACTCCAGTAATTTAGATTCAGCTAAGCGAAGGTCCATTCAGTCTTGATTTCCAACAGCCAGGTTATGAGAAATGCCCACCCATTAGTGCCAGCTAGGAATATTCATTTTGAACATGTCGATGTAAGGACGTCGTTTACATCTAAATTAGAATTGCTCAGATTTGTCAGATGTCCGTTTAAGGTGGAAAATCGATTAAAATGGGTCCCCGTATTGAAATGATGAATTAATTTCTCAAATATCACCAACTGCGTAGAATTGGAAGCATTTGGGAGATAAAGAGGAAGCTGATCAGGGAATTTACACGCAGCTAAATACAATTTGACATTTAAAATGATTATTCCTCAAACATTTTAGTGTGTTCACTTCATTTATTTGGTAATATTTGGTAATTTATATAAAGCATACTTCGAAACATTATAATCACTTACTTACATGCTTTTTGAATAAATGACTAAAAATACACTGCTATAGTTCTGTTATTCAGTAGTTCTGAAATGTCTTTGTATATAAATGCCAACGATAACTTTTTTTTTTACGTTTGTAGCAGTGTGCTTTGAATTTCGATAGAAATTTTCTTATCATACTGAATATGTATATCTATGTATGTGTAATTACATATCCATATGTATATGTAATATATCATACTATCATACTTCTTATCATACCTTTCATTGGAAAAACATACCATATTTTTGTAATAAACTGTTTATATAAACATTTGTTGAATTTTGTAATACCAACATAAGTCAGGAAGTCGTGTTAAAGCGTGTTATCGCAGCTTCGTAATAAATAAAAAAGAAATAAGTAACATAAAAAAAAAATTGAGTCAATTCCTACTTAGGTCAACAAAGGAAAAATTTTATTTTAGTTACTTTTTCATTAAATAATTAAAATTAATATAAATTTGTAGTTACATATTACAGAATCACAATATTTATTCCTAAATTTATATCCTACTAAATATCTTATATAAGAGAAGCCCTTTTTCTCTCATACAAAAATTAAAATGAATTAATTAAATTTCATTAATTAATTAATATTTTAAAAAACTGTATTAACATCAAGTGACATCCACTACAAGTTTATACAATGCATTTGAACTTCAGTGGATGAATAAAAAGTATTTTATTAACGATTGAAAATTTGAACAAGATATATATAGGGAGAGTTTGAACTAATAGTAGAAATTGAAAAAATTAATTTTAATTATTGCGAACACAAATATACAATATCACTTTATAGACTTTTATGAAAGCCTGCATATTTCCTCTTATTTACAGGAAACATAGAATACGGTGTTTCCAAAGCGAAATTAAGACAAATTAATGAGCAAGTCCCTGCATTGTGGAAATTTTACATAAATTTGAAAAAAAATCGCCTATGTGTTCAATTTTTGAAACATAAAAATTTTGAAAGAAACTGTTAACGTGTTTTATTATTTTAGAAATAGATTACATTTAAATCATATATTTTTGTTTAACTATGATTAGAAGAACGTAGAAATTTATTTTGCTTCTAAAAATAAGTTTTGGTAAGATTATAGAAATATTTCGAAAAAAAGAGCAAAAATTAATTTATTTCAATCATACCCAAATGGTATGAATATATCAATATTAATTTTATTCCTTTATTCTAATGGAGAAGTTAACAAATGAGACTTTATAAACAAGTACACTGAAAATATTTATATTTTCGTTATTTTTTAAACATCGAAATATGAAATTACGTAATTAAAAAAAAATATTTCAAATTTGTTGATAACTATTCCAGGATAAAAATTTCAAAACTTCTAGTATAATTTGTGAAAAATTCATCAAAGTTTTAAAAAAAAATTAATATTTCAATCTAGATGTTACGCGGACATATATTTTACTATTCATGATAATGTCAGTTTCATTTAAGTAAATATTTTTGAATTTGTTCTTATGATCAATAATTTATCTCTTAATACTACCTTTAAGGAAAATAAAGCTCATTTTTAGGAAGAGCATGTAACATTAAGAAATGTGCCATCTATTCACAATGTGTGAAGATTTCAGTCCAGAATTTTTAATTAGCAGTTCGAAGCAAAATAGAGCAAAACCTCAAGGGATTAATTTAACACCTTTTAAATTACTAATAATGCACCTTCCTACACCTACACTAAGAAAAAAGTTTCTTAACTTTTCAATGCAACATTAGAAGTGTAAATTTCATTATGCCTGAATCATTACCGAAAGAGCTGTAACCTCGGGCTTTTACTAATCCCATTAGACCCCAAGTTGGCGCCTGCAGTTAAGAAAGGCGCCAATCCTCCTAATGAACAACAACATAGGCCACCTCTGCCAATTATTAAAATGAAACATCTGCATTCTTAGTTAGCTATTAGGTAGAACAAATTTATTTACTTACCGTCTTTTTTTCGGTGCGGTCTGCAGGGAAGTAGAGATTCATTTAACTTTGCTGTTAATATTGTTAAATACATTAAAAAATGTGCTTTATTTCTTCTATTTTTTTTCTTTCTATTTAAAATGGAAAATTGTACAGACGTAAACCAGAATATTTTTATTCTAATTCAGGTTTTTTTTTTTTTTTTTTTTTTTTTTTTTTTTTTTTTTAAATAAATTTAATATAATTTGGGAAGGAATAAAAGAACTTTTCATATAGAACAATTCAGTTTTAGAATTTTTAAAATATGTTTTCCTTTGCATTAAATTGGCATATTGTAAAATATTGTCTGGCATGTGTTTAAATTACAAAATGTAGTTAGTGCAATTTATAACGAATGTTAATAACACAAATAAAAAGAAACATTGTATTTAATCATCTAGTATTTTAATAAATCATATTTAATAGAATACCTTAAAAAATAAAATGTATTCTGAAGAAAAATTTAGGAATAAATTTCAATTTATGACGTTTGTATAACCATGAATTTTTGTGTTCATAAATTTTTCATCTTTTTTAGTTTTTATTTTCGTTCAGAATTATTTTCGTTAAAATTCTGAATTTTCATTAATAAATTTTTAATTTTTCGTCTTCCATAAATTTTTGTCTTCATTTAATATTTACGAGGAATTATCCTTTTAACTATTATTTCAGTGCTTGAAATATTCCATTTGCTTAAAAATTTATTAATGAATCTTAATAAAATAACACATTCTAGAATAATTTAAATAAATGATTCAAACATTCTTTCCAATAAATATCACGGGAATCATTCATTAATTTAATTATAAGCATACTGATTTTAATGTAAATATTTAAATTTAATATTTGAACATTTAAATTACATGTTTTTGAAAAGTTTAATTAAGCCAGTGAAACTAAAAATATATTAATAAGAATAAATTAAATTAATAAAATAAATTTAAAAATATTTTTAAGTTCATAAATTCTCAATTGCTATATATATATTGGAAAATAAATAAAACCAAGTTTAATACAGAGAAGAAATTTTTTTTGAAGGAAGAATTCATTGCCCAATCATGGAAAATATCCATAACAAATGACGACGCACTGTTTTCAATCTGCATTTAAACTAACTACAGAAAACGGTGAAAAGGGATAACATAGAAATTGACAGTACGAATAATGAAACGGAAAAGTAGTGATAGCAGCAAAAAAATAAGAATTGCACAAAAAGCAGACAGCAACAGAAAAAAAAATATGAAGAAGAAGAAGGAAAAACGCTTGGATTCCGAAGTCTTATTTCAAAATTATTGTAATTTATTCTAACGGAGACACATATTAGAAGAGAGAGAAATGAAAAATTCAAAAATCTATTTTCTTTGCGAGTCAAGTCAGAGCAGCTGCAGTTCATTATGTGAAAAAAATAACCACCACCGAAAAACGCCGAAAGATGAGTTATTGTACAATTCATTAAGCATGTACCAGTGACAGTCTTTGAAAGAACATGCATGTATAATTCATGAAGTTCGGTTTTGCATTTTATTCTCTTCATTGCCTTATATATTTTCCGTAGTTAATAACTCTTTCGAATTGATGGTAAAAAAACAAACTGTATCACAATTTAAATAACAGTCAGATCTTTCGCATCGCCGATAACCTTCACAGTAACGCAATGATTCACTCATGTGATTCGTTATTTATATACGACTTGTTATAACAAATATATATGTAAAGATACACTGTCAGCAAAACGAATGTTAACTAAACAAATGATGCACATTCTAAAATTATGTTTCTAAAAATGCTTGTGGTTGAGATTTATTCGTATAAATTATAAAAAGTTGGTTTACATGTCTCTAATTTTTCATTTTCCAGCATTAATACCATGAGAATAATTACTTTCTTTCTTCTACAATAACATTACAGTCACACGTTGGGTTAAGATATTCCGCTACTGAATTGGTTTGGCTTGTCTCTCTACCGTCATTTTGTGCCCAGTTTAGGCTAAATAGACCGGCACCTGCAGTTTAACGTGGATTTAGAACCACTAGTAAACATTCATGCCACAGCAGGATACGAACCTAAACCCTGTGGTACCAAAGAACAGAGAGTAACCAATTGGCCATCAGGCCGCTCCGCCTACTGGAAGATTTCGAAACATGATATGTTGGTTTCCCCCATTTTACAGGGTCACTCAGGGTCAAATATTTTTTTATATTTTAGATAACAAAAATGTATAAATAAGAATATAATACAAGAATATTTAAATAAAGGAAAACAAAATTGTTCCATAGGTCAAAATTTTCCCCAGTTATTAGATTGAATTTATATAAATGCATACACTATATCTTGATCATGTAATATTAATTGAAAAATACTTTTTATCATTTATACGCTTTGTATTATTTTTGATTAGAAATTTTATTCTTAAAGAAAATTTTTCAAACAGAATTTCATAATTCTTAAAACTTTTCAAGTGGAGATTTATTTTCTACACAAATTATTGCAAATATTATAACTGAAATAAAAACTTATAGTGCTACACATCAATTACTGATTTCACATAACCTGCATCAGACAACAGATATAATTTCAATACTAGCTAAGCAATTTCTGCAATCTGCTCCAATTCTCACATTAGTATGCGCGCTATGAATATGTGAAACGTTTGCATTGTTAATTGCTACCCATCTGATGTGTGATTATTAGTAGAAAGACAGTATCTGAACTTGGTTTGCATCTAATAGACCCAGCTAACGAGGGAAATTTCACATCTCAACGTAGTTCCTAAGACATTCTCAGCCAATGTGTGGTGGGTAGCCTAACTTCCTTGTCCAATAATTCAGCTTTCATGATTGAATGTCATGAGATTTACTGATGACAGTCATTCTAATTCTCTAGTTTTGTGTAGATATGTTGTTGATATGTCTGTCATAGAATTGTGTTATGGTAATGCATTCTTGTCAATACATTCTCAGTGTTGTGCTTCGCAAAAAATTGTTGCTTAAGATTCTAAAAATTACTTAATTGGGAAGCATATTTATGCAAAAGAAAAAAAAAGCATTTTTCCAAAAATCCCTCAATGAAATTCATTTAAAAAATGTTATTAAATTATTTCTTATTTTTCAAGTTAACTGGATTTCTACCATTGATAACATGTAACATTATCTAAACACTTCTATGCAACTAATAAGATATGTTGTTATATGTATATTGATTATTTTCTTTCAATATGGAATCATAAACACATATAAAATAAAAATTTATATTTTAAATTATAAAATAAAAATTTATAATTTAAATTTTAAATTATTAAAAAAATAATAATTTATATTTTAAAATGATTTAAAGGTATAATTTAAAATATAAATAAAATAAAATTATTATAAATTATTATTAAAATTATTAAAATATAATTTTAAGTAAAAATAAAAATTTATATTTTAAATTATAGCTTCGAATATTTTAAATTATAAAATAAAAATTGTAATATATTTACACATCTAAAACAATTGTTTTACATATAAAATAAGAAAAACATAATATTTGAGTGAAAAATATACAAGCCTTGCTTGCCGATTACTGCGATTGCATTGCACACTTTACGCAATTCTTATCAACCAATTAATGTAACTGAGTGAAATTCATTCATATCTAAATAATTTCTCACAATTTCCACCTATTCCATTTCTCGCAATTCAACACCTATTCCAATTCTCACACTAGTAAGCCATCTATATATATGTGATACATTTGCATTGTTAATTACTACTCATCGGATCGGATCTTATTAACTCAGAGACAGTCTCCGAACTCAGATTCTAATTATTAGACCGGGTTCATAAGGCACGTTTCACATCTGAGCCGTACGTTCTCAGTCTCACGTGTGATAGGTACCCAAACTTCCTCGTCCAACAATTCGACTCTCATGATAGAAGGTAATGTGATTTGTTGATGTCAAACATCCATGCTCAGGTTTGGTTCCCAAACTCCAGTAATTTATATTCAGCTAAGCGAAGGTCCATTCAGTCTTGATTTCCAATGGCCAGGTTATGAGAAATTCATACCCATTAGTGCCAGCTAGGAATATTCATTTTGGACATGTCGATGTATGGACGTCATTTACATCTAAATTAGAATTGCTCAGATTTGTCAGATGTCCGTTTAATGTGGAAAATCGATTACAATGGGTCCCCGTGTTGAAATGATGAATTAATTTCTCAAATATCACCAACTGCGTAGAATTGGAAGCATTTGGGAGATAAAGAGGAAGCTGATCAGGGATTTCACACACATCTAAGTACAATGTGACATTTAAAATGATTATTCCTGCAAACATTTTAGTGTGTTCACTTCATTCATTTGGTAATATTTTGTAATTTATATAAAGCATACTTCGAAACATTATAATCACTTACTTACATGCTTTTTTAATAAATGACTAAAAATACACTGCTATAGTGCTGTTATTCAGAAGCGCTGATATTTCTTTGCATGCAAATACTACTTTTTTTACGTTAGTAGTTGTGTGCTTTGAATTTCGATAGAAATTTTCTTATTATACTGATTAAAAAAACTTTCATTCGAAAAACATACCATATTTTTGTAATAAACTGTTTATATAAGCATTTGTTGAATTTTGTAATATCAACATACACTGAAGTGACAAAAGTCATGGGATACCTCTTAATATCGTGCAGCAACTCGACGTGGCATGGACTCAACAAGTCGTTGGAAGTCTTCTGCAGGAATATTGAGCCATGCTGTCTCGATAGACGTCCATAATTGTGAAAGCATTGATGGTGCAGGATTTTGGGCACGAACAGACCTCTCGATGATGTCCCATAAATGCTCGATGGGAATCATGTCGGGCGATCTAGGTGGCCAGATCATTCGTTAGAATTGTCCAGAATGTTCTTCAAACCAATCGAGAACAGTTATGGCCCGGTGACATGGCGCATTGTCATCCATAAAAATCCCATCGTTGTTTGGGTACATGAAGTCCATGAATGGCTGCAAGTGATCTCCAAGTAGCTGAACATAAGCATTTCCAGTCAATGTTCGGTCCAGTCGCACCAGAGGACCTAGTCCATGCCATGAAAAAACAGCCCACACAATTACGGAGCCACCACCAGCTTGAACAGTGCCTTGCTGACAGTTTGGGTCCATGGCTTCGTGGGGTCTGCGCCACACACGCACCCTACCATCAGCTCTTACCAACTGAAATCGTGACTTATCGGACCATGCCACGGTTTTCCATTCATCTAGGGACCAACCGATATGCTCACGTGCCCACGAGAGTCGCTGCAAGCGATGTCGTTCTGTCAGTAAAGGCACTCGAGTCGGTCTTTTGGTAGAATAGCCCAAGAAAGCCAAATTTCTCCGCACATTTCTAACAGACAAGTCCCTTGTACGTCCCACATTGATTTCTGCGGTTATTTGACGCAGTGTTGCTTGTCTGTTAGAATTTACGACTCTTTGCAGACGTCGCCGGTCTCGGTCGTTAAGTGCAGGCAGTCGACCACTGCGCTGTTCATGGTGGGATGTTATGCCTGAAATTTCATACTCTCGGCACACTCTTGACACAGTGGATCTGGGAATGTTGAATTCCCTAACGATTTCCGAAATGGCATGACCCATGCGTCTAGCTCCAACTAACATTCCGCGTTCAAAGTCTGTTAATAGCCGTCGTGCGGTCATCATCACGTCAAAACCTCTTCACATGAATAACTTGAACAGAAATGAAAAAAAAGCACTGCGCATTTATACCTGTTCTACGCGATGCTACTGCCATCTGAAAATTTGCATATTGATATCCCATGACTTTTGTCACTTCAGTGTAAGTCGGAAAATCGTGTTAAAGGCCGCAGCTATGTAATAAATAAAAAACAAACAAGTAACATAAAAAAAATAATAAGTCAATTCCTACTTAGGTCAACAAAGGTTATTTTAGTTACTTTTTATTAAATAATTACAATTAATATAAATATGTTTATACATATTACAGAATCACAATATTTATTCCTAAATTTATATCCTACTAAATATCTTATATAAGAGAAATTTTTTTGTCTCATATAAAAATTAAAATTAATTAATGAATTAATATTTTAAATAACTGTATTAACATCAAGTGCCATCCACTACAAGTTTAAAAAATGTATTTGAACTTGAGTGGATGAATAAAAAATATTTTGTTAACGATTGAAAATTTGAACAAGATATATATAGGGCGAGTTTGAACTAATAGTAGAAATTGAAAAAATTAATTTTAATTAAATTTTAATTATTGTGAACACAAATCGACAATATCACTTTATAGACTTTGATGAAAGCATGTGTATTACCTCTTATTTATAGGAAGCATTTTCGAATACGGTGATTCGAAACCGAAATTATGAAACAAATTAATGAGCATGTCCCTGCATTGTAGAAATTTTATATCTTTTATACATAAATTTGAAAAAAAATCGCCTTTGTTTTCAGTTTTTGAAAAATAAAATGTTATAAAAATCTGTTAAAGTGTTTCATTATTTTAGAAATAGATTCCATTTCAATCATATATTTTTGTTTTCAATTGTTGATTAGAAAACGTAGAAATTTATTTTGCTTTTAAAAATAAGTTTTGGTAAGATTATAGAAATATTTCGAAGAAAAGAACAAACAGTAATTTATTTCAATCATACCCAAATGGTATGAATATATCAATATTAATTTTATTCCTTTATTCTAATGGAGAAGTTAACAAATGAGACTTTATAAACAAGTGCACTGAAAATATTTGTATTTTCGTTATTTTTTAAACATCGAAATATGAAATTACGTAATTAAAAAAAATATTTCAAATTTGTTGATAACTATTCCAGGATAAAAATTTCAAAACTTCTAGTATAATTTGTGAAAAATTCACCAATTTTTTAAAAAAAATTAATATTTCAATCTAGAAGTTACGCGAAAACATATTTTACTGTTCATGATAATGCCAGTATCATTTAAGTAAATATTTTTGCATTTGTTCTTATGATCAATAATTTATCTCTTAATACTACCTTTAAGGAAAATAAAGCTCATTTTTAGGAAGAGCATGTAACATTAGGAAATGTGCCATCTATTCACAATGTGTGAAGATTTCAGTTCCGAATTTTTAATTAGCAGTTCGAAGTAAAATAGAGCAAAACCTCGCGGGATTCATTTAACATCTTTTAAATTACTAATAATGCACCTTCCTACACCTACGCAAAGAAAAACGTTTCTTAATTCTTCAATGAAACATTAGAAGTGTAAATTTCATTATGCCTGAATCTTTACTGAAAGAGCTGTAACCTCAGGCTTTTACTAATCCCATTAGTCCTCAGCTTGGCGCCTAGAGTTCAGAAACGCGCCAATTCTCCTAATGAACAACAGCATAGGTCACCTCTGCCAATTACTAAAATGAAACATCTACATTCTTAGTTAGCTATTAGGCAGAACACATTTATTTACTTACCGCCTTTTTGGGGGCGGTTTGCAGTGAAGTAGAGATTCAGTTAATTTTGGAGTTAATATTGTTAAGTACATTAAAAAATGTGCTTTAATTTTTTTTTTCTATTTAAAATGGAAAATTGTACAGTCATCAACGAGAATATTTTAGTTTTCATTTACTTCTTTTTTTATGAATTTAATATAATTTGGGAAGGAATAAAAGAAGTTTTCATGTAGAACAATTATTATTTTAGAAGTTTAAAAATATATTTTCCTTTACATTAAACTGGTATATTGTAAATATTGTCTGATATGTGTTTAAATTACAAAATGTAGTTAGTGCAATTTATAACGAATATTAATAATACAAATAAAACGAAACATTGTAGTTAATCCACTAGTATTTCCATAAATCATATCGAATCAAATGCATTTATAAAATAACAGGAAACAGGTATTTTACAGAAAATTTATAAATAGATTTTAATTTATAACTTTTAAATAACCATAAAATATTTCTTTTCATAATTCTTTACAGTTATTCACGAGAAATTATTATGCATAACTATTGTTTCAAAGCTGAAATATTCCATTTAATTAAAAATTTATTATAGAATATTAATAAAACTTTTATTTAATGTAAAATAACACAATTCTAAATCTCTTTAATTAATTGTTAACACTGTTCTTAAAAACTGTTCCCAATAATTATCACGAAAATGATTCATTCATTTAATTATAAGCATACTGATTTTAATCTAAATTTTTCAATTTAATATTTGATAATTTTAAATAAATGTTTTTGGAAAGTTTAATTAGATCACTAAAACATAAAACTGAAAATATTTCCTTTGAATTAAAAAAAAAATTCATAAAATTCATAAATTATCAACTGTTATATTTTTTTGCGAAATGGACAAAACCAAGTTTAATTCAAAGAATTTTTTTTTGAAGGGTTAATAAGTGATTACTTTAAAAAAAGAGAGAGAATTCATTGCCCAATCATGGAAAATATCCAAAACAAATGACGATGCACTGTTTCCAATCTGCATTTAAACTAACTACAGAAAACGGAAAAAAGGAATAACACAAAAATTGACAGTACGAATAATGAAACGGAAAAGTAATGATAGGAGCAAATAACTAAGACTTGCACAAAAAGTACACAGCAACAGAAGAAAAAAGTGAAGAAGAACAAGGAAGAACGCTTGGATTCCGGAGTCTTATTTCAAAGTTATTGTAATTTATTCTAACGGAGACCCATATTATAAGAGAGAGAAATGGAAAATTCAAAAATCTATTTTCTTTGCGAGTCAAGTCAGAGCAGCTCCAGTTCATTATGTGAAAATATAACCACTATCAAAAAAGGCCGAAAGATGAGTTATTGTAGAATTCATTAAGCATGTTCCCAATGACAGTCTTTGAAAGAACATGCATGTATAATTCATGAAGTTCTGTTTTGCATTTTATTTTCTTCATTGCCTTATAGTTTCCGTACTTAAAAACTCTTTCGAATTGACGGTAAAAAACAAGCTATATGACAATTTAAATTACAGTCAGATCTTTCCCATCGCCGATGACCTTAACGGTAACGCAACCATTCACTGCTGTGATTCGTTAGTTATATTCGGTTTTTTATAACAAATATAATTGTAAAGATACATTGTCAGCAAAATGAAAGTTATCTAATTCGCATTCTAAAATTATGTTTCTGAAAATGCTTTTATTAGTGATTTATTCATATCATTTATAAAACTATTCTAAAAAGATGGTTTTCACGTCTCTAACCTTTTATTTTAAAATATTAATATAATGAGAATAGTTAGCCCTGCCTTTCTTCTTCAATGGATCGACAGCCCCATGGTGGGCCAAAGCCTTCTGATTACTGGCAGATTCCGAAACATGAAATGGTGTATTTTTTCCTTATCTAAGGGATAGGATTGTCCTCCCTACGCTCAACGCTGTACAGTTATGCTAGACGGAGATCTACTGTTTACAGTGATAAGATCCCCTGGCCCAGTTAGTTCTTTATTATATATTAATATAAATATAATTGTAATCGTGATGTGGTTACTTTTTATAGAATGTTCTACAATAAAAAAGTTTTCATTTTTTTTCATATAAGCAGTAATTTTCTTTCTTTCCTTTTCATACATTTTACAATCAAAGTATGTTTAAATTCTGAAAGATTAGCGTATCTTAATATATTTTCGAGAATTTTAGTTAATTAACTTAATGTGTAAATTAAAATTATCCTTGGTGTACACAATGTTATTATTTATTTAATTTTGAAGAAATTTTTATATAAATAAAATTATCCTTATATATATGATAATTAGATTTAATTAATATTCTTTAATCTGTCATAAATTATAATTTGTATGAAATTATGTACGATTTAAAGAATTGATTGGATAAATCCCTTATTTACAGAAAAGTGATACTATTAATACTTTAAACGTGAATCAAACCATATTTTTTATACATGTGGTTGCTGTCGTTATTGTTTCTTAACCCACTTGGTGAACAGCAACATCTAGACCAAATAAATCTCTCTCCACAAAATTCTTAAACCGACGAGTCGTGATAAAGGGTAAAAAATGCAGCATCTTTTTGTCCTTGACCTTGCAACACAAAGAAATGGGGCAGCCAATGACAGAAGTATGACTTTATCCTATCCGGATGTACCCCCAGGCACTGAGTACCCATTTTAGTCGCCTTTTACGATATACACGAACTACAGTAATTCTATCCCAGGCCGACAAGGGTTTTCTTCATACATTATATAATGTCTAAAAATGTATGTTTTTCTTCACATGTATAATATTCTCAAATATAATTTTAAATTTGTATTTAAAATATATTTAAAAAATATTTTATTTAATTAATACTTTTAATCAGAATTATATTATTCACGTGTATAATTTCACATATATTCAAATAATATAAAAAAATATTTATTAAAAAAAAATTGCTTTTAATATTTTCAATTTACAACAAGCCAGTTTCTACAATGAAATATACCTTTTCCAGGATAAAAATTACACCATCCCTCTGATATAACTTTCTCTAGAACAAGAACAAAAAAATTTTACACTACAATGCGAAAACAACAAAATTGCTCTGTTTATCTTCTTTTTTTTTAAATCCATACATCAGCATTTTTTTTTTCATCGTGATTCGCCTATTTTAAAAACTCTTTTTTCCCCCTATCATAACACGAGATTATCAAAAGATGAAACTCGTCGACTGCTTCGGATATCTCCCATTAGATAATACATTGTCCAAGAATGCCCCGGATAGCTCGGTGAGCCTTGTCAAAAGAGATTACCGGAAGAAGTAAAATAAAAAACTGTGTATTTTCTTGATACTTTTATGTTTCCAAAAGCTTTAGTAAATGGACTTTATTTCTGTGCATTTTTCTCTCCCTTTTTATTTTCTTTTTCCTTGTGGTGGCTTCGATAACTTTTCGAAACGTGACGATCAAAAAGAAGGAAAAAAAAAATGAAAATATTGGAAAAGTTAGATACATTTTTTTTTTGTTTTTCAATTCCTACTATTAGTTCGCACACTCGCTATGTATATCTTGTTCAAATTTTTAATCGTTAATAAAATACTTTTTAGTGATCCACTCAAGTTCAAATACATTTTTTTAAACTTGTAGTCGATGACAATTGATGTTAATACAATTTTTTCAAATATTAAATTCATTAATTAAATTTAAATAATTAATTTTAGATTTTTTTAGACTGAAGTTGCATGTATCTACCAATAGATGGCGCCAGATGTAAGAGAAAAATTTCAACTTTACTTATAAAGAACTTTCTGCAATAGAGTGAAAATAAATTATAGTTTTAAAAAAACACACTAAAAACACGCTTTTACAGTTAATCAAACAAAAAAGTAAAAAATAATTGTTATAAGAATAAAACTACTGACATGAAAATTAATGCCACTGTTCTAAAAGCGTGGGGTGCTCGATGTCAATTGTTATAATTTTTCACTAGTTTCATTCCGAAATGCAGAGTTAGTTTAAAAATGTCATACAAAGCACCCCACGCTTCTAGAACAATGACATTAAATTTCTGGTCAGTAATTTTATTCTTATGTTACAATTATATTTTACTTTGATTAACTCTAAGATCGTGTTTTTTAGTGTTTTTAAACTATAATGTTTAAATGAGGTCCCGGTACGGAGGACTGAAACTATAGTTCTTACAATAATTTAATTGTGAGTAAAACAAAGGCAAAATGGGAATACGTCGAGCCAGCCAGGATTCGAGCAGGGAATCTCCTGATTCGTAATCAGGCGCGTTATCCGTTGTGCCATTGTCCCACCTGCGTTTGAATGTCTTAGGTACTTTCATTCTACATGGGTTAAATTGCTCTTCATAAGTTAAAATAAAATCACTATTCCTGGCGTTCCTAATCATGACGAGATAATAAACTTATCAAAACATTTTATTGTCGTCGGTCCTTGATAAGTCTACAACGTTTAAATTAAATCTGATCGCTTACAGTAGGGCAAAATCGTGTCCAAAGAGACAGTTACAAACAAACAAACATACAGATGAAACTAATAAAAGCGTATTAAAAAAGGAGATTTTTAAAGAATTTGGATTACCAACATTTTAAATATCCATGAATATTTTATAATTAAAAAAAATATTGTAGCGAGAAAATTGATTTGGTTTGTCTTTCTAATGCAATTTTGTGCACATTTTAGGCTAATTAGATCGGGACCTACTGTTTAATGTGGAATCCGAACCACTCTGGAACATCCATGCCACCGCCAGGTTTCAAAGCAAGAGCGCTACCCAATTGACCATGTGGCCGTAATAATTTGTTGAGTAATTATATCTATATAAATAAATGAAACATAAATTATGAATTTTTATGAAAAATACTTAAGAAGGAGACTACTTAAACAAGAATTATAAAAAAAGCACTTCATCCTGTCTGACATCATAAGCAATAATACAAAATAAGCTTTAAGATAATTAACATGAAGTAAATATATTAAATGTTCTTCCGTATTCTTAGAACATAATAACTTTTTCTTTTGTAATACAAGAAAAGTTTGACAAAATTAATATGAATACTTAAAACCTATTTCTTTAATAGTAATAAAATTATAATAAAATAAATAAATAATACTCAAAGCATATTTCTTTTTGCAAAGTTTTATTCAAAATAAAAAAAAAGCTCCACAACTAAATCGGCACCACAAAAACTTCGAATCCACATTCCGCCATCGACTTTTGCTGGCGATCAATGAGGACATCCAATGAGATAAAACCCCGTACGAATTATTTTGAATAAAAGTTCGTTTAAATGGCGGGATGGGGTAGGCGAGACGTTACCCAGCAGAATGCTGCCCAATCAGAATTGAAGATACCATTCTTTCCTTATCCACCCCGTTCAGCGAATCCGCCTGGATGCATTTCTGTCGATTTCCAGAACGGAATTTTCAATGTTGCGTGACTGCAGCCGAATGTCCCGATGTCTTCCCGCAACTAAAATCCGATTCCTTCTGCACAAGTTAACCCCTAACTTCCGTGCAGGAGCAAGCAATTCCAGAAAGCGATGGATGTCAATACTTAGTATAACGCGCTGTCTTTGCCATTTCCGTTTTGACTTTTTCGAATCGAAGAACGCCTCCCTAACTATCTTCGTTACATGTATGGGGGCTGATATGTTTTGGATCTGGTGGGGAAAAGTTTTAATTTGACAGCATAAGTTATGCAAGTCGGAATTCTTCAGCTTCGACCGGTGTGGATTGGCGGAACAATTAGATTCCTGAATTTCAAACTGGGGCGTTGTTTGCAGGAATTATGCAGAAGGAAAATCTATATTGCATTTCATAAATGTTAATATGTTAAATATGTTTCAGTTTGACTGATTTAAATTGGAATTTCTCATATATATATTTTGTTTAAAACAGAAAACAAAAACATAATTTATTTAGTTACATGTGTTTCACTATTGAAAATCGAATTTATATATATATATATATATATAAGTGTGTGTGTGTGCATGGGGTATTTTGTACGTTTTAATATACCTTAAAAACTATAATATTTTTAAGGCTTTACTTTCAGGATTCTTTTTCTGAATTCATTATTCCGTTTCCAATATATACTTGTGAATAAAAAATTTATTTATTTTTATTTATTAATTTTATTAAATATAAATTTAAAATTACATTTGACAATATCGTGCATGTGAAGGAAAATATGTATATTTTTATACATGGATAGGATATTTTTTACATTTATATAATGTGTAAAAAAATATGTTTAGCTTCACATGTATAATATTCTCAAACATAATTCTTTTTAGAATAGTTTTTTAAATTATACGAACAAATCAAATATATATACTATTAAAAGCATTTTGGAAACATAATTTTTGAATGTACATCATTTGTGTAGTTAATGTTCGTTTTGCTGACAGCGTATCTTTACAAATATATTTGTTATAAAAAGTCGAATATAACTAACGCATCACAACAGCGACTGGTTGCGTTACCGTGAAAGTTATCGGCGATGCGAAAGATCTGACTGTTATTAAAATTGTCATATAGTTTGCTTTTTTTACCATCAATTCGAAAGACTTATTAACTACGGAAAATGTAGAAGGCAATGAAGAGAATAAAATGCAAAACCGAACTTCAAGAATTATACATGCATGTTCTTCCGAAGACTGTCAGTGGTACATGCTTAATGAATTCCACAATAACTTATCTTTCGGCGTTTTTCGATGGTGGTTGTTTTTTTCACATAATGAACTGAAGCTGCTCTGACTCGACTCAGAAAGAAAATGGATTTTTGAATTTTTCATTTCTCTGTCTTGTAATATGGGTCTCCGTTGGAATAAATTACAATAAGACTCCGGAATCCAAGCGTTCTTCCTTCTTCAAATTTTTTTCTTCTGTTACTGTCTACTTTTTTGTGCAAGTCTTAGTTATTTGCTGCTATCATTACTTTTCCGTTTCATTATTCCTTCTGTCAATTTCTCTGTTATTCCTTTTTTTCCGTTTTCTATAGTTAGTTTAAATGTAGATTGAAAACCGCGCATCGCCATTTGTTATGGATATTTTCCATGATAGGGTAATGCATTCTCTTTCTTTTTTTAAAGTCATCACTTATTAACCCTTTAAAAAAAATTGATTTTTTGAATTAAACTTGGTTTAATTTATTTTCCAATATATATATAGTAATTGAGATTTTATTAACTTTCATTTCAAATATTTATAGTTTTTTTGATTTAGTTAAACTTTTCAAAAACGTTTCACTAAAGTTATATAAATTGCTATATATATAACGATAACTTAGTTATAATAATATATTTTCTTTAATTAAATAAATATTAACATTATGTAAATCAATTTAGAGAATTTTAAAGTACGCACTAATTTAATAAACTAAAATGCTCTAAAATATATTAAGATTCTCTGATCTTTCAGAGTTTAAAAATAGTTTGAATAGATTATAATATATAAAAAGAAAATAAATAAAATTACTGCATTTATGTAAAAAAATGAAAACTTTTTTTGTTGTAGAACAATCTATAAAAAGTAACTGGATCATGATTAAAATTAAATTTATATTAATGCATACTAAATCAATAACTATGTTTCATGACCGAGTTACCAGCGCTCTGGGGCTCGGTACCATTCCAGTTTCGAGACCCAACGATTTCATAGATGATTGAGGTGGTTCGGAATCCATTCTAAACGGCAGGTCTCGATCTAACATGTTTGTACAACGCAGGGCTGACACACCTATCCCTTAAAAAAGAAAAAAAAAGAATGTCATGTTTGGAAATATGTCAGAAGACATTGGCCCACCATGAGGCTGTCGCGCCATTAAAGAAGACAGAAAGTGCTAACTATTCTCACTTTTCAGAATAGTTTCATAAATTATACGCATAAATCACTAATAAAAGCTTTTTTGGTAACATAATTTTAGAATGCGCTTCAATTGTTTAGTTAAAGTTCGTTCTGCTGACAGTGTATCTTTACAAATATATTTGTTATAAAATGCAGAATATAACTAACGTATCAAATAAGTGAATGGTTGCAATGAAAGTAATAGGCGATGCGAAAGATCTGAATGTTATTTAAATTGTCATATAGTTTGTTTTTTTACCGTCAATTCGGAAGAGTTTTTAACTACAGAAAATATATAAGGCAATGAAGAGAATAAAATGCAAAACTGAGCTTCATGAATTATACATACATGTTCTTTCAAAGACTGTCACTGGTATATGCTTAATGAATTCTACAATAACTCATCTTTCGGCGTTTTCGATGGTGGTTATTTTTTCACATAATGAACTGAAGCTGCCCTGACTTGACTCACGAAAGAAAATAGATTTTTGAATTTTTCATTTCTCTCTCTTATAATATGGGTCTCCTTCGGAGTAAATTACAATAACTTTGAAATGAGATTCCGGAATCCAAGCGGTCTTCCTTCTTCTTCTTCACTTTTTTTTTTGTTGTTGCTCTGTCTGCTTTTTCTACAAGTCTTAGTTATTTGCTGCTATCATTACTTTTCCATTTCATTATTCGTACTGTCAATTTCTCTGTTATTCCTTTTTTTCCGTTTGTATAGTTAGTTTAAATGCAGATTGAAAACAGTACATCGTCATTTGGTATGGATATTTTCCACGATTGGGCAATGAATTCTTTCTTTTTCTTTTAAAGTCATCACTTATAAGCCCTTCAAAAAAAAAAAAAAATTGATTTCCTGAATTAAACTTGGTTTTGTTTATTTCTCAAAAAAATATAGCAGCTGTTAATTTATGAACCTTATTTAAAATAATTTTTTTTAATTAAAAAAAAAATATTTTTTTAGTTTTTGGTTTTCTTGTTTTAATTAAACTCTTAAAAAACAATTAATTTAAATCATCAAATATTAAATTAAAAATTTTAAATTAAAATTAGTATGCTTATAATTAAATGAATGAATCATTTGCGTGATATTTATTGGAAAGAGTGTTAAGTCATTTAATTAAATTATTCTAGAAATGTGGTTCTTCATTTTTAAAAAGCGTAAGTTTATTAATTTCTTTTTATTTTGGAAATACCATTTTCTAAAATGTTCCTTGTAAATAGAAGGAATCATGCTTTCATCAAAATATATATAGATATGTTGTCCATTTGTATCCACAATACTCAAAATTCAACCACCAGGTAATTTGTTACAATATTTATCAATTTATTGTAGTTGCAAAGCAATGTCTACAGGGAAAATATTTTTTTTTACTTATTACCTATCTACAGTCTCTAACACGGCTCCATGACTTGAGTTAATATTACAAAATTCAACAAATGTTTATATAAGCAGTATATAACAATTTTTTTTTCCTGTGAAATATGCTTAGCAGTATGATAAGGAAATTTCTATATAAATTCAAAGCACATACCTGTTACCATATACAATGAAATTTCTGTTCCTGAGAATAACAAAATTATAGTAGTGTTTTTTTGGTCATTTATTCAAAAAACATGTACTTAAGTGATTATAATGTTTCGAAGTATTCGAAGAAGTTATAAATGGCCAAATAGTACCAGATGAATGGAGTGAAACACTGAAATGTTTGCATGAATAACCATTTTAACGGTCATATTGTATCTAGCTGCGTGTAAAATCCCTGATCAGCTTCCTCTTTATCTCCCAAATGCTTCCAATTCTACGCAGTTGGTGATATTTGAGAAATTAATTCATCATTTCAATACGGGGACCCATTTTAATCGATTTTCCACCTTAAACGGACATCTGACAAATCTGAGCAATTCTAATTTAGATGTAAACGACGTCCTTACATCGACATGGCCAAAATGAATATTCCTAGCTGGCACTAATGGGTGGGCATTTCTCATAACCTGGCTGTTGGAAATCAAGACGGAATGGACCTTCGCTTAGCTGAATCTAGATTACTGGAGTTTGAGAACCAATCCTGAGCAAGGACGTTTGACATCAGCAAATCCCATTACCTTCTATCATGAGAGTCGGATTGTTGGAGGAGGAAGTTTTGGTACCTATCGCACGTTGGCTGAGAACGTACGGAACTCAGATGTCAAACGTGCCTTATGAACCTGGTCTATTAAGTAGAAACTGAGTTCAGAGACTGTCTCTTAATTAATAAGCGCAGATCCGATGGGTAATAATTAACAATGCAAATGTATCAGATATATATGTAGCTGGCTTACTATTGTGAGAAGTGGAATAGGTGGTTAATTGCGAGATATCGAATAGGTGGGAAATTGTGAGAAATTATTTAGATATGAATGAATTTCAGTCAGTTACATTAATTGGTTGATATGAATTGTGTAAAGTCTGCAATGCAATCGCAGTAATTAGCAAGCAAGACTTGTATATTTTTCATTGAAATTCTCATGACATCTTATGTTTTTTTGTCATATTTTATATAGAAAATAATTGTTTTATATATGTAAATATATTATAATTTTAATGTAATAATTTAAAATAGGCAAAGCTATAATTTAAAATATAAATTATTATTTTTTTTAATAATTTAAAATATAAATTTTTATTTTATATATTTTGATGATTCCATATTTAAAGAAAATAATAAATGTACATATAATAACATTTTAGTTCCATTAAAGTGATTAAAGTATTTACATAAAGTTACATATTATGAATGTTAGAAATCCAATTAACTTTAAAAATAAGAAATAATTCATTAATATTTTTTTATTGAATTTCTTTGAGCGATTTTCGCCAAAACGACATTATTCTTTTTTCTTTTTACATAAAGACTTTTACCGTTTAAGTATTTCTTAAAATCTTAAGAAACAACAAATAGTTTTGGGAAGGAAAACACTAAGAATGTATTGACAAGAATGCATTGCTATAACATAATTGTATGACAGGCATATCTAAACAATTGAAATACACAAACCAGAGAATTAAAACGACTGTCAACAGTAAATCTCATTACGTTCAATCATGGATGCTGAATTATTGAACAAGGAAGTTAGGCTACCTACCACATATTGACTGAGAATGTACAGTATCTTAGGAACTGGGTTGAGATGTGAAATCCACCTTGTTTGCTGGGTCCATTAAATGTTAACCAAGTTCAGAAACCGTCTTTCTACTTATACTCACACATTAGATGGGCAGTAATTAACAATGCAAACGTTTCACAGATTCATAGCTCGCATACTAATGTGAGAATTGGAGCAGGTAGCAGAGATTGCTTAACTAGTAATGAAATCTTGTCCTTGAACCAGTTGGCTGTTGTAGATTATGTGAAATCAGTAATTGATGTGTAGTTTTTGTTGCTTTTATAGAATTTGCTATATTTTATGTTGTCTTTAAGATTGAAATTTCTAATTAAATATTTTACAAAGCATAAAAATGATAAAAAGTTTTTTTTCAATTAATTTTACATGATCAAGATATACTGCACGGGGGCCTGATGGCCGAGTGGCTAACTCTTTGGCTCTCGGTACCACAGGTTTCGGGTTCGGGTCCCGGCTTTGCCATGGATGTTTGTAGTGGTTCTGAATCCATTTTAAACTGTAGGTCCCGGTCTAATATGATCGTAGAGTGTCGTGGGGGCTTTTCTTCAAGTTACACGTGACCTTTCGTAATGCTAATTGAGTAACATCAGTGCAGCCCTTATGGCCTAAAAAATCACGGTCTAAGTGTTTTCCAGTTACATTAGAAAAAAAAAGATATACTGTATACATTCATATAAATTCAATCCAAATAAGTGGAAAAATATTTTGATCTACTGAAAATTGTATTTTTCTTTACTTAAATCTTTTTCTTACTTTCCATTATTCGTTTTTGTTATCTAAAATATAGACAATATTTTTACTTACAATAAATGTATGTGACTAAAAGTTTCATGACATTAATTACTTAATTGTCAATATTTTATGCTTAGATAAATTACTAAGGATCGAATATTACTAGTCCCGAGCATGGATGTTTAATATCAACCAATAACTTCTCACATGATAGTCATTGTTGAACCAGGATAATCGAATAAATACATACGTAGGATGAGAGGGGATGGAATTAAGATCTGAATCGTGACTTGAACTGTACCAATTAAATAGCACCGTTCACATAGTATCTCTTAGTTAATAAGCATATATTCGATATGTACTAAGTAATTAGTCATGGAAATATATCACAGGTTCATAGCTAGCCTACTCATATGGAAAATAAAACAAGCTATTAACTATTTAATTACAAATACATTATAATCTTATATTAATGAGTTTGTAAGAATTTCCTTAAATCAATACCTACATTATATATTCTATCTTTTTTCTTTTTTAAAAAAAAATCTTTCTTTTTAAGGGAACAGATTTTCTTTGCATTGACGTCCAATAATGGCTTTCATGTTGCAAAATACTCTTATTCTAATTTATATGATATCTGTACTCAAAAATATATTCTTGTAACTTTTGTATTCAAAATTTTTGAACTTCCATAAGAAGCAATGAAATAATAAAAATGTTTGCTTTAAAGCAGAACTTACATCTGCATTTATCTCCTAAAATTTTGAATTATTTCCATAAAATTGGATAGATGGAGTATTTATGATCTTTCGTAACTTATAAACTATATCCTCTAACTTCATTCTAAGAATTTTTTTATTTCTTCACATCATTAAACACATACTTGAGAAAAAAACGTTTAGAATAAAAATAAAAACTTCAAGAGATCATTAATGACAATCAAAAGATTGAAAATAAATAATATTGAATAATAAATAATTAAATATTACTTAATTACTTCCATTTTATTCTGTATTATATATTGCATTTTATGAAATATTTATTTCTGCTCCCAATTTTTATTAAATAATTATTAAATAACTTGTTAATCTTTAATCTTGAATCATCTTATAAATTAAATAATAATACTTTTTTATTTAACAATAGCGAAATTATCAGTTATTTCAAATTTAAAGAGTACGACAAATATTACTTATGAAAAATAACGCTACGCATAATGTGCAAAATTCTGCATTGATACATTTCAATTTACATATTTAATATACCTATGTATCTGTACCGGAATTTACTGCATCTGTTATGTGTACCTGTTGAATTATCCGAATGCAGTATTAGTTACGTCATTTATTTAATTGTCAATTCCCAAATCAGGATTCATTCTATCAAATGCGTCCCAAGCTGATGCTTCAGTAATCCATGAAATATTAATTTATGATTTCAATGAATGGAATAAGTTTATTCGTTTCCATATCTGAAACGATCACTCGATAAATCTGACCAATCACAATTACCATGTGAATGGCGTTCATTCCAAAATGAACATATATGACCAGTATTAATGAAAGCCATTTCTCAAAATTTTGCTATTAGAAATCTTGACTCGATAAGTCTTTACTAATCCGAAACTCGATTAAGGAAATTCAGGTATCAATCTGGAAAACACTTTCAGTTTGGTGACTTCTGGTACAGTAGATCGCGTTAAAACTTCTATGATTGATCATAATGGAATCAGATAGTCATTTGTGACACTTTGAACTCCAATTGAAAATGGTTCAAAATGCGTTGAAATCTATTTGAGATTGGCATCATTAATTTAATCTCATTGGTTAATCATTTCGGATACAGACTTGGAGATACTCTCTTCGCCGTTGTCATATATCCAATTCAGTATTATATTATGAATCATGGTGGCATGAATTCCCATGTTGTTTTGCACATTTATAACAAAAAAATAAATAAATGAGGGTAGTACACTCTAGATAAATATATAAAATTAAAGATACTTCTTATTTATTATATGCATTAAACGATGTAATATATTCATATTAAAAACAATTCAAATACAGTGGTAATTGTTATTAGTGTCACTATTAAGATGATGCGAAGATGTGCACGAAAAGATGTGCAACACAATTTGTTTCATCAAAAACTATCTTTAGTTATTGCTTTCACATTTTTATAAAGAATTGGTTAATTTGTATAAAGAAGTAAATTACATTTATTATTATTGAAATTGTTGATAGCATAATTTCCATACATGTAAACATTATTTTGCTTCAGATGGAACAACATTATCTTTCATATGATGAAGCATTTTATGTATGTCGTAGCAAAAGTTTTAATAATGTAAATTGAAACTATATCCAACATATACTAGCATTTGTAATTAATTTGTTAATTTTTTTTTGTATTGCTTCCTTTTTAAAGTAAATTATTTTCTGAAAAAATGTGTTAATGTTGAATTCTTTCATAATTATTATTTTTGAATGTTTAATTATAAAAACAAAATTATAGAAATGATATATTTTTTATTTAATTTTAGAAAAATGGATAAAACAGTGCAATTTTAGATTTTCAACAAACAATTTTAGAGAACTAACTATATCCATGATAGACGTATTAATGTTGGAAAATGAAAAGTTAGAAACATGGAAACCATCTTTTTATAATAACTTTATAAATTATACGAATAGATCTCAAACAAAAGCATTCTTTAAATCATCATTTTAGAATGTGCATCATTTGCTTAGTTAATATTCGTTTTGATGAAAGTGTATTTTTACAAATATGTTTGTTATAAAAAGCCGATTATTACGAATCAATGATGTGGATCGTTGCGTTACCGTGACAGTTACCTGAGTGTTATTTAAATTGTCATAATAGAGAATTTTTGCATACCGTACGTTAGTTACCATAGGACGTCCGTTAGCTTTTTCTCCCTAGCGCGCATGCTCTTAGGAAACATTATTACAGATACGCATGCGCGCTAGGGAGAAAAAGCTAACGGACGAATAAAATGCAAAACCGAACTTCATGAATTATACATGCATGTTCTTTCAAAGACTGTTACTGGTATAAGCTTAATGAATTCTGCAATAACTCATCTTTCGGCGTTTTTCGGTGGTGGTTATTTTTTCACATAATGAACTGAAAGATGCTCTGACTTGTCTCGGAGAGAAAATAGATTTTTAAATTTTTCATTTCTCTCTCTTGTAATATGGGTCTCCGTCGGAATAATTTGCAATAACTTAGAAATGAGACCCCGGAATCCAAGCGTTCTTCCTCTTCTTCTTCACTTTCTTTTTTTTCTGTTGCTGTCTACTTTTTGTGCAAGTCTTAGTTATTTTGCTGCTATCATTACTTTTCTGTTTCATTATTCGTACTGTCAATTGCTCTGTGATTCCTTTTTTCCGTTTTCTACAGTTAGTTTAAATGCAGATTGAAAACAGTGCAACGTCATTTGTTATGGATATTTTCCATGATATGTTCTATGAATTCTCTCTCTTTTTTAAAGTCATCACTTATTAACCCTTCGACAAAAAAAAAAAATTATGCTTTGAATTAAACTTGATTTTGTTTATTTTGCAAAAAAAATATAGCGGTTGATAATTTATGAACTTTATTTAAAATATATATATTTTTTTAATTTAAATGAAATATTTTCAGTTTTATATTTAAGAGGTATAACAAAACTTATCAAAAATAATTTCAATTTATTATTTGACAATTAAAAAATATTTAATATAAATTATCAAATATTAAATTGAAATATTTAGATTAAAATCAGTAGTATTAAAATTAAATTAATGACTAATTTTCCTGATATATATTGGAAAAAGCGTTTGAATAATTTAATTAAATTATTCTAGAAATGTGTTATTTTAACTTTACAGGAAAATACATCTTCATTTTTTTAATGCTTTCTATTCTATTATTATTGGCAAAATTGATGAAACAATAGAATACTTTGTTTCATTTGTATTATTAACATTCATAACGCTCATTAACATTCGTTGTAATTTAAACGCATATCTGAATATATTTCACGATATAGCATTTTAAAGTAAAGAAAAATATATTTCAAAAATACTAAATAAATGAGTTCATCTACATGAAAACTTCTGTTATTACTTCATGCAATACATTAAATTTATTGGAAAAAGAAATAAATGACAATAAAAATATACTGGTGATGTCTGTACAATTTCCCATTTTAAAGAGGGAAAAAATAATTATAGCACATTTTTAATGTACTTAACAGTATTAACACCAAAGTTAACTGAATCTCTACTTCACTTCAAACCACATCCAAAAAAGGCGGTAAGTAAATAAATTTGTTCTGCCTAATAGCTAACTTAGAATGCAGATGTTTCATTTTAATAATTGGCAGAGGTGGCCTACGTTGTTGTTCATTAGGAGGATTGTCGCCTTTCTGAATTGCAGGCGCCAACTTGAGGACTAATGGGATTAGTAAAAGCCCGAGGTTACAGATCTTTCAGTAATGATTCAGGCATAATGAAATTTACACTTCTAATGTTTCATTGAAGAGTTAAGAAACTTTTTTTTTTCCTTGCGTAGGTGCAGCAAGGTGCATTATTAGTAATTTAAAAGATGTTAAATGAATCACTAGAGGTTTGCTCTATTTTATTTCGAATTGTTAATTTAAAATACTAAATGGAAATCTTCACTCATTATGAATAGATGGCAGATTTGATAATGCTACATGCTCTTCCTAAAAATGGGATTTATTTTTCTTAAAGATAGTGTCTTGAGAAAAATTATTGATCATAAGAACACATACAAAAATATTTACTTAAATGAAACTGGCATTAGTATAAATGTCAAAATATGTGTGCGAGGAACTTCTAGACTGAAATATTATTTTTTTAAAAAACAATTGGTGAATTTTTCATAAATTACATTGTTTTGAAATTTTTATGTAGGAATAGTTATTAGCAAATTTAAATTTTTTTGTTTTAATTAAGTAATTTCATATTTCGAGGTTTAAAAAATTACGAAAATATAAATGTTTGCAATGTACTTGTTTATAAAGTCTCCATTTGTTTACTTCTCCATTAGAATAAAGGAATAAAATTAATAATGATATATTCATATCATTTAGGTAAGGTTGAATAAAACTAACAATGATATATTGATATCATATGGGTATGATTGAATAAAATTAAAGTTTATTTTATCTAAATATTTTTCTAATGTTATTAAAACTTATTTTCCAAAAAAAAATAAGCTAATGATATCTGAACTAAAATATATAATTAAAATTGAATCTATTTCTAAAATAATGAAGCACGTTAACAGATTCTTCCAAAATTTTCATTTTTCAAAAATTAAAAAAAAAAAAAAAATTTTTTTTTAAGTATGTGCATAAATTTGTATGTATATAAAAGCCATTAAAATATACATAAAGTAGAAACTTGCTCATGCGTTTATTAAATTGTTTCACAATTTTGTTTTGGGAACACAGTATTCTAACATGTTCCCTGTATAATAAGAGAAAAGAGACATGCTTTCTTCAAAGTATATAAGGACATATTGTCCATTTGTTTTCACAGTATTCAAAAAACAAACAGCAGGCAATTTGTGGTAATTGGAGTTGCAAAGCAATGTCTCAAGCACACGCTAAATTTGTGAATATATATATTTACTTATTAGATACCTACGGCTCTAACACTACTTCATGACTTAAGTTAATATTACAAAATTCAACAAATGTTTATATAAACAGTATATTACAAAAATATGTTTTTCTTGTGAAATTTTTTTAGCAGTATGATAAGAAAATTTCTATTGAAATTCAAAGCACATAGCTATTAAAGTGAAAAAAAATAATGTTGGCACTTATATTCAAGGACATTTTAACGCTTCAGAATAACAAAATTATAGTAATGCATTTTTGGTCACTTAATCAGAAACATGTAAGTACGTGATTATAATGTTTCGAATTTTTCGAAGAAGTTATAAATGACCAAATAGTACCAAATGAATGAAGCGAAACACCGAAATGTTTGTACGAATAATCATTTTAAATGCCATATTGTATTTAGCTGCGTGTGAAATCCCTGATCAGCTTCCTCTTTATCTCCCAAATGCTTCCAATTCTACGAAGTTGGTGATATTTGAGAAATTAATTCATCATTTCAACACGGGGACCCATTTTAATCGATTTTCCACCTTAAACGATCATTTGACAAATCTGAGCAATTCTAATTTAGATGTAAATGACGTCCATGCATCGACATGGCCAAAATGAATATTCCTAGCTGGCACCAATGGGCAGGCATATCTCATAACCTGGCTGTTGGAAATCAAGACTGAATGGACCTTCGCGTAGCTGAATCTAAATTACTGGTATTTGGGAACCAGTCCCGAGCATGGACGTTTGACATCAGGAAATCCCATTACCTTCTATCATGAGAGTCGAATTGTTGGAGGAGGAAGCTTTGGTACCTATCACAACGTCGACTGAGAACGTACGGAACTCGGATGTGAAATATGCCTTATGAACACGGTCTATTAAATAGAAACTGAGTTCAGAGACTGTCTCTTAGTTAATAATTGCAGATCCGATGGGTAATATCTAACTATGCAAATGTATCACAGATATACAGCTGGCTTATTAGTGTGAGAATTAGAATAAGTTGGGAATTGCGAGAAACGGAATAGATGTGGAATTATGAGAAATTATTTAGATATTAATGAATTTCAGTCAGTAACATTAATTGGTTGATATGAATGACGTAAAGTCTGTAATGCAATCGCAGTAATCGGCAAGTAAGTCATGTGTATTTTGCATTGAAGTCTTATGCTTTTCAAATTTTATACAGAATATTCTTGTTTTATGAATTGGGTTGATATACGAAATTCACCTCGTTAGCTGGGTCTATTAAATTTAAACCAAGTTCAGATACTGTGTTTCTACTAATACTCGCACATCAGATTGGTAGTAATTAACAATGTAAACGTTCAGAGATTAATAGCACGTGTACTACTGTGAGAATTGGAGCAGGCTGGGGAAATTGCTTAGCTGGTCTTGTCTGATATATTAGTTGCCTGAAGCAGATTATGTGAAATCAGTAATTATGTGTAGTTAATTGATGTGTAGCACTATACGTTTTTGTACTTGTAGAACATAGTAGGTGTCAGTAGATTAAAAGGAGCCCAGTGTTACTTTTAATCTACTGACACCTACTACTGTACTTAGTAATGTATCTTTTAGTAAAAACTTGAAAGGGAATTTTATCAAACACGAATAATGCTCGGAGTTTCTGCGTCAATTGTCTCTCGAGAACATCAATAATATTTCACCCTGAGCCCTGGTTATTTACACTAACGGACGCAAATCTGACTCTTGAAGAACAGGTAACGAAATTGTTATGAAGAAAAATACAGGAGAATTCAGATATTGTTTTAGAAACCCGGACCTCAGTATTCCACTCAGAATTAATTGCTATAAGCGAAGCTCTGAGCCTAGCTTTACACTTTAAAGTACCTGATGTTTGGATTCTGACTGATAGTAAGAGCTCAATGCAGTATTTGAAGGATTTGACAAGCATCCTGGACAAATTGAGACAGGATATCGTTTCTAAACTAGTTGTTTTGGACCAGATCGGATCGGTGTGCTTGCAGTGAATTCCATCCCATGTGGGCATCTATGGAAACGAAATTGCTGATCTGCTGCTCGCTAGGAAATGTTGCGAACTTCCCAAAGCTTCTTGTTCCAATCTGTTACCTTTAGAGGTTCATGCCATGACTTTAGCCAGAGCGAATACCGCTTGGAGGTCGCCACCAATTCATGCATGGTACGCCGCTAAATATCCTGGCATGTCCTTACAGTGCTCCTGCTCTAGACCTGCTCAAACGGCTTTAGCTAGACTAAGGACTAGCCACACTGAGAGTTTGACCTTCAATGGAGACGAGAAGACATATACCCTTTGTCATTGTTCGGTCATCGCGTCTCCCTCTCATCTCATCGATTGTATTGGTGCCTCTGCGAGGCAACTGTTGAATGAGGGAAGGACCGTTTACGATCTATTTATGCAACATGATCTACTGGACTTGGTTTAGGATTCTTAATCAAGGGGATAAGCAACAACAACATAAGTTTTTGTTTCAATTATAGTATTTGCAATATTTTATGTGGAAAATAAATCTTCACTCAAAATTAAGACTTATGAAATTCTGTCTGATTTTTTTTTTTAAGATTAAAACTTCTAATTAGAAATATTACAAAGAATGCAAATGTTAAAAAGTGTTTTCCAATTAATTTTACATTATTAAAATATACTGTATAAATTAATATAAATTCAATCCAAGTAAGTGGGAAAATGTTTTGATCTATCGAAAATTTTAGTTTTCTTTACTTAAATATTCTCGCCGTTATACATTTTTGTTATCTAAAATACAATTAATATTTTTGCTAAGAATAAAATTATGTAACTAAAGGTTTCATGACATAAAATCCATTTTACTGTCAATATTCTATGCTTAGATAAGTTACTAAGGATCGTAAATTACCAGTCCTGAGCAAGGATGTTTCATATCAACCAATAACCTCTCACATGATAGTCATTGTTGAACCTGGATAATCGAATAAATGCATACCTAGGATGAGAGGGGATGGAATTAAGATCTGAATCGTGTATTGAACTGTGTCAGTTAAATAGCACCATTCACAGACTATCTCTTAGTTAATAAGCCCTTATGCGATAGGTAAGTAATTAATCACGGAAACATATTGCAGGTTCACAGCTAGCTCACTCATATGAAAGATAAAACAAGTTATTAACCATTAATAAAAAATAAATTATTGTCCTATATTAATGGGTTTGCAGCAATTTTCTTAAATCAATACCTACAATACATACCCTATCTGTTTTTTTTTTTTTTTTTTTAATTTCTTTCTTTCTAAGAAAACAGATTTTTTTGGAAGAGATTTTGATTTGATGTCCAGTAATGCTTTTCATATTGCAAAATATTCTAATTTTCTATTATACGTTATGTATACTCGAAAATATATTCTTGCAACTTTTGAATCCTGAATATTTGAACTTTCATAAGAAACAATGACATAATAAGAAAATTTGTTTTTAGGTTAGGAGCCTTGCACTTTTATAGGCATCTATTTCCTCAAATTTTATACTATTTAGAGATTCTAGATTTAGATGCCATAGAAAAGCTATTATATTCTTTAAAATAAATGCTGACATATTAAATGTAATATACACCATTAGATCTGCATAGGTATTTACTTTAATAAAACCTATTAAAACTGAAAATGCCTTATTTCAGTAATCGAGTAAAAATTAATATTTTCTAGTATATATAAACTAACACGGAAACAAATATTAATACTTCTACGATATCCTTACAACTCGTAGGAAGCATTAAAATATTGAAATTAGAAGTAAAATCCAATGCAGTTGTAGAGTCACATTTTCAATTTTATTTTGTTAACTAATAATTTGACAAAGAATCATATAAAAATTGAAAATAAATAAACATTTCTCTTTGCCATTTTAATTTTTTTTTATACTTCACATCTTTAACTACGTACTTATTTTAACATTGAGCAAAAAAGTTTAGACTAAAAAAAAACTATAACATTTCATTCATTACAATCAAAAGATTGGGAATGAATAAAATTGAATAATAAATAATTGAATAATCTGTAACTACATTCATTTAATTATGCAAAGTATATTGCATTTTATCAATGATTTATTTCGGATGCCAATTTTTATTAAATAATTTGTTAATCTTTAATCTTGAGACAATTTATAAATTAACTAATAATACTTTTTTATTTAACAATAACAAAATTCTGAATTATTTCAAGTTTAAAGAGTATTATAAATCTGATTTATGAAAAACAACGCTACACATAATGTGGAAAATGCTGGATTAATATGTTTCAATTTACATATTTAATATACCTCTGTATCTGTACCAAAATTTACTGAATCAGTTATGTGTACTTGTTGAATTACCCGAATGGAGTATTAGTCACGTCATTTACTTAATTATTAATTTCCAAATCAGGATTCATTCTATCACATGCATCCCAAGCTAAGCTTCAGTAATCCATGAAATATTAATTTATCATTTCAGTGAATGGAATAAGTTTAATCGTTTCCATATCTGAAACGATCATTCGATAAATCTGTCCAATCACAATTATCGTTTAAATGGCATTCATTCCAAAATGAACATCAATGACCAGTATTAATGAAAGCCCTTTCTCAAAATTTTGCCATTAGAAATCTTGACACGATAAGTCTTTACTAAACCGAAACTCGATTAATGAATTTCAGGTATCAATCCAGAAAACTCTTTGAGTTTGGTGAATTCCTGGTCCAGTAGATCGTATTGAAACTTTTATGATTGATGATAATGGAATCAGATAGTCAGTCGCGACACTTGGAACACAAATTGAAAATGGTTCAAAATGCGTTGAAATCTATTTGAGATGGACGTCATTAATTTAATCTATCGTATCAGTCCGGATTCAGATTCAGAGATTATCTCTTCACCATTGTTATATGTCCAATCCGGTATCGTATTATGTCATGAATTCCCATGATGTTTTGCACATTTATAACGAAAAAATAAATAAATGAGGGTAGTACACTCTAGACAACTATATAAAATTAAAGATATTTTTTATTTATTATATGCATTATACAACGTAATACGTACATAATAAAAACAATTCAAATGCAGCGGTAATTGTTATTAGCATCTCTATTGTGTTTTGAAAAAAAATGTGTAATACAATTCCCTTCATTAAAAACTACTTTTAATTATTGATTTCACATTTTCATATGAATTGGTTAATTTGTATAAATAATAAAATCTCTTTTTGTTAGTGAATATATCGATAACATAATTTCGATACATGTAAGCATTATTTGGCTCCAGATTTAACAATATTATCTTTCTTACTATGATAAATCATTTTATGTATGTATTAGAGAAAAGTTTTAATAACAAAATTTCAAAATATATGCAGCATGTATTTTGTTATTTGTTGTTATTATTATTTTTTACATTTCTTCCTTTTTAAAGTGAATTACTTTTTGAAAAATGAGTTAGACATAAATTCTTTTAACACATTTTTTTCCCTTAAAGTTACAAAAACAAAATTATAGAAATAATATTTTTATATATGTTTAATTGTAGAAAAATGGATAAAACAGTGCTGGCGATCATATAATTATGCACGAAATTTTAGATTTTCTGGAACTATTGCACTTGGAAAACAAGGTAAAAAAAAAATTTAGTAGTATTTCATTGCTACATAAATTTTTAAAAAATATATAAAAGTTATATTATTTCTGGTAGCTAAAAATGTTTTATTATCCGTAAGATAAAGGCTATTATTATCTTTACCACACGTAAAAGAGGAGTAAATATCATGATTATAAGTTAAAATGTTTTTGTTGATATGATCTTATACTCTATGTTGCAAAAGGCCTTACAACGCATTCTAATTCTATTTTTAAAGTTATTTATTATTTGTTGCTTTATAAATCTCTTCTTGTAGGAAAAATATCTATTTTTATGTAGTAAGTATATATAGTAGATAGATATGTAGTAAGTATATTTTTTTGAAATTTATCTATATTCATTAGTCTGAAGAAATAGTTGGAGTCCCTGATAATATGTAAATTGATATTTTTTTTTTTGACATTTAAAGTCTGCAGCAATTTCGTGAGTTATAAAATAAAGCAAATTTAATATTTTAAATAAAATAAGTAATTTAAGCATTTCTCTGAAGTGAAAGATTAAAAAATACGAAAGTAAAAAATACTACGAGTTTTGAATTTTATTGAGCATTCTTCTTATATAAATAGGTAATAAAAATCCAATTTTAAAAATTCTATTTTTTAAAGTAAATGATTTGTGTGATAAAAAATTGTAAGAACTCTTTAAAAGCTTTAGAAATATTATGAGAATTGTTATCAAATTTCTTAACAAAAAATAAATATTTCATCAGACAATGAATTTCTATGCTCATCTTTGGGTTTTTAGGTAATAGAGAGTTTTTCCATACCGTACGTTAGTTACCGTAGGACATCCGTTAGATTTTTCTCCGTAGCGCGCATGCTGATAGGAAACATAATTTCCTATGAGCATGCGCGCTAGGGAGAAAAAGCTAACGGACGTCCTACGGTAACTAACGTACGGTATGCAAAAACTCTCTAATAAAACAAGAATCGAACGGTACTTTTCCGTAGTAATATAATTTTAATTTGTTGTAAGAAATTTATTGAAAAATAGATGTAGGATTTTCAAAATATCGAAGATTTAATGCAAATATGACTTTCATATGACTATATATTTTCAATATACTTTTATATTTTATATATGAATGGAATTCTTGTTATAGAATATTATTAATTACTTAATATAATCATAAATCTTTATATAAAAACGTAAGGATATATCTGAATTGCCTTATTTTTTCATATTCACATTATATTTATGATGCTAGCTTCTCAGTTTAAAAGTTATAACTAAGGTTGTAATATCAGTTGAATTTAGAAGTGAATTGTTATCTACTTAAATTTTATCAATTTTTTATATGTAAAATGGGGATTTAATGGTATTAAGGGTGCAATATAGAATAATTTTTGAGTGGTTAACCTATTGAGTGCGTTCTTGTCATTGGGTTTGTGAATAAACATATTTTAGTAAGTATTTTTTGTATTTTGGAAAGGAAAAAAATGCTATGAAAATTTATTAAATGCATAAAAAAATCCTATCCTAATTTAATTTACAAAAATATTATTGAAGTTTATTGAAAATATTAGTTTCTCATTAGTAGCAATAGTAGTTATCCTAGGTTATGAGCTATTTCAAATTTTTACACAGCAATCTCTGCAATCATTTTCAAATTGAGCCCTTACTGAAAAAATGATATTTCCTAAATAAATACATTAAAATCACGTTTACATCGTAGTGATTTAGGTAGGATATAAAATGATATTTATAATAATCATAATAAAAATTTTAAAAAACTGAAATTCTGATTTACTAGTCATGCTTTCCGTGAATACTTAAATGAAGCATTCAAACTAACATTAAGGAAAAGGTAGATGATAGATTTTTTATTGACATCAATGTCACCAATCGTTTTAATGTAATGTAATAGAACATGGGGTTATAAATAAGAACAAACTACAACTATGGAATGTGTTCAATAACTTACAATGCTTCATGCTGATTCTGCTATTATGTCTCTGATGTTCATCCCTCTCTTTAGTACAGAAGAAATAATATAAGAATCAAAATATTTTAAGGTACATTTATAAATTGCATTAGCTCACCGAAATTTTACCTCGCGAAAAAAAAAAAAGGCTGTTAATAGTCCAAATATTAAAAACTCAGCAGAATTCAAGTGTTGTAGAGGTTTGTTCAAACGTAAATTATCCAAAATATCTGAAACGTAATTAGAGATAAAGTCCGAAATCTATTGTAAAATAATTAAAGAAATTGGATTATTAAACATTTATAATTTCCATTTTCAATTTCTTTTTATCAAAAATTCCAAATAATTATTATAAATACAAAAACAAATTAATTGAGTAAATCTATTTGTATAATTAAATAAAATATAAATTTAAGAATCATTCTTATGAAATATACTTAAAAAGAAGACTACTTAAACAAGAATTATGAAAAATGCACTTCGTCCTGTCTGACATTATAAGCAATAATATAAAATAAATTTTAAGGTAATTAACATGGAGTAAATATATTAAATGTTCTTCTGCATTCTTAGAATATAATACTTTCTTCTTTTGCCTTATTCGTAAATGTCGACAAAATTGATAACTTTTCTTAATAACACTTCGTCATGTCTGGCATTATAAGCAATAATATAAAATAAGCTTTAAAATAATTAACATGGAGTACATACTTTAAATGTTCTCCCGTATTCTTAGAACATAATAATTTCCTTTTTTGTATTATAAGTAAACACTGACAGAATTAATAACTATTTTTAGAAACCTAATTTAATGATAATGAATATTAATCAAAATATAAGAATAACCAAATAATACTCAAGGAATATTTATTTTTTTCAAAGTGTTATTCAAAGCAAAAAAGAAAAGCTCCCAATCTAAATCAGCACCACAAAAACTTCGAATCCCCATTCCAACATCGACCTCCGTTGGCGATCAATGGGGACATCCAATGAGATAAAACCATGTAGGAATTATTTTGAATAAAAGTTCGTTTAAATGGGGGGGAATGTGGTTGGCGAGACGTTAACGCGCGACTGCTGCCCAATCAGAATTTGAGATTCCTTATCCACCCCGTTCTGCGAAACCGCCTGGAAGCATTTCTGTCGATTTCCCAGAACAGAATTTTCAATGTTGCGTGACTGCAACCGAATGTCCCGACGTCTTCCCGCAACTAAAATCCGAATCCTTCTGCGCAAGTTAACTTCCGTGCCGCAGCAAGCAATTCCAGAAAGCGATGGATATCAATACTCACTATACGTGCTGTCTTTGCCATTTTCCGTTTTGACTTTTCCGAATCGAAGAACGCCTCGCTAACTATCTTCATTATGTGTATGGGGGCTGATATGTTTTGGGGATCTGGTGGGGAAAAGTTTTAATTTGACAGCATAAGTTATGTGCAAGTCGGATTCTTCAGATTCGGATGGTGAGGATTGGTGGAAAAATGAGATTCATGAATTTCAAACTGGGGTGTTGTTTACAGAAATTATGCAGGAATGAAAATCCATATTGCATTTCATAAATGTTAATGCGATAATACATTTCAGTTTGGCTTATTTAAATTGGTATCTTTCATTTATATTCAGTGTTTAAAACCGGAAACAAAAACAGAATTTATTTAGTTACATGAATTTCGCTATTAAAAATCGAATATATATATGTTCGCATGTGTATGCGTTAGTGTGTTAGCGTGTGTGGGAATGTTTGTGTATGTGTGAGCATGGGGTGTTTTGTACGTTTTAACATACCGTAAGAACTATAATACTTTCAGGCTTTACTTTCAGGTTTCTTTTTCTGAATTTATTATTCTGTTGCCAGAAAATAATTGATTAAAAAAATATTTTTTTAAATATAAATTTAAAATTACATTGGAGAATATTATACGTATGAAGGAAAATGTATATTTTTATACAGTATATAATGTATATTTTGATACACGGTTAGGATATTTTTACGCATTATATGATGTGTAAAAAAATATGTTTTGATTCACATGTATAATATTCTAAAATATATATTTTTAAAATATGACATTATTTTTTTTAATTTAAAATATATATTTGTAAATATTTCAATTATAAATGCAAAATTATATTTGAGAATATTATACATATGAAACAAACTATTCATTTTTATACATTATATAATGTACAAATAAATCCCTTGTCGGATTAGGATAGAATAGCCCCCTACTCTAGTTCATACATATCGTAAAAGGCGATTAAAATGTGTGCCCGTGGGTATAACCGGGCGAGGTAAAGTCAGACTTCTCCCATTGCGGAGCCATATCTTTGTGCTGCAAGGTCAAGGACAAAAAGATGATGCGCTTTTTACTTTTTATCATCACTCGTCGGTTTAAGAATTTTACTAGTTTGAGAACGCACGGGTTTATGGATTTGATGTATATGTTGCTATCCACCAAGTGGGATAAGAAACAAACACACTAAAATTCTCTCAAATATATTAATATTCTCTGAAATTTCAGACATAAAAATAGTTTCAATATGATGTTATAATAAATAGAAAGAGAATTAATAAAATCACTGCATATATGGAACAAAAATGAATTTTTTTTCTTTATTGTTACAGTCTATAAAGTGTAATCGCATCGCATCACGATTAAAATTATATTGATATTGTACATATTAAAACACTAACTGGGCCTGGAGCCACAGGGGACCTATCCACTTTGAAACGTAGGTTCCAGTCTAGCATGACTGTAAAACGATGGTCGTAGTGCTGGCAACCCTACCCAGTAAAAAAAAGAAAAAAAAATATATCTCATGTTTCGGAATCTACCAGAAGGTTTGGGCCCACCATAGGGCTATCGCGTCATTGACGAACAAAGAAAGCACTAGCTATTCCCATGATACTCGTATTATTGTTGGAAAATGAAAAGTTAGAGACATGGAAACCATCTTTTTAGAATAGTTTTGTAATTTATACGAACAAATGACTAATAAGCGCATTTCTAAAAACATAATTTTAGGATGGGCATCATTTGTTTAGTTAACGTACGTTATGCTGACAGTGTATCTTTACAATTATGTTTGCTATAAAAAACAGAATATAACTAACGTATCAAAAAAGTGAAAGGTTGCGTTACCGTGAAGGTTATAGACGATGCGAAAGATCTGAATGTTATTTAAATTGTCAAATAGTTTGTTTTTTACCGTCAATTCGAAAGAGTTATTAGCTACAGGAACTATATAAGGCAATGAAGAGAATAAAATGCAAAACCGAACTTCCTGAATTATACATGCATGTTCTTTCAAAGACTGTCACTGGTACATGCTTTATGAATTCCATAATAACTCATCTTTCGGCGTTTTTCAGTGGTGATTATTTTTTCCCATAATGAACTGAAGCTGCTCTGACTCGACTCGGAAAGAAAATAGATTTTTGAATTTTTCATTTCTCTCTCTTGTAATACGGGTATCCGTTGGAATAAATTACAATAACTTTGAAATAAGACTCCGGAATCTAAGCGTTCTTCCTTCTTGTTCTTCACTTTTTTTTGCTCTTTTGCTGTCTACTTTTTGTGCAAGTCTTAGTTATTTGCTGCTATCATTACTTTTCAGTTTCATTATTCGTACTGTCAATTTCTCGGTTATTGCTTTTTTTCCGTTTTCTATAGTTAGGTTAAATGCAGATTGAAAACAGTGTATCGTAATTTTTTGTGGATATTTACCATGATTGGCCAATGAATTCTGTCACTTTTTTTAAAATCATCACTTATTATCCCTACAAAAAAAATTGATTCTCTGAATTAAAGTAGGTTTTGTTTATTTCGCAAAAAAATATAGGAATTGAAAATTTATGAACTTTATTTAAAATATATTCTTTTTTTAATTTAAAAGAAATATTTTCAGTTTTATAATTTATTGGTATAATTAAACTTTTCGAAAACATTTAATCAAAACTATTAAATAATAGGAGTATTTAGACTAAATCAGTATGCTTATAATTAAATTAATAAATTATTTTTATGATAATTATTTGAAAAAGCGTTGAAATAAGTTAATTAAATTATTATATAAAAATGTTATTTTATTTTTTGGAAACGTTTTATTAAGACTCATTAATAAATTTTTAATCAAATTTAATATTTCATGCTTTGAAGCAATAGTTATGCATGATAATTTCTCGTGAATAGCTATAAATAATTATGATGAGAAAAATTTCGTGGTTATTTAAATGTTATAACTCAAAATTTATTCCTAAATTTTTCTAGAGAATACATTTTATTTTTTAAATAAATTCTATTCGATATAATTTATTGAAATACTAGATGATTAAATACAATGTTTCGTTTTATTTGTATTATTAATGTCTTTATAAATTGTATTTACTACTTTTTGCAATTTAATCACATATCGGACAATATTTTACAACATACCAGTTTAATGAAAAGGAAAACATTTCTAAAATTCTAGAAATGAATTCTTCTACGTGAAAACTTCTTTTATTCCTTCCCAAATTATATAAAATTTATCGAGAAAAATAAATGAAAATAAAAATATCCTCATTGATATCTGCAAACTTTTCCATTTTAAATAAAAAAAAAAAAAATCTAAAGCACATTTTTTAATGCACTTAACAATATTAACACCAAAGTTAACTGAATCTCTACTTCACTGCAAACCGAGCCCAAAAAAAGCGGTAAGTAAATAAATTTGCTCTGCCTAATACCTAACTAAAAATGCAGATGTTTCATTTTAATAATTTTCAGAGGTGGCCTATGCTGTTTTTCATTAGGAGGATTGGCGCCTTTCTGAACTGCAGGCGCCAACCTGAGGACTAATGAGATTAGTAAAAGCCCGAGGTTACAGCTCTTTCAGTAATGATTCAGGCATAATGAAATTTACACTTCTAGTGTTTCATTGAGGAGTTAAGAAACTTTTTTCTTTGCGTAGGTGTAGAAAGTACATTATTAGTAATTTAAAAGATGTTTAATGAATTCTTCGAGGTTTTGCTCTATTTTACTTCGAATTGCTAATTAAAAATTCTAAACTAAAATCTTCCCACATTATGAATAGATGGCACATTTGATAATGCTACATGCTCTAAATGGGTTTTTTTTTTCTTGAAGATAGTGTTGTAAGATAAATTATTGACAATAAGAAAAGGTGCAAATATATTTACTTAACTGAAACTGGCATTAGCATGAAAAGCAGAAATATATGTACGTGCAACTTCTAGATTGAAATATCAATTAAAATAATAATAGATGAATATTTCACAAATTATACTAATTTGAAACGAAAATAACTTATAATTCACTTTTTTGATTAATTATGTAATTTCATTATTCGATGTTTAAAAAATAACGAGAATATAAATAATTTCAATTCCTTTGCTTATAAAGTCATCAATTTTTTAACTTCTGCATTATAATAATGTAATAAAATTTATATAATATTCATATAATAAAGTGAATATTTATATAATTTGAGTATGATTGAATAAAATTAATTATTTTTCTTTTTATCTAATCTTATTAAAACGTATTTTCAAAAGAAAAATATGTTTCTTCGTTCTGCTAATTATATTTAAACCAAAATATACTATTAAAATGGAAAAATAATAAAACACATAAACAGATTCTTCCAAAATATTCCATTTTTCAAAAATTACAAACAGAGGGAATTTTTTTTTTAAATGTGTGTAGAAAACGTATATAAAAGGCATTAAAAATTTCTACAATGCAGGAGCCTACTCATATGTTTATTAATTTGTTTCCCAATTTTGTTTTGTTAACAAAATGATAACATTATCATAACTTTCCTCTTATTCATAAATAACTTTCTAAAAGCTCTCTATGAATAAGAGGAAAGAGTCAAGCTATAATCAAGGTCTAAAATGATATATTGCCCATTTGTGTTCACAATACTCGGAAAACAAACAGCAGGCAATTTGTGGCAATTGCAGTTGCTAAGTAATGTCTGTAGCTCAATAGCTTGCGCTGCAGACATTGCATTGCTACATCTGTGAATATATATATTTTTTTACTTATTACGGGCTCTACGGGTGCTACGGGCTCTAACACAACTTCATGACTTAAGTTAATAATTCAAAATTCAACAAATGTTTATATAAGCAGTATATTACAAAAATTTGTTTTTAGTGTGAAATTTTCTCAGCAGTATATTAACAACATTTCTATTGAAATTCAAAGCAAACATCTTCTAACGAGAAAAAAAAAGAGTTAGCGTAACAAAATTATAGTAGTGTATTTTTGGTCCTTTATTCAAAAAACATGTAAATAGTAAGTATTATAGTGTTTCGAAGTATGCTCTTTATATAAATGACCAAATAGTACCAAATGACTAAAGTGAAGGACTGAAATGTTTGCACGAATAATCATTTTAAATGTCACATTGTATTTGGTTGAGTGTAAAGTCCCTGATCAGCTTCCTCTTTATCTCCCAAATGCTTCCAATTCTACGCAGTTGGTGATATTTGAGAAATTAATTCATTATTTCAATTCGGGGACTCATTTTAATCGATTTTCCACCTTAAACGGCCCTTTGACAAATCTGAGCAATTCTAATTTAGATGTAAATGACGTCCATACATCGACATGGCTAAAATGAATATTCCTAGCTGGCACTCATGGGTGGGCATTTCTCATAACCTGGCTGTTGGAAATCAAGACTGGATGGACCTCCGCTTAGCTGAATCTAAATTACTGGAGTTTGGGAACCAGTCCAGAGCATGAACGTTTGACATCAGCAAATCCCATTACCTTCTATCATGAGAGTCGAATTGTTGGACGAGGAAGTTTGGGTACCTATCACACGTCGACTGAGAACGTACGGAACTCGGATGTGAAACGGGCCTTATGAACCCGGTCTATTAAATAGAAACTGAGTTCAGAGACTGTCTCTCAGTTAATAAGCGCAGATCCGATGGGTAATAATTAACAATGCAAATGTATCGCATATTACATAGCTGGCTTACGAGTGTTAGAAGTGGAATAGGTGTGGAATAGTGAGAAATTATTTAGATATGAATGAATTTCAGTCAGTTACATTAATTGGTTAATATGAATTGCGTAAGCCTGCAATGCAATCGCAGTAATCGTCAAGTATACTTTCCATTGAAATTTTATGTTTTTGGTATTTTATATAGAAAATAATTGTTTTAGATGTGTATATATATTAGAATTTTTGTTTTATAAATTAAAATATGCTTTAAAATAGACATTTTCATTTTACTTAAAAATTATTTTTTTAAATTTTAATAATATAATTTTAATAATAATTTTTAATAATTTTATTTTAATTGTTATTTTAAATTATATATTTAAATAGTTTTAAAATATAAATTATTATTTTTTTAATAATTTAAAATTTTAATTATTTAAAATTAATTAATTATTAAAATTAATTATAAATTTTTATTTTATTTGTGTTGATGATTCCATATTTAAAGAAAATAATAAATATAAATATAATAACATATGAGTTGCATTTAAGTAGTAGTAAAAGTGTTTAGATAAAATTATATGTTATCAATGTTTTAAATCCAGTTAACTTGAAAGATAAATAATTCCTTAATAGTTTTTAAATGAATTTCATTGAGGGATTTTCACCAAAACGACATTTTTCTTCTTTCTTTTCACATAAACACTCTTAATATTTAAGTATTTATTAGAATCTTAAGCAATGACATACAATTTTTTATGAATATATTGACAAGAATGCATTACTATAACATAATTGTATGTATGACAAGCATATCTAAACAACTGAAGTACACAAACCGGAGAACTAGAACGCCTGTCATCAGTACATCTCATTACATTCAATCATAAAGGCTGAATTATTGGACAAGGAAGTTAGGCTACGCACCACACACATTGGCTGAGAATGTACAGAATCTTAGGAACTGGGTTGAGATGTGATATTCACTTTGTTATCTGGCTCTATTAAATGTAAACCAAGTTGAGATACTGGAGAGTTTCTGCATACCGTACATTAGTTACCGTAGGACGTCCGTTAGCTTTTTCTCCCTAGCGCGCATGCTTATCTGTAATAAAGTTTCCTATGAGCATGCGCGCTAGGGAGAAAAAGCTAACGGACATCCTACGGTAACTAATGTACGGTATGCAAAAACTCTCTACTGTCTTTCTACTTATACTCACACATCAGATGGGTAGTAATTAACAATGCAAACTTTTCACAGATTCATAGCACGCATACTAATGTGAGAATTGGAGCAGACTGCAGAAATTGCTTAGCTAGTATTGAAATCTGGTCTGTTGTATCAGATGTCTGATGTACTTTATGTGAAATCAGTAATTGATGTGTAGCACTAAAAGTGTTTGTTTCAGTTACAGTATTTGCAATATTTTATGATAAAAATATATCTGCACTTAAAAAATTTTAAAAATTATAAAATCCTGTTCGAAAAATGTTCTTTAAGATTAAAATTTCTAAAATTAAATATATTACAAAGAAAACAAATTTTAAAAAGTATTTTTCAATTAATTTTACATGATCAAGATATACTGTATGAAGGCGTGATAGCCGAGTGAGTAGCGCTCTGGCGCTCGGTACCACAGGTTTCGGGTTCGGGTCCCGGCTTTGGCATGGATGTTTGTAGTGGTTCTGAATCCACTTTAAACTGTATGTCCCAGTCTAATAGAATCGTAGAGTGTTGCGGGTGTATTGTTACTCCGTGTCACTGGCTTTTCAAGTTACATGCGCCCCTTGGTAGTGCTACTGCAACGTCGGCGTAGTCCTTATGACAAAAAATATCACGGAATAAGTATTTTCCAGCTGCATTAGAAAAAAAGAAGATATACTGTATACATTCATATTAATTCAATCCAAGTATGTGGAAAAACATTTTGTTCTATTGAAAATTTTATTTTTCTTTACTTGCACATTCTTGCCATTATTCATTTTTGTTATCTAAAATATAGATAATGTTTTTGCTAAAAATAAATTTGTATGACTAAAGAGTTCATGACATAAAACATATTATACTGTCAATAATCTATACTTATATAAATTACTAAGGATTGGATATTACCAGTCCTGAGCATGGATAATTAATATCAACCAATAACCTCTCACATGATAGTCATTGTTGAATCAGGATAATCGAATAAATACATACCTAGGATGAGAGGGGATGGAATTAAGATCTGAATCATGCCTTGAACTGTATCAATTAAATAGCACCGTTCACAAACTATCTCTGACTTAATAAGCCCATATTCGATAGGTAAGTAATTAATCATGCAAATATATCTCAGGTTCATAGCTAGCTTATTCATATAAAAGATAAAAAAGTTCGTAACTATTTAATTAAAAATAAATTATATATAATCTTATATTAATGGATTTGTAAGAATTTTCTTAAGTCAATACCTACAATACATATTATATATATTTTTATTTTTAAATATAGTCTGTCTTTATAAGAGAACAAATTTTTTTTAAGATATTTTGAATTTACTATCTATAAAGATTTTTAAGTTGCAAAATATTTTTATCCTTCATTATACGTTATGTATATTCAAAAATATATTCTTGTAACTTTTGTATTCCGAATTTTTGAACTCCTATAAGAAGCAATGAAATAATAAAAATGTTTGCTTTAAGGCAGAACTTATTTCGCATCTGTCTCCTCAAATTATGTACTATTTATATAAAAATGGATAGATGGATGTGCTTATGTCCATTCGTACCTTAAAAACTAGACATCATTTCAAAACCTTATAGTCAAAAAATACGAAAACATATTTTATTAATTACTTTTAATTAAATAAAAACATTTTTTTTTTATTTTCAACATACCTTCAAACCACCAGATAGATCTAATCGTGAAAATGCGATTGAAAATCACAGTTTAAGTTTTAATTATATTTTCCAAAACAAGGCAATTATGTTCTTTAAAATAAATGCTAACACATGAAATGTGTGTGTATATATATATATATATATATTGGCAATTTTTGGATAAGAAAGATTATCACTTGATTTAGTCAATTTAAATTATGTAAAGTGAATATAAAGTGTAATCATAGCTTTAGATCTGGGAAAGTATTTTTTTTTTATTAAAACGTAAAATGTTTTATTTTCAGTAATCGCGCAACAAATCATATTTTCTAAAATATATAAACTAACATAAAAGTAAAGAATACCACTCCTACGATATCCTTACATCTGGTAAGTTGCAGTAAAATATTGAAATTAAAAGTAACATCCTATGTAGTTATGAAGTCACATTTTAGAATGGTATGGTAAATATAAAAGATGAATCGTATTAAAACACATTATTTGTATAATTTATTTTAAATAGCCGAATAGTAGGGTAAATGGGAGATGAATCTTAAATTGTCATTGATAACATTTTTTGATATCAAACGTACACCCTTATGTCTAATACCATCTGAAATTTCAATAATTTTGATTCAGTTAAAAGTTAAGTGTGAAATATCATTCATATAATGTAAGCATTTGAGCTTAATTAATAGTTTGACGAATAATTATCTAAAAATTGAAAAAAAAATATTTTAATCATTAAATGCAAAGTTATTTTAACATTGATGAAAGGAGTTTAAAATAAAAATAAAAACTTTCATAAAAACTCTAAGATATCTTTCATGACAATCAAAAGATTGCGAATGAATAAAGTTGAATAAAAAATATTTGAATAATCTGTAACTACTTTCATTTAATTCTGTACAGTATATTGCATTTCATCAAAGATTTATTTTTGATGCTAATTTTTATTAAATAATTTGTTAATCTTTACTCTTGAAACTTTTTATAAATTAAATAATGATGCTTGTTTACTTAACAATAAGGAAATTCCGATTTATTTAAAGTTTATACAGTATGATAAATATGACTTATGAAAAACAATAATGTGGAAAATGCTAGATTGATATGTTTCAATTTACAAGTTTAATATACCTCTGTATCTGTACCGGAATTTATGGCATTAGTGATGTGTACCTGTTGAATTATCCCAATGCAGTATTAGTTACGTCATTTACTTAATTGTTAATTCCCAAATCAGGATTCATTCCATCAAATGCGTCCCAAGCTGATGCTTCAGTCATCCATGAATTATTAATTTATCATTTCAATGAATGGAATAAGTTTAATCGTTTCCGTATCTGAAAGGATCACTCCATAAATCTGACCAATCACAATTACCATGTAAATGGCATTCATTCCAAAACGAACATCCATGACCAGTATTAATGAAAGCCATTTCTCAAAATTTTGCTATTAGAAATCTTGATAAGTCTTTACTAAACCGAAACTAGATTAATGAATTTCAGGTATCAATCTAGAAAAGATTTTGAGTTTGGTGAATTCTGGTGCAGTAGATCGCATTGAAACTTCTATGATTCTTGATAATGGAATCAGATAGTCAGTTGGGACACCAATTGAAAATGGTTCAAAATGCGTTGAAATCTATGAGATGGACATCATTAATTTAATCTAATGTATCAGTCCGGATTCAGATTCGGAGATTATCTCTTCACCCTTGTCATAGATCCAATTCAATATCATATTATGCGATGAATTCCCAAGATGTTTTGCACATTTATAACAAAAAAAATTAAATAAATGAGGGTAGTACACTCTAGATAAATATATAAAATAAAAGATATTTATTATTTATTATGGGCATTAAACGATAACATTTATTCATATTAAAAACAATTCAAATGCAGTGGTAATTGTTATTAGTATCACTTCTGAGTTTTGAAAAAAATGTTTGATACAATTTGCTTCATTAAAAACTGTTTTCGATTATCTCTTTCACATTTTCATAAAGAATTGCCTAATTTGTATAAAGAAAAAAAAATCGCTTGTTGTTAGTGGATATATAGATAGTATATTTGTGATACATGTAAGCATTATTTGGCTTCAGATTGAACAATATTATATTTCTTACTGTGATGAAGCATTTTATCCATGTCACAGAAAAAAGTTTTAAAAACAAAAATTCAAAATATGTACGTCTTTATTATTTATTTATTTTTTTACATTTTTAATTTTGTTTTTTTACATTTATTATTTTTTTTACATTTTTAATTTTGTTTTTTAACATTTATTATTTTTTTTACATTTATTATTTTTTTTTACATTTAGTATTTTTTTTATCTTTCTTCCCTCTTAAAATTAATTATTTTTTGAAAAAATGTGTTAAAGGTTAAATTTTTTATCAATTAATTTTTTTCTTAATGTGTTTAATTATAAAAACAAAATTATTGTAGAAATAATATTTTTATTTGTGTTTAATTGTAGAAAAATTTATAAAATAGTGTTGGCGATCATATGCATGATAGTTATTCATGGAATTTTAGATATTCTGGTAACTATTGCACTTGGAAAACAAAATTTAAAAAAATTGACAACAAAAAATTACAAAAACAAAAAATAAATAATTCATTAGATAATTTTCAATTTCTATGCTTCACTTTGGTATTAATAAAATCATCATCATAAATCATTTGGTATGTAATAAAACAACAACCCAACGGTACTTTTCCGTATATACTGTAATATATTATAATCTATTAGAAGAAATTTATTGATAATGAGGTTTATAATTTTAAAATATCTAAGATTTAATGCAAATATGAAAATTTTCAATAGATTTTTATATTTAACATATGAATGGAAAACTTGTTATAAAATATTATTAATTACCTAAGAACATAATAATAAATCCTGATATTAAAATGTATTGATACACCATTATTGCATTATCGATACCCACACATTGCATTATTTCTTCATATTCGCATTATATTTGTGATGTTAGTTTCTCACTTTATGGATTGTATATATAAGGCTGTAATAGCAGCTGAATTCAGTAGTGGATTATTACCTACTTAAATTTTCATCAAGGGGGCCTGAATGGCCGAGTGGCTAGCGTTCTGGCGCTCGGTACCACAGGTTTCGGGTTCGAGTCCCGGCGGTGCCATGGATGTTTGTAGTGGTTCGGAATCCACTTTAAACCGTATGTCCCGGTCTAACAGGATCGTACAGCGTTGCGGGGCATTGTTACTCCGCGTCCGTGGCTTACATTGAAGTTACACGCGCCCCCTGGGTAACGCAAAGTGAGTAACGTCTGTGCAGCGCTTGCCTTAAGGCATCATCTAAGTGTTCACCAGCTGCATTAGAACAAAAATAAAAAAATTTCATCACTCTTTATATGTGTAAAATGAGGATATTTTTGAGTGGGTGGTAGCATTGTTTTTTTTTATGAATAAACCTATTTTAGCAACAATTTATTATACTTTGGAAAGAAAAATGCTATAAAAATTCATTAAATGTTTGAAAAAATCTTAACATGATTTACTTTACAAAAGAAATTAATAAGGTTTCTGGAAAATATTAGCAGTAATGACAGTTGTCCTTAATTATGAGATATTTCAAATTTTTACACTTAAATTTCTGCATTTATTTTAAAATGAAGCAATTAAAATTTTTTTCCCTCAATAAATATATTAAAATCATGTTTGTGTCATAGTGATATAGGTATGGTATAAAACTATATTTATAAGAATCATAATAACAAATTTAAAAGAACTGAAATTTTTACGTACTAACACCATGTTTTCTCTGAATTTTAAAAGGACACATTCATGCTCAGGTTAAGGTAAAAGTGGATGATATAATTTTTATTTATATAAATGTCATCAATTTTTTCAATTTAGTACAAGATGAAGTATATGAAGTATATATATATATATATATATATATATATATATATAAATATGAAGTAGAAGATGAAGTATATGATGAAGATCAAATCTACAGCTATCGAATGTGATCAATTGCTTACAATGCTTCATACTGTTTCTGTTATATTGTCCGTCACATTCTTTTTCTATTTAGTAAAGAAGTAAAAATACAAGAAACAAAATATTTTAAGATAAATATATAAATTCTATTATATCATCAAAATTTTAACCTTACAAAGAATAAATGAAGGACAGTTTAGAATCCAAATATTAAAAACCCAATAGAATTCAAATGTTGTGGAAGATTATACAGACGTAGTTTGTTCAAAATATTTGAAACGTAATTAGAAATCTATTGTAAATTAAAAAAAAGAACTTACAAAGAAGTTTTCGAATAATTCGGATTATCAAATGTTTTAAATTTCCACGGACACTTTTTTTACTTAAAAAAAAATGTTGCATAAAAACTATAATAATAAGTTATTAAATCGATAAGTTTATTTGTATAAATAAATGAAACATAAATTTATAAATGATTCGTATGAAAAACACTTCAAAATGAGATTACATAAGCAGGAGCTATGAAAAAAAAAACACTTTGTCCTGTCTGACATTATAAGCAATAATACAAAATAAGCTTTAAGATAATTAACAGGGAGTAAATATATTAAATATAATTCTGTATTCTTAGAACATAATGATTTTTTAATTTGTATTATAAGTAAATGCTGACTGAATTAATAGCTATTCTTAATAACATGTTTTTTAATAATAATAAATAAATAATACTCAAAGCATATTTATTTTTTGCAAAGTTTTATTCAAAATAAGAAAAAAAAGCTCCACAGCTAAATGGGCACCACAAAAAACTTCGAATCCCCATTTCGCAATCGACCTCCGTTGACGATCAATGGGGACCGCCAATCAGATAAAACCATGAAGGAATTATTTTGAATAAAAGTTCGTTTAAATAGTGTGATGGGGTTGGCGAGACGTTAACGCGCGACTGCTGCCCAATCAGAATTTGAGATTCCATTCCTTACTTATCCTCTGCGAATCCGCCTGGAAGCATTTCTGTCGATTTCCAGAACAGAATTTTCGATGTTGCGTGACTGCAGCCGAATGTCCCGATGTCTTTCCGCAACTAAAATCCGAATCCTTCTGCGCAAGTTAACTTCCGTGCCGCAGCAAGCAATTCCAGAAAGCGATGGATGTCAATACTCACTATACGCGCTGTCTTTGCCATTTCCGTTTTGACTTTTCCGAATCAAAGAACGCCTCGCTAACTATCTTCGTTATGTAGTATGGGGGCTGATATGTTTTGGATCTGGTGGGGAAAAGTTTTAATTTGACAGCATAAGTTATGCGCAAGTCGGATTCTTCAGCTTCGGATTGTGTGGGTTGGTGGAAAAATTAGATTCATGAATTTCGAAATGGGAATGTTGTTTACAGGAATTATGCAGGAATGAAAATCCATATTGCATTTCATAAATGTTAATATGTTAAATATATTTCAGTTTGGCTTATTTAAATTGGCATTTCTCATATATATATTCTATTTAAAACACTAAACAAAAACATTATTTATTTAGTTACATGAATTTCGTTATTAAAAATCGAATTTAAATATATATGTGTGTCTGTGAGTGTTTGTATATGTGTGTGCATTTGGTGTTTTGTACGTTTTAACGTACCTTTAAAACTACAGCACTTTCAGGCTTTACTTTCAGGATTCTTTTTCTGAATTCATAATTCCATTTTCAGAATATACTTGAGATTAAAAAGAATATTTTTTTAAATGTAAATTTAAAATTACATTTGATAATATTATACGTGTGAAGATATACATATATTTTTATACATTATATAAATGTATATTTTTATACATTATATAATGTATATTTCTATACATTATATAATTTATATTTTTATGCATTATATAATGTGTATAAAATATGTTTTGCTTCACATGTATAATATTCTCAAATATAATTTTAAATTTACATTTAAAATATATATTTAAAAATATTTTAATTATAAATTTAAAATTATATTTGAGAATATTATACATATGAAGCAAAATATATATTTTAATACACTATATAATGTACAAAGAAAACCCTTGTGGGATTAGATTAGAATAGCCCCTACTCTAGTTCATGCATATCGTAAAAGGCTACTAAAATGTGTAGCCAGTGCCAGTGAATATCACCGGGTGAAGTAAATCAGACTTCTTCCATTGGTGTGCCATATCATTGTGCTGCAAGGTCAAGGAGAAAAAGATGCTACATTTTTATTCTTCATCATGACTTGTCGGTTTAAGAAATTTGTTAGTTTGGTAACACGCGGGCTTATGAACTTCGTCTATATGTTTTTATCGACTAAGTCGGATAAGAAACAACACTAAACTTCTCTGAAATATACTAATATTCTCTGAAATTTCAGGCATAAAAATAGTTTGAATATGATGTTATAATAACTAAAAAGGAAATAAATAACATTACTGCACATATGGAAAAGAAATGAAATTTTTTTTTAACTCTAACAATCTATAAAGTGTAATCGCATAATGATTAAAATTATATTTATATTATACTAACACTAACTAACACTTGTGCTGAAACACTAACTGGGCCTGTTAAACGGTAGGTCCCAGTCTAGCATGACTACTCATCGATGGACGTAAAGCTAACAGCCCTACCTAGTAAAAAAGAAGAAAAAAAACATCTCATGTTTCGGAATCTACCAGAAGTTTTGAGCCCACCATAAGGCTGTCGCGTCATTGACGAAAGCACTAACTATTCTCATGATATTAATGTTGAAAAATGAAAAGTTAGAGACATGTAAACCATCTTTTTAGAATAGTTTTATAATTTATACGAATAAATGACTACTAAGCGCATTTTTAGAAACATAATTTTAAAATGAGCATCATATGTTTAGTTAACATTCATTTTGTTGGCAGTGTATCTTTACAAACATATTTGTGATAAAAAACCAAATATAACTAACGAATCAAAGTAGTGAATGTATGCGTTACCGTGAAAGTTATCGGCCATGCGTAAGATATTACTATTATTTAATTATCACATAGTTAACAGAACAGAACAGCGATGTCATATAGTTAATTGTCATATAGTTAGTCCCGATATAACTAAAGAATCACAGCAGTGAAAAGTAGCGTTACCGTGAAAGTTATCAGCGATGCGAAAGATTCTGACTGTTATTTAAATTGTCATGTAGTTGGGTTTTTTTACCTTCAATTCGAAAGAGTTATTAACTACGGAAAATATAAGGCAATGAAGGGAATAAAATGCAAAACCTAACTTCATGAATTATACAGGCATGTTCTTTCAAAGACTGTCACTGGTACATGCTTAATGAATTGTACAATAACTCATCTTTCGGCGATTTTCGGTGGTGGTGTTTTCTTAACATAATAAACAGAAGCTGCTCTGACTCAACTCGCAAAGAAAATAGATTTTTGAATTTTTCATTTCTCCCTCTTGTAATATGGGTCTCCGTCGGAATAAATTACAATAACTTTGAAATAAGACTCCGGAATCCCAGCGTTCTTCCTTCTTCTTCTTCTTCACTTTTCTTTTTCTGTTGCTGTGTACTTTTTGTGCAAGTCTTAGTTATTTGCTGCTATCATTACTTTTCCGTTTCATTATTCGAACTGTCAATTTCTCTGTTATCCCTTTTCACCATTTTCTATAGTTAGTTTAAATGCAAATTGAAAACAGCGCATCGTCAGTTATTATGGATATTTTCCATGATTGGGCAATGAATTTTCTCTCTTTTTTTTTTTTTTTTTTTAAGTCATCACTTATTAACCCTTCAATAAAAAAAATTGATTCGCTGAATTAAACTTGGGTTTATTTATTTCGCAAAAAAATATAGCAGTTGATAATTGATCAATTTTATTTAAAATATATATATATTTTTTTTTGGTTAAAAGGAAATATTTTCAGTTTTATGTTTTATTAATTTAAGTAACTTTTCAAAAACATTTAATATTATTAATCAAATATTAAATTGAAATATTTAGATTAAAATTAGTATGCTTATAATTAAATTAATGAAACATTTTCACAAATAATTATTCGAAAGAACGTTTGAATCATTTAATTCCAAAAAGGTGTTATTTTATTTTTAAGAAACATTTTATTTAGACTCATCAATAAATTTTTTATCAAGTGTTGCTTATTTTTTATCCAGCATTGAAGCAATAGTCATTCATGATAATTCATCGTGACTTATAATAAAGAATTATGAAGAGAAATATTATGTGGTAATTTAAAGTAGCTATAAATTAAAATTTACTCCTAAATTTTACTGGAAAATACATCTTTATTTTTTAAATATATTATATTCGATATGATATATTGAAATACTAGACGTTTAAATACAATGTGTTTATTTATTTCTATTATTAACAATCGTATTTACTAAGTTTTGTAGTTTAAACACATTTTTACAATATATCAGTTTAATGCAAAGTAAAATATATTTAAAAAATTCTAAAAAAAAAATTGTTTTACATGAAATCTTCTTTTATTCCTCCCCAAATTATATTAAATTTATCGAAAAAGAAATAAATAAAAATAAAAATGTCCTCTTTGATATCTGTACAATTTTCCATTTTAAAGGGGGGGGTGAAATTAAAGAATTTTTTTTTTTAATGTACTTAACAATATTAACACCATAGTTAACTGATTCTCTACTTTACTGCAAACCGCGCCCAAAAAAGGCGGTAAGTAAATAAATTTGTCCTGCCTAATAGCTAACTGAAAATGCAGAAGTTTTATTTTAATAATTGGCAGAGGTGGCCTATGTTGTTGTCCATTAGGAGGATTGGCGCCTTCTGAACTGCAGGCGCCAACCTGAGGACTAATGGGATTAGTGAAAGCCCGAGGTTACAGCTCTTTCAGTAATGATTCATTCATAATGAAATTTACACTTCTAATGTTGCATTGAAGAGTTAAGAAACTTTTTTTTCCGCGTAGGTGTAGGAAGGTGCAGTATTAGTAATTTAAAAGATGTTAAATGAATCCGTCGAGGTTTTGCTCTATTTCACTTCGAATTTCTAATTAAAAATTCTGAGTTGAAATCTTCACACATTGTGAATAGATGGCCTGTTTGATAATGCTACATGCTCTTCTTAAAAATGGGCTTTACTTTTCTTCAAGGTAGTGTTTTGAGATAAATTTTTTAATCATAAGAACAAATGTAAAAATATTTACTTAAATGAAACTGGCATTAGTATGAATGGAAAAATATGCGTGCCTGTAACTTCTAGATTAAAATATTAATTAAAAAAAAAATAGGTGAATTTTTCAAAAATTATACTGTTTTGAAACTTTTATGTAGGAATACTTATCATCAAATTTTGAATTTTTTTTTATTTCAATTACGTAATTTCATATTTTTATGTTTAAAAGATGACAATATAAATATTTTCAATGTTCTTGTTTATAAAGTCTTAATTTGTTAACATTAGAATAAAGGAATGAAATATAGCGAGGGGTGGGGTTTAGGGATACCTCGTGAAAAAGGGGAAAGCAACATATCATGTATCGGAATATTCCAATAGACGGAGCTACCTAATAGATGTTTGATTACAGCTCTGGTCTTTGGTGACAGAGTCTTCAGGTTCGATTCCTGCTTTGCCATTAATGTTTGTTAGTGGTTCGGAATCCATTTAAAACCGGTAGCTTAAGTGGGCACAAAATTACAGTAGAGAAACTGTACCAATCCGGTAGCGGAAGATCTTAACCCAACATCAGGCTGTCATTTTATTGCAGAAAAAAAAGATTATACTAACTATGATCATTATATTAATTCTGGAAGAGGAAGAGTTAGAGACATGTAAACTCTCTTTTTATAATTCATACCAACAAATCTCAAACAAAAGCATTTTTAGAAACATAACTTTTGAATATGCAACATTTGTTTAGTTAACATGCGTTATGCTGGCAGTATATCTTTACAGTTTATCTTTATCTTTTATATGTTTGTTATAAAAAGCGGAATAAACTTACGAATCTGGTTGAGTTGCCGTGAAGGTTATCGACGATGCTGACTGTTATTTAAATTGTCATATAGTTTGTTTTTTACCTTCAATTCTAAAGAGTTATTAACTATGTAAACTATATAAGGCATTGAAGAGAATAAAATGCGAAACCGAACTTCATGAATTATACATGCATGTTCTTTCAAAGACTGTCACTGGTACATGCTTAATGAATTCTACAAAAGCTCATCTTTCGGCGTTTTTCGGTGGTGGTTGTTTTTTCACATAATGAACAGAAGCTGCTCTGACTTGACTCGCACAGAAAATAGATTTTTGAATTTTTCATTTCTCCCTCTTGTAATATGGGTCTCCGTCGGAATAATTTGCAATAACTTAGAAATGGGACCCCGGAATCCAAGCGTTCTTCCTTCTTCTTCTTCTTCACTTTCTTTTTTTCTGTTGCTGTCTACTTTTTGTGCAAGTCTTAGTTATTTTGCTGCTATCATTACTTTTCCGTTTCATTATTCGTACTGTCAATTTCTCTCTTATCCCTTTTCTCCGTTTTCTATAGTTAGTTTAAATGCAGATTGAAAACAGCGCATTGTCATTTGTTATGGATATTTTCCATGATTGGGCAATGAATTTTCTCTCTTTTTTTTCTTTTTTTTAAGTCATCACTCATTAACCCTTCAATACAAAAAATTCATTCCCTGAATTAAACTTGGTTTTGTTTATTTCGCAAAAACATATAGCAGTTGATAATTGATACATTTTATTTAAAATATATATATATATATATATATATATTTGGTTTAAAGGAAATATTTTCAGTTTTATGTTTTATTAATTTAATTAACTTTTCAAAAACATTTAATATAAATTATCAAATATTAAATTGAAATATTTAGATTAAAATCAGTATGCTTATTAAACTAATGAAACATTTTCACAAATTTCCATTTTAAAGGGGGGAAAAAATTAAAGAATTTTTTTTAATGTACTTAACAATATTAACACCAAAGTTAACTGAATCTCTACTTTACTGCAAACCGCCCCAAAAAAGGCGGTAAGTAAACAAATTTGTTCTGCCTAATAGCTAACTAAGAATACAGAAGTTTCATTTTAATAATTGGCAGAGGTGGCCTCGTTGTTCATTAGGAGGATTGGCGCCTTTCTGAACTGCAGGCGCCAATCTGAAGACTAATGGGATTAGTGAAAGCCCGACGTTACAGCTCTTTCAGTAATGATTCAGGCATAATGAAATGTACACTTCTAATGTTGCATTGAAGAGTTAAGGAACGTTTTTCTTTGCGTAGGTGTAGGAAGGTGCATTATTAGTAATATACAAGGTGTTAAATGAATCCGTCGAGGTTTTGCTCTATTTCACTTCGAATTGCTAATTAAAAATTCTGAACTGAAATCTTCACACATTGTGAATAGATGGCATGTTTGATAATGCTACATGCTCTTCTTAAAAATAGTATTTATTTTTCTTAAAAGTAGTGTTTTGAGATAAATTATTGATCATAAGAACAAATGCAAAAATATTTATTTAAAAGAAACTGGCATTAGTATGAATGGAAAAATATGCGTGCGTGTAACTTCTAGATTAAAATATTAATTTTAAGAAAATAGGTGAATTTTTCAAAAATTAATAGTGTTTTGAACTTTTTATATAGGAATACTTATCAGCAAATTTTGAATTTTTTTTATTTCAATTACGTAATTTCATATTTTGATGTTTAAAACATGACAATATAAATATTTTCAATGTTCTTGTTTATAAAGTCTTAATTTGTTAACATTAGAATAAAGGAATGAAATATAGTGAGGGGGTTTGGGATACCACGTAAAAAAGGAAAAAACAACATATCCTGTATAGGAATCTTCCGGTAGACGGAGCGACCTAATAAACGTTTGACTAGCACTCTGATCTTTGGTGTCAGAGTTTTCAGATTCGAATCCTGCTGTGCCATTAATGCTTGTTAGTGGTTCGGAATCCATGTAAAAAAGGTAGCTTAATGTGGGTACAAAATGACAGTAGAGAAACTGCACCAATCCAGTAGCGGAAGATCTTAACCCCACATGAGGCTGTCATTTTATTGTAGAAGAAAGATTATACTAACTATTATCATGATATTAATTCTGGAAGATGAAGAGTTAGAGACATGTAAACTCTCTTTTTATAATTCATACGAACTAATCTCAAACAAAAACATTTTTAGAAACATAACTTTTGCATGTGCATCATTTGATTAGTTAACATTCGTTATGCTATTATCTTTATAAATATATTCGTTATAAAAAGCGGATTATAACTAACGAATCGGGTTGATTTACCGTGAAGGTTATCGAAGATTCTGACTGTTATTTAAATTGTCATATAGTTTGTTTTTTACCTTCAATTCGAAAAATTCGAAATAGTTATTAACTACGGAAAATATAAGTCAATGAAGGGAATAAAATGCTAAACCGAACTTCATGTATTATACATGCATGTTCTTTCAAAGACTGTCACTGGTACATGCTTTATGAATTCTACAATAACTCATCTTTCGGCGATTTTCGGTGTTGGTTGTTTTTTCACATAATGAAATGAAGCTCCTCTGACTTGACTCGCAAAGAAAATAGATTTTTGGAATTTTTTATTTCTCTCTCTTGTAATAATGGTCTTTGTTGGAATAAATTACAATAACTTTGAAATGAGACTGAAGTATCCAAGCGTTCTTCCTTCTTCTTCTTCTTCACTTTCTTTTTTTCTGTTGCTGTCTACTTTTTGTGCAAGTCTTAGTTATTTTGCTGCTATCATTACTTTTCCGTTTCATTATTCGTACTGTCAATTTCTCTATTATTCCTTTTTTTTCCGTTTTCTCTAGTTAGTTGAAATGCAAATTGAAAACAGTGCATCGTCATTTGTTATGGATATTTTCCATGATTGGGCAAAGAATTCTCTCTCTTTTTCTTTTAAAGTCATCACTTATTAACCCTTCAAAAAAAATTGATTCCTTGAATTAAATTTGGTTTTGTTTACTGCGCAAAAAAAGATATTGTTGTTGAAAATTTATGAACATTTATTTAAAATACTTTTAATTTAAGAAAAGTATTTTTAGTTTTATGTTTTATGAGTTTAATTAAACTTTCCCAAAACATTTAATTAAAATTATCAAATATTAAATCGAAATATTTAGATTAAAATCATAATGCTTATAATTAGATTATTGAATCATTTCGGTGATAATTATTGAAAAGAATGTTTAAGTCGCTAAATTGAATTATTCTAGAAATGTGTTATTTTATTTTTAATAAGTGTTTAATTAAGATTCATTAAAAAATTTTTAATTAAAGGGAATATATTTAAAGCATTGAAAAAAATAATTATGCATGGTAATTCATTCGCGAATAACTGTAAAGAATTATGGTGAGGAAAATTTTGTTCTTATTTAAAATATATATGAATTAAAATTTATGCCTTAATTTTCCTGGAGAATTCATTTTTATTTTTAAATGTATTCTATTAAAACACTAGAGGATTAAATACAATGTTTTGCTTTGTTTGTATTATTAACATGCTTAACATTCATTAACATTCGTTGTAATTGAAACGCATATCAGACAATATTTTACAATATACCAGTTTAAAGCAACGGTAATACATTTACAATATAACAGTTTAATGCAAAGTCAATATATTTACGATATACAATTTTAATGTAAAGGTAATGTAATTTACAATAAAACAGTTTAATGCAATTTTACATAATATTTTGAAAGTTCTAAAAATGAATAATTCTACATAACTTTTTTCATCCCTTTACTAAATGTATTAACTTTATCTAAAAAAATAAATAACAATAAAAATACGCTAGTTGATGCCTGCCCAATTTTCCATTTTAAAGAGAGGGGTAAAAAACCACTTTTTTAAATATACTTAACAATATTAACACCAAAGTTAACTGAATCTCTACTTCACTGCAAACCGCACCCAAAAAAGGCGGTAAGTAAATAAATTTGTTCTGCCTAATAGCTAACTAAGAATGCAGATGTTTCATTTTAATATTTGGCAGAGGTGGCATACGCTGTTGTTCATTAGGAGGATTGGCGCCTTTCTGAACTGCAGGCGCCAACCTAAGGACTAATGGGATTAGTAAAAGCCCGAGGTTACAGCTCTTTCAGTAATGATTCAGGCATAATGAAATTTACACTTCTAATGTTTCATTGAGAGAGTTAAGGAACTTTTTTCTTTGCGTAGGTGTAGAAAGGTGCATTATTAGTAATTTAAAAGATGTTAAATGGATCCCTCGAGGTTTTGCTATATTTTACTTTGAATTGCTAATTACAAATTCTAAACTGAAATCTTCACCCATTGTGAATAGATAGTACATTTGCTTATGCTACCTGTTATTCTTAAAAAATGGGCTTTATTTTTCTTAAAGATAATGTTGTGAAGTAAATTATTGATTATAATAATAAATACAAAAATATTTAATTAAATCAAACTGGCATTGGTATGAATAGCAAAATATGTGTGGGCATAACTACTAAATTGAAATTTTAAGAAAAAAATAGGCGAATTATCATAAATCATAATAATTTGAAAAGAAAATTCTTCATATATCATTTTTTTGTTTTAATTACGTAATTACATGTTTAGATGTTTAAAAAAATAAAGACACAATTACAAATTTTGATGTTTAAAAACTAACGAGAATATTAATATTTTCAATTTTCTTGTTTACAAAATATCTAGTTGGTAACTTCTCCATTAGAATAAAAGAGTAAAAATAATAATGATATATCCATGTATGATTGAATAAAATTAATATTTATTCTTTTCATTTAGATATTTTCTAATCCTATCAAAACTTATTTTTAAAAGATTTATTTTATTGTTATATGTGCCGTTAATGATATTTCAACAAAAATACACCATTAAAATGGAACCTAGACAATTTTTTTTAAATAAATTGTTTACAAATTGCATATAAGAGACCTTAAAGAGTTCTGCAATGCAGGAGTTTCTCATGCTTTTATTAATTTGTTTCACAATTTTGTTTTGGGAACATCGTATTCTAAAATGTTCCCGGTAAAAAAGAAGAAAGAAACATGCTTTCATCAAAGTCTATAACGAGATATTGTCCATTTGTGTTCACAATATTCAAAAAACAATAGCAGGCAATTTATGGTAATTGGAGTTGCAAAGTCGCTCACGCTAAATTTGTCAATAAATTTTTTGTACTTAATACGTAGCTACGGGCTCTTAACACGATTTCATGACTTAAGCTTATATTCCAGATACTACATGCTATTCTTAAAAATGGATTTTATTTTTCTTAAAGGTAGCATTTTGAGATAAATTATTGATCATAACAACAAATGCAAAAATATTTACTTAAATGAAACTTTACATTAGCATGAATAGTAAACATGTGTGCGCCTAACTTCTAGATTGAAATATTAATTTAAAAAAAAATAGGTGAATTTTTCATAAATTATACTAATTTGAAATTTTGAAACTTATACGTAAGAATAGTTATCAGCAAATATTTATTTTATTTTGTTTTAATTGCGTAATTTCATATTTCGATGTTTAAAAAATAATGAAAATATAAATATTTTCAATGCAATCTTTATAAAGTATTCATTTGTTAACTTTTCCATTAGAATAAAGAAATAAAATTAATAATGATATATTCAAATCATTTGGGTATGATTGAATAAAATTAATGTCTATTCTATTTATCTAATTTTTTTTTTCTAATTTTACCAAAACATATTTAAAAAAATAAATTTCTACGTTCTTCTAATGATATTTAAATAAAAATATAATAATAAAAAGAATCTATTTATAAAATTATAAAACACGTTTACAGATTCTTCCAAAGATTTCATTTTTCAAAACTTGAAAACAAATGCAATGTTTTTTTAAAATTTGTGCATATATTTGTATGTATATAAAAGACTTCATGACATAAAATAATATTAAAAAATTTCACAGATGTTTATATAAGCAGTATATTACAAAAATATGTTTATCCTGTGAATTTTTTTAGCAGTGTGATAAGAAAATTTCTATTGAAATTCAAAGCACACAGCTACTAACATGAAAAAAAAGATTTAGAGTTGACATTTATATGCAAAGACATTTCAGCGCTTCAGAATAACATTATAGTAGTGTAGTTTGGGTCATTTATTCAAAAGGCATGTAAATAAATGATTATAATGTTTCGCAGTATGCTTTATAGAAATGACCAAATAGTATCAAAAGAATGAAGTGAATACACTGAAATGTTTGTACGAATAATCATTTTAAATGTCATATTGTATCTAGTTGATTGCAAAATCAACTAGATAATAGTAAAATCAATAGTAAATCAATAGTAAAATCAATAGTAAATCAATAGTAAAATCAATAGTGAAATCAATAGTAAATCAATAGTAAAATCAACTAGTAGTAAAACATAACAATAGTAAACAACAGTAGTAAAATCAACTAGTAAAATCCCTGATCAGCTTCCTCTTTATCTCCCAAATGCTTCCAATTCTAGGCAGTTGGTAATATTTGAGAAATTTATTCATCAAATTTATTCATCATTTTAATCGATTTTCCACCTTAAACGGACATCTGACAAATCTGAGAAATTCTAATTTAGATGTAAATGACGTCCATACATCGACATGGTCAAAATGAATATTCCTAGCTGTCACTAATGGGTGGGCATTTCTCATAACCTGGCTGTTGGAAATCAAGACTGAATGGACCTTCGCTTAGCTGAATCTAAATTACTGGAGTTTGGGAAACAGTCCCGAGCATGGACGTTTGACATCAACAAATCCCATTACCTTCTATCATGAGAGTCGAATTGTTGGAGGAGGAAGTTTTGGTACCTATCACACGTGAGACTGAGAACGTATGGAACTCAGATGTGAAACGTGCCTTATGAACCCGGTCTATTAAATAGAAACTGAGTTCACAGACTGTCTCTTAGTTAATAAGCGCAGATCCGATGGGTAATAATTAACAATGCAAATGTATCACAGATATATAGCTGGCTTACTGATGTGAGAAGTGGAATAGGTAGAGAATTGCGAGAAATGGAATAGGTGTTGAATTGTGAGAAATTATTTAGATATTAATGTATTTCAATCAGTTACATTAATTGGTTGATATGAATTACGTAATGTTTGCAATGCAATCACGATAATCGACAGGTAAGGATTGTATATTTTTCATTGAAATCTTATGTTTTTCAAATTTTATATTGCAGAAAATATTTGTTTTAGATGTGTAAATAAACTAAAATTTTTATGTTATAAATAAAAAATATCAAAGTTAAAATTTAAAATATAATTTTATATTTTTAAATAATTTTAAAATTAAAATTATTTTTTTAATAATTTAAAATTTAAATTTTTATTTCGTGTGTTGATGTTTCCATTTTTAATAAATACACATATAATAACATATTAGTTGCATTTAAGTAATAAAAGGATTTAGCTAAAATTGCATATTATCAATGTTGTAAATCCAATTAACCTGTAAAATAAAAAAATAATTCAATAGTAGTTTTTAAATTAATTTCATTGAAGGATTTTCACCGAAACGGCATTTTTCTTTTTTCTTTTTACACAGACAGTCTTACCGTTTATGTCTTAAAACATCTTAAGCAACAAGAATATTTTTAGGAAGCAAAACACTAAGACCTCAAACCAGCGAATTAGAATGCCTGTCATCAGTAAATCTCCTTACATTCAATCATGAAGGCTGAATTATTGGACAGAGAAGTTAGGCTACCCACCATACACATTGGCTGAGAATGTACAGAATCTTAGGAACTGGATTGAGATGTGAAATTCGCCTTGTTAGCTGGGTTCTATTAAATGTAAACCAAGTTCAGATACTGTCTTTCTACTAATACTCACTCATCAGGTGGGAAGTAATTAACAATGCAAACGTTTCACAGATTCATAGCATGCATACTAATGTGAGAATTGGAGCATGCTGGGGAAATTGCTTAGCTAGTATTGAAATCTTGTCTATTATATCAGTTGTCTGATGCAGGTTATGTGAAATCAATAATTGATGCGTAGCACTATAAGTTTTTGTTTCAATTATAGTATATGCAATACTTGATGTTGAAAATTAATCATCACTCAAAACATTTTTAAGAATTGTAAAATTCTGTTTGAAAAAATTGCTTTAAAATTATAATTTGTAATTTATTATATCAAAAAAGCATGCAAATATTATTTCAAAAAGTATTTTTCAATTAATTTTACATGATCAACATACACTCAAGAGCCAAAACATTATGACCGGATCTCAATCCGATAGAACACATTTGGGATGTCCTGGGACGGCAGCTCAAAGTTCAAAGACCACCAATTCGCAATATCTCGGATTTGCGTGACAATTGCTTAAACATCTGGTACAATCTGTCTCCAGCCATCTACCAAGGACTTGTGACATCCATGCCAAGGCGGGTTGAACCTGTGTTGCGCGCCAAAGGTGGGCCAACTCGTTATTGACAGGTGGTCATAATGTTTTGGCTCTGGAGTGTATACTGTATACATTCATATAAATTCAATCCTTGTAAGTGGAAATTTTTTTTTGATCTATGAAAAATTTTATTTTCTTTACTTACATAATCTTGTCGTTATACATTTTTGTTATCTAAAATATTGATAATATTTTTACTAAGAATAAATGTAGATGACTAAAGGCTTCATGACATAAAATACATTTTACTGTCAATTTTCTATGCTTAGATAAATTACGAGAGATCGGATATTACCAGTCCTGAGCATGGATGTTTAATATCAACCAATAACTTCTCACATGATAGTCATTGTTGAACCAGGATAATCGAATAAATGCATACCATGATGAGAGGAGATGGAATGAAGATCTGAATCGTGCCTTGAACTGTATCAATTAAATAGCACCATTCACAGACTATCTCTTAGTCAATAAGCACATATTCGATAGGTAAGCAGTTAATCGTGCAAATGTATGTCAGGTTTGAAGCTCGCTTATTCATATGAAAGATGAGACAAGATTAATAAATTATAATCTTATATTAATGGGTTTGTAAGAATTTTCTTAAGTCAATGCCTACAATACATATTATATATTTTTATTTTTAGATATATTCTTTCTTTTTAAGATAACATATTTTTTTTTGAAGAGAATATTAAGATTCTATAAAGATTTTCAAGTTGCAAAATATTCTTATCCTTTTTTATACGTTATGTATATTCAAAAATATATTCTTGTAACTTTTGTATTCCGAATTTTTGGAACTCCTATAAGAAGCAATGAAATAATAAAAATGTTTGCTTTAATGCAGAACTTATATCGGCATCTGTCTCCTCAAATTATGTATCGTTTATTTAAAAATGGATAGATGGATGTGTTTCTGTCCCTTCGTATCTTAAAAACTATATCCTATGACTTCATTCCAAAACTTTATAGTCAAAAAATACGAAAAAACAATTTATTACTTATTTTTAATTTAATAAAAACATTTTTTATTTTCATCATACCTTCAAACCACCAGATAGATCCAGCCTTAAAAATACGGTTGAAAATTACAGTTTAATTTTTAAATTTATTTCCCTAAACAAGGCAAGGTACACTAAACTTACAACTGGTAAGTTGCCGTGAAATATTGAAATTAAAAGTAACATCCTACGCATTTATGATTTCACATTTTAGAATGGTATAATAAATATAACAGAGAAATCCGAATGAAAAAACGTTATTTGTATCATTTCTTTTAAATAGTCGAATGATAGGCTAAATGGGAGATGAATCTTGAAATTGTTACTGCTAACTTTTTTTTATATCAGTCTTACACGCTTAGTATGTCTAATACCATCTGAGATTTCAGTAATTTTGATTCAGTTAAAAGTTAAGTGTATAATATCACTAATATAATGTAAGCATTTAAGCTTATTTAATAGTTTGACTAATAATTGTCTAAAATTTGAAAAAAAAGTATATAAACCGTTAAATACATAGTTATTTTAACATTGAGTTAAAAAGTGTAGGATAAAAATAAAAACTCTAAGATATCATTCATGACAATTAAAAGATTGGGAATGAATACAATTGAATAATACATAATTACTTCCCTTTATTTCTGTGTAGTATATTGAATTTTATCAAAGATTAATTTCTGATGCCTATTTTTATTGAATAATTTGTTAATCTTTACTCTTGAAACATTTTATAAATTAAATAATAATATTTTTTTATTTAACAATAACAAAATTCCTAGTTATTTCAACTTGAAACAGTGTAATAAATATGGCTTATGAAAAATAATGCTACACATAATGAAGAAAAAGCAACAATGATACATTTCAATTTACATATTTAATATACCCCGAAATCTGTACCGGAATTTACTGCAACAGTGATGTGTACCTGTTGAATTATCTGAATGCAGCATTAGTTACGTCATTTACTTAATTGTTAATTCCCAAGTCAGGATTCATTCTATCAAATGCGTCACAAGCTGATGTTTCAGTAATCCATGAAATATTAATTTATCATTTCAATGAATGGAATGAGTTAAATCGTTTCCATATCTCAAACGACCACTCGATAAATCTGACCAATCACAATTACCATGTAAATGGCATTCATTCCAAAATAAACATCCGTGACCAGTATTAAGGAAAGCCATTTCTCAAAATTTTGCTATTAGAAATCTTGACTCGATAAGTCTTTACTAAACCGAAACTCAATTAAGGAATTTCAGGTATCAATCTGGAAAACACTTTGAGTTTGGTGAATTCTGGTGCAGTAGATCGCATTAAAACTTCTATGATTGATGATAATGGAATCAGATAATCAGTCGGTACACTTTGAACACCAATTGAAAATGGTTCGAAATGCGTTGAAATCTATTTGAGATGACATCATTAATTTAATCTTCCATATCAGTACGGATTCAGATTCTGAGATTATCTCTTCACCGTTGTCATATATCCAATTCAGTATCATATTATAACATGAATTCCCATGATATTTTGCACATTTATAACAAAAAAAATAAATAAATGATGGCAGTACACTCTAGATAGATATATAAAATTAAAGATATTTTTTATTTATTATAAGCATTAGACAATGTAATACATACTTATTAAAAGCAATTAAAATATAGTGGTAACTGTTATTAGTATCACTAATGAGTTTTGAAAAAAAATATGCAACAAAATTTGTTTCATTAAAAACTATGTTTAATTATTGCTTTCGCATTTTCATAAATAATTGTCTGATTTGTATAAAGAAGAAAATCATTTAAATTGTTATGTTGATAGCATAATTTCGATACATATAAGCATCATTTGGATTCAGATTTAACAACATTATCTTTCATACTATGATGAAGCATTTTATATTCGTCATAGAAAAAAGATTTAACAATATAAATTCAAACTATATCCAACATGTGCTTTATTATTTCTTCTTATTTTTTTTTACATTTCTTCCCTCTTAAAAATTATTATTTTTATTATTTTTTGAAAAAATGTCAGTGTTAAAATGTAAAATGTAAATTTTTCCCCCTTATTTTTTTCTAAAAGTGTTTAACTATAAAAACAATTGTAAAAGCAATATTTTTATTTATGTTTAATTGTAGAAAAATAGATAAAATATTGTAGGCTATCATATATACCTGAAATGTACATATATACTCGGATTTTTCGAATTTTCTGGCAGATGATGCACTCGGAAAACCAAGCCCAAAATGGAAATAATTTTGCATGGATGCATAAATTAAAAAAAAAGGAAAATATCAGAACTATTTTTGGTAGCTAAAAATGTTTTAGAATCCGTAAAATAAGGGTTATTATTATCTTCATCTCCTAAAAGAGAAATAAATATCAATATTATATGTTGAAATGTTTTTGCTGATATGGTCTAATACTCTATATTATAAAAGATCTTACACGGTACTAGAATTCTATTTTTAAAGTTATTTATTATTTATTGCTTCCTAAATCCCTTCTTGTAGGAAAAATATTTCTATTTTTGTAGTAAGAGGAAACACATTTATATTCATTGGTCTGAAGAAATAGACAGAATTTCTGATAATATGCAAATGGATCAAAATGTCTCAAAAGTCTGCAGCAATTTAGTAAGTTATAAAATAACGAAAATTTAGTACGGGATATTTTAAATAGAATAATTGATTTCAGTACTTCTTTGAAATGTAATTTTAAAAAATAGGAAAGCAAAAAATCCTACAAGTTTTGAATCTTTAATTTTATTAACCATTCTTATTACATAAATTGTAAAAACTCTTTAAATTTTTTTAGAAATATTATGAGAATTATTATCGAATTTTTAAACAAAATATAAATATTTCATCAGATAATATTGAATTTCTATGATCCTGTATGGTGTTTTAAGTAATAAAACAAGAGTCTAACGGTACTTTTCCGCAGTAATATAGTTTTAATCTACCAAAAAAATGTATTGATATTGAGATTTAGGATTTTCAAATATTTAAGATTTAATGCAAATATAAAAATTTTCTGTAGACTTTTATAGTTTATATATGAATAGAATATATAAATATACACTCAAGAGCCAAAATATTATGTCCACCTGTCAATAACGAGTTGTCCACCTTTGGCGCGCAACAGAGCTTCAACCCGCCTTGGCATGGATGCCACAAGTCCTTGGTAGATGGCCGGAGACAGATTGTACCAGATGTTTATGCAACGGTCACGCAAATCCGAGATATGACGAATTGGTGGTCTTTGAACTCTGAGCTGCCGTCCTAGGACATCCCAAATGTGTTCTATCGGATTAAGATCCGGTGAGTTAGGCGGCCAGGACATTAACTGGAATTCAGCATCATGTTCCTGGAACCCCTGAAACACAATTTTAGCCTTGTGACAAGGGGCGTTGTCCTGTTGGAACATTCCATTTCCAGCTGGAAAAACAGAGGCCATGTAAAGGAGCAACTGATCCGCAATGATGTTCAGATACCCTGTAGTATTCATGGTCAGCTCTACCACAACCACGGGTCCCAGAGACGCCCAAGAGAACTTCCCCCAAAGCATAATACCGCCACCACAAGCCTGTGTATGAACTACTGTACATTGAGGGAGCAATTTTTCGCCTGGAAGACGGCGTATCCTGACACGGCCATCGGCGTGATGAATGACAAACCATGATTCATCTGACCAGGCAACTCTCTCCCACTGATCCATGGACCAGCCACGATGTTCCCGGGCCCAGCGCAGGCGCAGTTGGCGATAACGCTTGGCCAGCAAAGGTACAAGAGTGGGACGTTTGTTGCGTAGCCCCATATCCAACAGTGTCCGCTGAACAGTGCGCTCCGATACTATTCTACTTTGCCCTGCATTGTATTGGGCTGTCAGCTGAGTCACTGTCTGGCTCCGGTTTTACTTCACCCTGCGAGATAGTCTCCGTCGACCTTTTTCTTTGATAGCATGTAAACGTCCAATACCATGTCGTCTACTGTTGTTTCACCGTCATTCATCCACTTTGCATAAGTACTAACAGCTGTAGATCGCGAACAACTCACGAGTCGTGCAGTTTCGGAAATACTTGTTCCGAGCCTTCGAGTCATTACAATCTGCCCTCTATCAAAGTTGAATCACAGTCACAAAGTTTATCACAGAAGTAAGTGAAAAAATGATTCTTCAGACTCTCTAGAAGCTGTTAAATACCACTTCCACCTGATCACGTGCCTTCCACGTCATCCAGGAGAGTTCATTGCAAAATGTAGGGGTGGGCATAATGTTTTGGCTCTTGAGTATATATCAATGGATATATAGATATATATAAGAATGGATATATCTTGTTATAGAATATTATTAATTTCTTAAGAATAAAATCCTTATATAAAAATGTAAGGATATACGTGCTTTGCATTATTTCTTCATATTCGCATTATATATATGGTGTCAGTTTAAGGGCTATAACTAAGGCTATAACAGCAGATGAATTTAGTAGTGGATTATTACTTACTTGAAATGTTATCAATTCTTATGAAAATGTGTATTTCTTCGTATTAAGGGTATAAGATAGAATAGCTTTTGAGTGGATAACATGTCTTTTAAAGAATAAATCTATTTTAGTTCAATTTATTGTACTTTGCAGAGAAAGATAAAAATGCTGTAAGAATTCCTTAAATGTATGAAAAAAATCCTAATATGATTTATTTTACAAAAGAAATTAACTAAGTTTATTGAAAATATTAGTTTCGCATTAGTAGAAATAGCAATTGTCCTTAATTATGAGCTATTTAAAATTTTTACACCAATTCATTTACAAATGAAGTCAATGCTTACAAAGTGATGCTTCCTAAATAAATACATCAAAATCATGTTTATATCTTAGGAATATAGGTATGGTATAAAATTATATTTATAAGATTCATACTAAAAAGTTTAAAACAAAAACTGAAATTCTTATCTACTAGCCATGCTTTCTCTGAATACTTAAATAACACATTCAAACTACGCTTAATGGATGGTAGATAATATTATTTTATATACATAAATATGTTCATCAATATTTTCAATGTAATACAATAGAACATGATTTTATAATGAAGAACAAGTCTAAATATATGGAATGTATAGTTACTGACGATGTTTCATACTGTTATTGCGAGATTATCTGTTACGTTTTTATTCTTTTCAGTAAAGAAGAAGAAATAAACAAAATATTTTAAGATAAATTTATAAATTCTATTATATCACCAAAATTTTCAATTTACAAAGAATAAATGAAGGACAGTTTATAGTTCAAATATTAAAATCTCAGCAGAATTCAAATATTTTAAAGCTTTATCCGAAATATTTGAAAAATAGTTAGACATAAATTGTAAATTACATAAAGAACATAAAAATGAAGTTTTCGTAGAATTCGCATTAAAAAAACGTTTAAAATTTCCATGAATACTTTTTTTTTAAATATTCAAAAAAAAAAAAAAAAATGTTGTAAATGGGGGAAAAAAATAATTAAGGGAAAAAATTTATTTGTATAAGTAAATGAAATACAAATTTATGAATCATTGTTATGAATAATAGTTAATAAGGAGACTACTTAAACAAGATCTATGAAAAAAAACACTTCATCCTGTCTGACATTATAAGCAATAATACAAAATAAGCTTCAAGATAATTAGCATGGAGTAAATATATTAAATGATCTCCTGTATTCTTCGAACATAATATTTTCTTCTGTTGCATTATATTGACAGAATTAATAACTTATTTCTAAATAATAAAAGTTTTAATAAAAATATAATAAAATAAATAAAAAATACTCAAAGCATATTTATTTTTTGCAAAGTTTTATTCAAAACAAAAAAGAAAAGCTCCTCATCTAAATCGGCACCACGAAACTTCGAATCCCCACTTCGCCATCGACCACCGTTGACGATCAATGGGGACATCCAATGAGACAAAACCATGTAGGAATCATTTTGAATGAAAGTTGGTTTAAAAGGATGGGGGGCGAGACGTTATCGCGCGACTGCTGCCCAATCAGTATTTGAGATTCCTTATCCACCCCGTTCTGCGAATCCGCGTGGAAGCATTTCTGTCGATTTCCAGAACGGAATTTCAATGTTGCGTGACTGCAGTCGAATGTCCCGATGTCTTCCCGCAACTAAAATCCGATTCCTTCTGCACAAGTTAACCCCCGACTTCCGTGCAGAAGCAAGCAATTCCAGAAAGCGATGGATATCAATACTCAGTATACGCGCTGTCTTTGCCTTTTCCGTTTTGACGTATCCGAATCGAAGAAAGCCTCGCTAACTATCTCCTTTATATGTATGTTGGCTGATATGTTTTGATGATCTGGTGGGGAAAAGTTTTAATTTGACAGCATAAGTTATGCGCAAGTCGGATTCTTCAGCTTCGGCTGGTGAGGACTAGTGGAAAAATTAGATTGATGAAATTCAAACTGGGATGTTGTTTACAGGAATTATGCAGGAGTGAAAATCCATAGTGCATTTCATAAATTCTAACATATTAAATGTATTTCAGTTTGGCTTATTTAAATTGGCATTTCTCATATATATATTCTGTTTAAAACAAAAACATAATTTATTTAGTTACAGGAATTTCGCTCTTGAAAATCGAATATATATATATGTTTGTGAGGTGTGAGAGTGTTTGCGTGTGTGATGTATGAGAGTGTTAGTATGTGTGTGTTTGAGGTGTGAGAGTGTCTCTGTGTGTGTGTATGTGAGGTATGAAAGTGTCTATGTGCGTGTGTGTGAGTTCTGAGAGTGTCTATGTGAGATGTGAGTGTTTGAGGTGTGAGAGTGTTTGTAGTGTATGTGTTTGTGTGTGTGAGAGGTGTGAGAGTGTTTGTATGTGTGTGTTTAAGGTTGTTAGAGTGTTTGTGTGTATATGTGTTAGTACTTAAATTGGCATTTCTCATATGTATATTCTGTTTAAAACAGGAAACAAAAACAAAATGTATTTAGTTACATAAATTTCGCTATTAAAAATCGATTATATATATGTGTGTGTGCATGTTTGAACGTTGGGTTTGTGTGTGTGTATGTGTAAGTGTTGTGTTTGTGTCTATATGTGTGAGTGTTGTGTTTATGTGTATGTGTGTGTATGAGTGTTTGTGTGTATATGTGTATGTGTGTGTGAGTGTTTGTGTGTGTTTGAGTATGTGTGTGTGGGAGTGTTTGTGTGTGTATATGTGTATGTGTGTGTGAGTGTTTGTGTGTGTATATGTGTATGTGTGTTTGTGAGTGTTTGTGTGTGTATATGTGTAAGTGTTATGTGTGTATGTGTGAATGCTGTGTTTGTGAGTGTATGAGTGTTTGCGTGTGTGTGTATGTGTGAATGTTGTGTTTGTGTGTGTATGAGTGTTTGCGTGTGTGTGTATGTGAAAGAGAAGAGAAACATCATGCACACACACACACAAACAGTGTGTGTGTGTGCATGATGTTTTTGTGCGTTTTAACGTAGTTTATAAACTAAAACTCTTAAGATTTCAGACTTCTTGTTCTGAATTCGTTATTCCACTTGCAGAATTCGAAGCCAAAAATTCCGGCATTTTTTTTATTCATTAGCTTTTTTAATTAAAGTTATATCTTTTACTTTATCTTTTAAAGTAATAGCTTTTACTTTATTGTCCAAAACATTTTAAAGCCAATAGATGCACCAGGTATAAAAAGCTAATCTGTCCCATTAGTTAAGTTATTGTAAAAAAATACTAAATAACTAATTAATGCCGAAAATTTACAGCTTCAGTTTTCAATTTATATTTCAAAATTGTTATATTATCGAAAATAAATGCTAACAGATTAAAGGTGGAAAAAGATTTATATGGAGTTCTTGGAAATCAATGATTAATTTATTTAGCTAATTTGTATTATATAAAACAAGTTCCTTAAAATCTCAAAATATAAATTCTGTATAGATATTTTTTTCTCAGTAAATTTTAGACATTCAATTATTTTTTTCTAACTGACAAATCCAGGTTGTATGTGTTATTTATAAAATAAATATTTCATACTTTTAATTCATCTATACATAGTGACTATTGGTTTTGATATTACCTATTTTGAGAGACTCTTAATTCTTGACGCCTGCATAAAATTCTAATTATGAGGTGAAAATGTTGATATATTGGACTGAAATGCAGTCAACTTCCTCCTTTGCTAATAACATCATGGATAATGGGTTACATAATTTGAAATTATATCTGAAAATATTTCATATAGTAATTTATCTATAAAAATATCTGAACGAAATAAGATCGTGTAATATACGCTTTAGAAACTCGACAAGCAATGCAAAACACAAATATTCGTAGTATAAAGCAAACATGAGTAGATAAATCTGTAAATAAATGTTTGTCCTTGTGATGTGCTCGAGGAGGTGAGTAGAAGGAACTTTTAGAAAAAAAGTTTAAATTAAAACCTCAAAAAAACCTTTTTTTAAAGGTCGTATATGAGCCTTTAGATAAAAAGCTAAGTGCTAATTTACTTACAATGCACTCATAATTTGAGTGCTAACTCAAAATTATGAGTGCATTGTAGCAGAGAGTCTATTGTCAATCGAGACTAGCTCATAATCTCTACACCTTTTAAAGTAAACTTAGTATTCTTAAAGTATTCTTTCATAATTTGGGGTAGTAGATCATGTATATATAAATCGTTCACCAGTCATCTGCTATTAGTTTTGTATTTTCGATTTGAGTTTTGTAAAAATTAAATTTATTATATTACTAATTTTGTTTTTAAAAGATTTTATTTCATAACTTCTGAATTTAAAACTATATGCATAGAAAATTTTACTCTAAATATTTTTTTAGAAAACAGTTATACATTCACATTAATATAAAACATTTATATTATTATAAAAGAATTGATTTGAAACGTTAATATTACATTTCACTTTTTAATAGTGCAATACATCATTATGATCAAATTATTAAATTATTAATTACTAATAAATTATTAAATTATTATAATTAATCAAATAACGGAAAAACTTTATAAGAAATAATTAAAAATATAAGGAATTCAATGAAAAAAATTAGGAAACTAAATATTATACTTTTTATTTAATTCATACGCGAGCAAATATCTTCCTTTCTATATAAGAAAGGTAACAATTTGTTGTTTTGTTATTATTATTTGTTGTGATTATTTGTTTAACAATTAATTCATCAGTTTCCAATGACTATTTTAAGTTAAGATGTTTTCAAGTAACACATTTCTCAAAACTTAACCAATGAAAATCCGAACTGAATGGTCATAATCAAAATTACTATCAGGATCAGAACAACATGACGGGTGACTTGAATATGAAGGGTTGATGTAAACAAATCTCTTTTTCATTATGACAGGCATATTAATTGAGATAAAGGTGACATCTGTCACTTGAAGACATGGAACGCCGTATTCCAATTAGATGGGTTAGTTAAACATGATCAATGTTCTCAATCTGCTAATTCATTAATCAATACAAATCTAAGGGGAAGTAACTCTAAAATTCAAGCAGAGATTTAGTACATTCGTTGAATATGAAAACTTAATAGTTTATGAATTTTTATTTTGTTAGTTATATCCAAGTTAACCATATTTATGGATTAATACTTTAAGAACTACCATTGATATTGAGAAAAGCGGAGCTACAATGAAGATTTTATAACTGAACTAAAGAAAAGTATCGAAAAATTTGATATTTTAACCTACTCCATAATAAATAAATTATATTAATTTGTTAGCTAAAATAATACATTAAACAACATTTGTGAAGGATCATTTTTAGGCATGGACATACAAAAATTAGATAAATAAAAATAACTCAAATCCGCAATTTTGCGTTTGGTTATTACAAAAAAAATTAAACGAAACCTAAAACATTTATTATATTAATATAACACATCAAATTCTTTATTTGCTTTTTATTATATTACATCTTTTATTTATCATATACGTATATGAATAGAGAAATGAATTATCTAAAAATCAGATAATTTAAAAAAAAATATTTCACTTTTACAATGGAAAAATTTTAACTCTTCTATAAATTTGAATCTTTTTTTTCTTTTTTCTAATTGTTTAATTTATTAGTTGGTATTTTCTTTCATTTTAATAATGTTAGGGATAATTTCAAACCACAAATAAAAATATCAAACGATTTTCTTGGGAGAATTTATTTCAAAATAATTATAATTATTATCCAATGTGAAGTAATGAGCTTTGAACATGCTAGTAACCATTTCTCATACTATTTTTAACGATTACAATAATCAATATTTAAAAATAATTATGCAAAAAGTGTTTAGTTTTCTCAAATAAATATTATTTACAAGTTAATTATTATTTTTTTAACAGCGAGAATTTTAACTCAAGGTTGTTATGCTGAACACAAGAAAGTTTCTTTTTTTATTTGAAAAAAAGAATTTGTATTATATTTTAGAAATATTAAAATGTTTAAATGTATTGTATTCTGGTCTGTGGCTTTATCTTAATGCATGAAAAATCTTTGTACAGTTGTGGTGTTGCGAAAATGAATTTTAAATTATGATTCGCCCACCAGGTCGGCTTAAGAAGTGTTGACAACAGCAAAAATCTACAAGGGAGTTTTAATTTCGCGTTCGTATTTATAGTAGAAGAATGAAGGGTTCACTGATGTGTGTCACGCAGACACGCTGATGCAGCAGATTAATTGATTATAAACATTCAGTATTGAGTTTGGATAGATATAGTTCAGATTTTTATTACGATCAATTACAATTGTGTAGTTGCATTTTAACGTTTGCATAGAAGTTTCTTTGCTATCTCTATGAACAGATTCTTAGGTGGAGCTAGGATAATTGAGGGACAGTGAATGGAATAAGGAAATGAAGGAATGGTGTAGTTATTTATTGAAACAGAACCATTTTAAAAGTTTTAACGTATGCATAATGGGCCTTTGGTAGTTGAAGTAGTTTACATAAAGTTTGTGCTGCATGCCATTGAGGTTTCTGGCAAAGGTGTTGTCGATGGTAGTGTTCCCAATGGGTTCACTTCGATTCCTTGTCATGTACTTAACATTGCCAATCAGCATTTGACTTTTTGGTTTTTATTCATAAAAAATGTGTATTGTTTTGAAGTGCGGAACTTTGCGTGCCCTTGATCACTTTCAATATTTATTTAAATTTCTTTCTCGAGGTAATAATTACATAATTAATTAGTGTAAAATTGTTCTAAAAGATTGTCTGGGGAAAGCAAAGATAATTTTAATCCAAAGTGAAAATGAGATTTTTCAAGAAATGGAAATCGCGTGGAATTATATATATATATATATATATATTTTGTAATTTTTTTTAAGATTATTGTTATGCGTTTTTTCCTTACATTAAATTTTAAATTTTATGTGTAACATATATATCGGTCGGGCCTTCTGTATTTTTTTTGTAATAATAATACTAAATTCTTTAAAATCACTTGGTGTTCAATAAATATCCCTTTGTTCAATTATGTATTAAAAAAAAACAAGAATTTAAAAAAAAAAAAAAATCATTTTAGATTAAAAAAAAAATTTTTGGGAGGGCTATTCATTTTGAATAATAATGGTTGTTTTAAACATAGGCTACATTATAGTTATTAAATTATTAAAAGATGATTATTATAGATAATTTTTATATAAAGAAATGTCAGAATTCCATGAAAATCTTTAAAAGTATAAAACGTAAATTGGATTTTTCTTGGGTCTTTCTAATTTTCTTAATATGTAATAATAATAATTAATAAATACAATAATAATTGTATATTTAGCTATTCTCACCGACATCTTTCAAATGAACCTTTAAATACTCCAGCAACATTCCTGGCTCCCGAGATACAACAGCTGAAACTGTCTGATAGGCGCCGGCTTCTAGTTTAACTCCCCCTCCCCGCAAAGCTAGGTTGCGTGCTGCTGAAATCCTTCCACTAGGTTCTTTTAATCTTTTTCTACGAGATGATATATTTAGATTTGCTAAGCAAAGTGTAGTTTTGAAGTTATTAACTTTTTAACTGGACGTGAAAACATAACTCTCCAATCCCGATCAGACTATCCACACCAATTTATTTTTAAGATCTATCACATAAAAAAATGGCAAATATTAATTAAAAATTACCACTTCATTAAGAGATCAGTAGTGTTGTATCATAAGTGTTCTATCAGTCAGAGCAATGTGTTGCAAGTTTATGTCTTATGGTCTTAACAATCGAGTTTGTTACCATACCTTCAATGTAAAGAAAACTGCTATTGCCCTCAAATAATGAGTTTATTATTTCACGCACATTGAACTTTTAAATCTGGCATCCTGAATGCCTGAAGTATTCTATTGCTCACTTTGAGGTACAAATGAATGTAGTGGGATTCATTGTTACATTACTTTTCTTTATGCGCAACTTTTACTATTTACTTTATGTATCGCCATTGGCCATACATATTGTAAATTTATCATTTGAGTGGCAAGGCTTGTTTTTTTCATGTTAATTAAATAAAAAATAATAAGAAACCCGCGTGATATACACTTTAATGAGATGCAGTTCATAATTGTTCATCATTTTTTCCTGTTTTATCCTAACCTTGCAGAATTATAAGGGTTCTGAATGAGAGAAATGCTGTCTACGGTGTCGAACTTATTTCACTCTGAAAGTCCAACTAAATCATTTATATTGTGAAATAAAATCTTGAATCAGCATAAGATTTGAAACCCCCGTTAAACTGTAGATAACGGACAAATTACCCTAAAGTATGCAAAAAGTGTCAGTAGAGCAACAAACCAAACCCATAAATCAGCACATACACTTTATTTGATTTACGATTACATGCTCACAGACACATGATTTACCGTTGAAATATCTTCTGAAAATTGAACGGCAAGTAGATCGAACATCTGTAAAAACATATATTTTCTAATATTTATGTATACTTCCACCTGAGGTTGAATACCTACTTAAAATGATTTAATATTTTTGTTCAACTAATTTTATCTAATCTATTTTATTTGCTCAAACCCGAGCAAAGTTGGATAGTAGATTCCTTTATTAAGATGAGGATGTAATATATGTTAGTATATACATAAAAAGACTGCGAATGATTTTTTACAATGACATTATTCGCTAAAACTTTGACGTATTTGTAAAATAATTATCCTTAATCATAGTGCAATACAGGGGACGCTATATTGTATCCATAAGAGATAAAAGGAGATATGAATATCTAAAAAACCTCTTCTATAGTAATCACCTCTCATTTATGTTACACTCAAGCCTACCATTATTCTGATTACGATGATCGTATCGATATGAGTAAGGCATGTTTTGAATTTTTCATATTCGAAAATACATCAATAGATTAAAAATAAAACTGTTAAAATATGGAATTCTGAAATTTTTCTTAGGCATAATTAATAATTTATGAATGCTATGAATGCTTATCAATGCCAATGAATGCTTAAAACGAAATAGTTAAACAACTGGTTAAAAAACTAAATGGCATTTCCATCTGAACTTTACAAATATGTAAGTATTTATTTAGATTAAAACTGATAAAATGAAAAAAAAGACTTAAAATATAAATCTTCCAATTTTATTGTTATCTATTTCATACAATACTGTATAAAATAGTGTCGGCAGTGATATTCCTTTTGCGATGATTTTGTGAAATAAGACATGCATATTTTTTTTCCATTAAGAAGGGGTGGGGGAAACTGACTCAATGTAATGGGTATTTGATAAATAAAATTATTAAATGCAAAATTTCATATTCTTAAAACTTAATTTCCTTTATTGACATTTTGTTTCAGAATTACACGCATTTATGGAAATCACTCTAATAAATTTTGATTTGCATGAATCTAAATTTACTTGATTTTCCTTAAAATAACGCTTCTTTCAAATCTTCTTTCAATAATTTAAATGTAAATAAGAACATTATAATTTTATTATTAATTAAAGGGGTTAAATTATATAAATGTGCACAGAAAAAAGAAATTTATTTGCAAATTCTTTAAATAATTTTTTTGTCCATTAGACTATTTGCTTAATAATTTAATTAATTAATAATTTTGTTACTAAATATTTTGTGTATTCATGTACACTAATGTTTAGATTGTCTTTTAAAAGTAACACTATCTCGAAACATTATATTGTAAATTAAAATTATTTTTACATTAATATGAACATAAAATTCATTAAATATATTTCAAGAAATTATTAATAGCTTTTTTAAAAAAGTATTCCTCAAAACATTGTTTTAATTGTAACTTGAAAATTGCACCTATATAATTTAGATACTATACTAATTAATTTTATGACAAAAACACAATTTATTGTTGAGAAAGAAATATCATAATTATTTTAATAAAATTATTTTCGAATAAAAATTCATATATATTTTGCTCGTTTCCTTACTATTATTTCAACGATAATATAATACAAAATTAAATTTAAAAGCTCTCAAATAGATTAACTTAAAAGAACACTAAGATCAATTCTGCAAGTAAAAAAAAGGTTTCTCACTTCCTTAATTCTCTTAAAACAATTAGTCAAATATCTTTTTTAACCCCTTTAATTTTTTCTTAACTTTGCAGATAATTAAAAGTAGTTTTTCTTTGTCTCCAATTTAAATGTTGAGCTCTCTGTATTATTGCTCAATTCACCGAGTTTAATCATGTTAAAGAACGCAAGCGTGCACACTGATTTTTTTCATAATCACTTTTTTTTCTCACTGAAATTAATCTCTCCTTTTCTCTAGAGAGAAAATTCAATACTTAACTGATTTCTATTTGTTGGCGTTACAAGATTTTCCTAAGTCAGTAAAAAATTGTCTTTGTTTTCATAAAAAATTTTGCTTTACGTTTACATATTTTATGAAAAAAATGACCAATGATAAATTTATTTTCACAACATAAGGTTAAATGTCACTTGGAAAGAATACATTCTTTAATTTATTTTTTCTTAATAGAACTATTAATAAATTTTGTTATACTAGCACAAATATAATAAAAATAATAAATATTTAAGTTCTTAATATTAAATTCTTTTTCGTTGAAGGATCTTTAATAGATGGTATCCCAAATTTATAAATAATTTGATTTTTCATGATTGATCAATATAAGGATTCTAAGTGTATGTATTATTTAAAATCGAATAGTTCTTTACTATAAATAATAAATATTTTAATGTTTTATTGATAACTGACTTATAGTTAACCACATCCATTTCATTATCACATTATTAAAATATATGCTTATATATTTTTATATTGAATGAAAATTTTCCTAATGATAATAAAACAAATTCTGGTTATTAATATATTTTTGCAATTGGATAACCAAAAATTAAACAGTAATTTCTAAGCTAATTTGCTGATTGAAATTGTAGATTATATACTTATAAAATGTTACTGACAAGGACATGAAGCATCACAATACCTTAACGTGATTCTATTTTCGCAATATATCAATGCATTACATCAACCACACAAAAAATTAAAAAGATTTGAATTTTTTTATCAAATATGGCCGAATCAACAATATTCACTTTTCTGTCACGTATCATTTCTTTAATTGATACCTGCTTATAAATTTTTAATTAGAAAGTTTCATTTTTACGCTTAGCATGATAAAACAGAAAAGATATTATGTATTCTTTATCATATGGAAACGTAGTAATGATAAGTTTTATGAAAATACTTTTGATCACAATTTATTTATTAATGGAAATAAGGTAATAAGGTAATTTAATAAGGTACAAACAAAAATGGAAAGGAATGAATATTTTATACGATAACTCTGCAATGGCCTCTTTCACTTTTCCTCTGTATAATGATTTCGCTTAAATTGTAATCATAAATTGTTTGTTACACACAAACTTGATACAATACAGTTTCACTATTTTAATATTTATTCAAGATTTATAGAACTAAATTAAGTTGTTAGAAATTCCTATTTAAATTCATAAACGAACTTATATTTCATTACATTTTAACAAAGTAGCATTTATGTATAGAAGGTCTATTAATTGAAATTGTTAAATAAAATCTTGCACTTATAATTTATTACAGATAAATACTTTAAAATATAGAAACATTGCAAAATATTTTCGTCAAAATAAAAAATAAAAAGTTAATTTTGTGGTAATTGTCACTTACCTGTGTGTAGTTTTAAAATCCAAAAATCTTCAACGAGATGGACAAATTGCTGATGTGCAATAATATTTTTATACCTTTTGCAATACTTTTTATCCTATTAATTTTTGAAAGCATTAAATTTAGCAACCATAACGTATATTACCTTGAATGTTTACTATTATATAATTTTGATAGACCTCCAGTGAGTCTTTCAAAGATTTAATTAAAGAGATATTTGGAAGACAATTATTATTTATTTATATTCTGTCCTGTTTAGAGGTCAGTAGCGTCTCCAGAAATGTAAAGCTATAAAAAAATTAAGTAAGAATAAAAGTTATTTCATAAAACAGATTAATCTTCTCGGCAACACGAGAAAATTTCATTTCAAAAACTTTTATTTAAACTCTGATTTTCACGTGACTTTATTTGTATTTTAAAAATGGCATGAAATGTGTGTTGCTCAATATAACGATTAACCAATAACAAGTCACTGCTCTATAGTTTATATTGAATAGTCACTCGGCCGTCAGGCAAATATAAATATATATTCAACAAAAGTCAAGTAATATAATGCCCATATATCTATTAACATTTTATTACTTGATTCTTAAAAAAAAAATTAGAAAAAAAGCTGATTTAAGAAGATAAATATTGCTATTAATCAACATAGGAGTATTTGAATGCATTTTTAAATCATTTTAAATAAATTCTCTTTTGAGTATCACAGTCTCTTTTTTTAATTTTATAAAATTTATCTTGCACGATATTGAAACGGGATATTTAAAAGTTTGATTAACTGCGCTTTTGAGGCTTTTGAATTTCAGAATGTAAATTTTTCATTGCATAACATTCGCATAAAGATCGAAGAAAAGAGATCATATCCTCCGAAATATTTCCTACCCCAACATCGGCGATTCAATTGAGAGAAAAAAAAAGTCATAAAAGAAGTGAAATGCGGCAAAAAGTGGGAAGTAACACGACTTTTCCATTTGATTTCCCATTAACGCTGCGTTGCTGATTCTGTTTTCACTCAAGTTTAGTTTTTCTTTTACTTTTTTTTTTTTGCCTTCTTTTTTTTTCTCTCCAAAAAGTCGTGTGAGAATCCACTTGAATAACAATATGGGAATGGGTGAAAAGAAATAATAAAATCTTTAGAAGCACCTTTATGTCATTCTTTTTTTTTATTTTTTTTTTTTTTTATTTCGTATCATTTTTTTTTTTTTTTTTTTTTCATTTTAAAATTATTTTAGATTCAAGTGACGCTACATGAATTATACATTTATGTGGTGATGGTAGTGGAATGCATAAAATGAAATTTATTAATATTACTATAGCGAAAATTTTAGAGATGCCTTTACGGTATGAAACATTTGTCTCAAGAACATGCTTTTTTTTTTCAATTTATAACTTTAACTCGATTGTCAATATCTGATATTTTTTTTATTTTATTACTTTCAAAGATCTTGAACAATTTTTATTTTTACTACTGTCTACTTAACATTTATTATGTTGGATTAAATTCGAAAAAATTTATGATGATAATATTAAAATATATTTACACATTGAAATTACAGAAAAATTGCTTGGTATATATAATGAAATATATTATAAAATATATATATAGATAATAATGCTGAATGCATTTATTTCTTTTTATATTTCTGACCTGTTTTTATTTTATTACTTTTTGAAACCTTGAACAAATTTTATTTTTACTATTATATACAGTTAGAATTTATTGTGTGGAAATGAATTCGTAAAATATTATGACAGGAATATAAAAATATATTTATGCATTAAAATTAAGTAAGCTTGGTCTCGAAGCAAAATTCCTTGGTATATATAATGAAATAGATTATAGACTATATATAGTTAAAAATGTTGAATGCATTTATTTTTTTATATTTCTTACTTGTTTTTATTTTATTATTTGTAAAGATTTTGAATTTTATTTTATTATTATTTTTATTACAATGTACTTAAATTTATTATACTGGATTAAATTCGTAAAAAATTATGATGAGAATATTAAAATATATGTTCACATTAAAATTAATTAGGCTTTGTAAAAAGCCAAGCAAAATTGATTGGTATATATGATGAAATATATTACAAAACAAATATAGTTAAAAATGTTGAATGTATTTATTTTTTATATTTCTTACTTGCTTTTATTTCTTTATTTTTAAAGATCTTGAAAAAAATTTATTTTTACTACTATGCACCTAGAATTTATTATGTTGGAATAAATTCATAAAAAAAATATGAGTGGATTATTAAAATATATTTATAAATTAAAATTACAGCAAAATTGCTTGGTATATATAACATATAATAGAAAATATATATAGTTAATAATAGTTAAATGCATTAATTTGTTTATATATTTTTTAATTGTTGTTGAAGCTATGTATAGATATCATTCATTATATATCATTAAATGATTATTTAACAAACATATTTCGTTGTGATTTTTTTCCTTGAAACAAACTTGCAATAATGTAATATAATAATTATTATCAAACGTATACTAAAGTTAAAAAATTGATAATGTTTATGTTTCGTCACAAATAATCAAATTCTTTATATTCTCGCAATTGCTAAAATCAAGAAACAAATTTATATCATTTGGAATTTCTTATCAGTACTTTATCAGGTAAACGTTACTTTAAAATTATAGTAAAAATTAAAGTGGTCAGAAATTCAAAACTATAAATTATAAAAATAAATTTGTTCCTCATGGACTTTGAAATTTTGAAATACATATAATTTTTTTCTTGTAAAATTATCAATACTTAAACTGATTTTGACGATATCTAAAAAATATTTAAGAGCATAATTTTAGTAAAGAATTGAAACAACTGCATTTAAATTTGCATTTCATTTTTATCATTTATTTGGGCATCAAATTTTGCCGATGCTAATAAAAAAATTTAATATAACTGACATCACATGTATTCAATGTAAACAAATAATTTATGATGCCTCATTGAATGGAAAAGTATAGTAATGCTTAATGATTTTTAGGAATATCTGCTTACCTTTTTTAGTACTGCATTAAAGAAAACTTGCTTGCTAAAAATTTTCACTCAAATATTACGGAAAAATATATGCTTTATGCTTTAATCAAAACAGTGTACATTTGATACATAAACATACATACAGACGTGTATATATGTATATGAGCTTATAAAACTATATAATCATATGTAATCTTACACATGATCATCCATATAAATTGATGTGTATGTATAAATATGTGCGATGTTTATCAAGATGTACTCATTGGAGGGAATGAACGAATAATATATATATTCATATTTATATACAAAAGTATATACACTGAAGTGACAAAAGTCATGGGATACCTCTTAATATCGTGTCGGCCCTCCTTTCGCCCGGCGAAGTGCAGCAACACGACGTGGCATGGACTCAACAAGTCGTTGGAAGTCTTCTGCAGGAATATTGAGCCATGCTGTCTCGATAGCCGTCCATAATTGTGAAAGCGTTGATGGTGAAGGATTTTGGGCACGAACAGACCTCTCGATGATATCCCATAAATGCTCGATGGGATTCATGTCGGGCGATCTAGGTGGCCAGATCATTCGTTGGAATTGTCCAGAATGTTCTTCAAACCAATCGCGAACAGTTGTGGCCCGGTGACATGGCGCATTGTCCTCCATAAAAATCCCATCGTTGTTTGGGTACATGAAGTCCATGAATGGCTGTAAGTGATCTCCAAGTAGCTGAACATAAGAATTTCCAGTCAATGTTCGGTCCAGTCGCACCAGAGGACCAAGTCCATGCCATGAAAAAAAGCCCACACCATTACGGAGCCACCACCAGCTTGAACAGTGTCTTGCTGACAGTTTGGGTCCATGGCTTCTTGGGGTCTGCGCCACACTCGAACCCTACCATCAGCTCTTATCAACTGAAATCGTGACTCATCGGACCAGGCCACGGTTTTCCATTCATATAGGAACCAACCGATATGCTCACGTGCCCACGAGAGTCGCTGCAAGCGGATGTCGTTCTGTCAGTAAAGGCACTCGAGTCGGTCTTCTGCTGGAATAGCCCAAGAAAACCAAATTTCTCCTCACAGTTCTAACAGACAAGTCCCTTGTACGTCCCACATTGATTTCTGCGGTTATTTGACGCAGTGTTGCTTGTCTGTTAGAATTTACGACTCTTTGCAGACGTCGCCGGTCTCGGTCGTTAAGTGCAGGCGGTCGACCACTGCGCTGTCCATGGTCGGATGTTATGCCTGAAATTTCATACTCTCGGCACACTCTTGACACAGTGGATCTGGGAATGTTGAGTTCCCTAACGATTTCCGAAATGGCATGACCCATGTGTCTAGCTCCAACTAACATTCCGCGTTCAAAGTCTGTTAATTCCCGTCGTGCGGTCATCATAACGTCAAAACCTCTTCACATGAATAACTTGAACAGAAATGAAAGCTCTGTGAAAGCACTGCGCATTTATACCTGTTCTACGCGATGCTACTGCCATCTGAAAATTTGCATATTGCTATCCCATGACTTTTGTCACTTCAGTGTACACATACAATTGTGTGCATGCATGTTTGCAAATTTGTTTCTATTTATGTGAACATTAATGGATCTATATGAATACTCTGCATGATCACTTTTATATGTATGAGTACACATGCACATACGAACACGCAACTGTACGTATATTCATTTACGTAGTGTTTAAATGTGTATGTACATATACCCCTGAAAGAATAAGCATTTATGTATGCATTTAAATGTATGTGAGCGTTAACGGATACATATGAGTATATATGATGTATATTAGTACCTATGAGTATATATGATGTGTTTACATGCCTGCACATGTGTATAGAAATGCAAAACAAATATATATATTCATTTATTCACGTTTGGACATTTGTGTAAATACTCGTACATATTTACGAATGCAGTACTCGTGCATATTTACGTTGTTTATATATTGTATTTTATGCATATTTTTATATAGGTTATGTATTGTAAAAATTGTATACTTGCTGTATTCAGTACAAGTATCGTACCAATCGTATGGTGTTCATTTGCATCACACTAGCTTATTAGTGTTTGTCGTAGAGTGTGCGATTCACTTTTAATTCAAAATATTTTAGTACATCATAGAAATATATATTGCGCTTCCTTTTTTAACTGTTGCACATTAATTAAAAAAGTTTATTATGAAAATACATACATACAAAATTTCTATAAAATTAAAAGGCAAAAATATTTTCTTCAGATAAAGTAAAGCCACTCCCCCTTTTAGACCTGTCTGGGAGCATCGCATAGTCCCGCGAAATCTTCCAAGTTCTTTTTAATAAATTGTTCCGCAAACAGCCCCTGCCCTTCCATGCAAACAAATTTAAACATCAGAATTGACAACTCCATCCGAGTGAAAAATAAACCCCCGTAGAAGAAAAAGGCGGCGCATGGCTGGGTTTTAATGCGGATCACAAATAAAACGAGGCGATTGGATTGGGAGGAGCAGATAAGAAATGCGATTAAGGTGACAGAACCACTGATGCGTGGATTTGCTGATAGAATTGTCTGGCTTTGACTGTTTTCCGGAATTTCTGTTCCGCGTCAAGGTTTAGGCTGTGCCGAGATTCACTATTTTCCACAGGGAACAGGGAGATATTCTATAAGAAATGTGCGTTCATGTATCAAAACGGTAGCCTGCATTGCATAGTAAAAATATTCAATATGAATATTCTGTGTTGTATTAAAATGATGTGCCGTAAAATATTAAATGTTTGGATAGTAAAACTAATTATTAATACGTATTAATTTCGCAGGTATATTATTGTTAATGTTGAAATCAAAATAACTTTTTCTGTGAAGTACGTATAAAGCTATTCTGTAAGTCATCATCATCAGTGGCTCAACAGCTCTATGGTGGGACAAGGCCTTCTGCCTACTGGCGGATTTCTAAACGAGAGATGGTTTCTTTTTATGGGATTGGGTTGTCAGTCCTACGCCCAACAGCCATATTAATTTAGTGTGGAGATTTTAGACCTACAGTTTAAAGTGGATTCCGAACTATTCAAACATCCATGGTACCACGCGAAACCTATGTCACAGGGCGCCTGACCCCCAATCACTCGGCCATCAGGGAAGTGTAAGTAGATATAGGAAATTTTTGTGTTATATTGAATGAACGAATAAGTATTATGTTCATATATATCCCAAAATGTATGTGCACGTACAATGTTTTGCATGTATGTCTGCAAATTAGTAGACATTTATGTGAATGTTAATCGATTTATATGAATACTTTGTATGATTACTTTTATATGTATGCCTACACATACGGAAATACCATGAGTTATATTTATTTATAACTACACGATTTTGTCACCGTTACATCTACGTAACTATCATCATAATCATTTATCAATTATCATATGCCATTAATTTGGAGTTTCCCGAGGGCGACATTTCAGAGTTTAGATTTCCTACCCTCCTTCCATGAATTTACGGCCAATTGATTACGTTACTCAGTTCTAAATTAAACAACTAAGTTTATACTAGGCTCGGTAAAACGGGGTTCTACCGAAATAATCTAGGTGAGCACACTGCCCAGCACACTAAACCCTAGGCCCTAATGAAATAAGACAAATTTTGCTGTTTTTATACAGTTCAATTCTTTATTTAGTGATAAACTTATTATAAACATTATTTTTTTAAATGCACATTGCATAAGCAAACATAGGTAATTTATAATAAATTGCACATTTATTTACTTATGAAACATTAATTGGTTGTACACCACATATCCACATATTTAAAATTTGTAAAGATATTTAAAATTCAAAAATACCATTTTATTTTATCATTAATAATATAATAAGTAATCCGTTGCTATGTGCTAAAAATAATTACTTTACTAAAAGAACATTGCTTGATTTGAAGGAAAATTTTAGAATGTCTTCCATTTATCATTTTGTAATTGAAGGAATAATTTTCTTTTCGATCATTTCACTTGTGTTTTGTTTCCTCTTTTTGTTATAGAACTATATCTTTACATTAGAGATAGATTTTATAACATCTTATAATACCTGAAGCAATAAATTCCCTGTTATTCCTAAGGTGCAAAAATAAATGTCATACTAGTTCTTCTTCATTGCCACAACTGTCTCATGATGGGCTAAGGCCGTCTGCTTGCTGGTAGATTTCGCGACAGGTGATGGTTTTTTTTTTTTTTTTATTTTTTTTTTTTTTTTTACAGTATAACGTTGTCAGCCCTATGCCCAAATTCTGCAATCATGTTAGAACATGACCTACTGTTTAAATCGGATTCCAAACCACTACAGGATGTGACACATGATGTCTAGGAAATCCTGAAGAACGTAAAACCTGAAAATTTAAAAAGAAGAAAAAGATAAAAAGAAATTATTAAAAACAAGAAACACCCTGAGGACAACCAAAAGAAATAGCCTAATGATAGCGTTATCAAGGAAGATATGCTCACAGGTAAACTAAGGTTGCTAACTCACAGGTAAACTAAGGTGAACTCACTATAAACCATGCTATATCTGAGCACTAGGATCGCTAAAATAATCTTTGACTGGATCGAAGTCCAATATTCGTCTAGCGACGTATTCTGATAACATGGAATAGACAGGAATAGTGATAAATGTATTAGATGACTAAAATATTTAATATATGCTACTCGTAAATTTCAAAAAATTCCTAAATTCTTATTAAAAATTAGTTTTAAAAACTTTGTCAAAGATAATGGTTTAAAAAAATTTAGCCGATAAACAGGAAATACGTTACCCAAATTAATCTGTATATCTAGCATTATTTATTTAGTGAAAGAATTACTTTGATGATTAATTATGCTGGCATAAATAACAAATCTTTGCCAACTTGACATCCTTAAACGAACAAATGCCATTAACAAGCATTCATCTAATATTTGCAAATGAACACATATCCATTTCAGCACGATAAAACGACATTAAAAAGGACTACCTGAAGCAATACATTTCTGACTATTCCTAAGGTACAGGTATGAATGTATTAAATGACAAAAATATTTAATATACGCTACTTATACATTTCAAAAAATTAATAAATTCTTATTTAAATTAGTTTTTAAAACTCTGGCCAAGATAATGGTTTAAATAAAATTCAGTCGATAAACATAAAACACCTTACCCAACAAATCTATATATCTAGTATTATTTATTCAGCAAAAAATAGTTTGATGATTAATTATGTTGACATAAATAACAAGCTGGACATCCTTAAACGAACAAATGCCATTAGCAGGCATTCATCTAATATTTGCAAATGAAGACATATCCATTTCCAGCACAATAAAGCGACATTGAAAAAGGAATCGACCCAAAACAGGGAATTTCTGCCGGGATAATCATCTACGGACTAACAACAGAAAACCTTGTGATCCAGTGTCCGGTTCCCTAATCTGAAATCGATGTCGAAATGAGTCTGTTTCTCTGTGCAAGGGGTCACCATAATTGTTGCAGCTCAGATAGGCTCAAACAGCCAGCTGAGGAAATAGGATTTTGATTACATGGAAAGCTCTATGAAAGACGCTGGTCCATTAAGAGCATATAAAGTGAAACTTGGCACGTTTTCTCTCTCAAGTGCTTCTGCAGATAGGCGAGGCATTCTAGTGCAGAGATGGAGTTATTAATGCTGTAAAATGCTGTGATAACTTTCTGCTTAGTTCAAATCTGCGTTGCGCCAGGGTTTGCCAAGAGGAATAGCGCTGTGATGGGAAATGCATTGTGTGCTTTAAATTGCTTGAGCGAGGCTATTCATAACTTTGTGTCATACCATTATGATTTCGTAATAAGAGCAGTATAACTATTAATGTGGGAATTTAAACAGCGTTTTAAGTGAGAAATTGTAGTGGTCATTTTATTTTAAAGCGCTATTTGATGCATTCAATTTATCCACCATAATGCAGCATTTAAAATGGTTTATATTTACAATATATATTTTAATTTCAGTAGTTTACTTCCTTTATATGCATAAAGGATTAAGATTATCAAACGAAATAAACTATTTTAAAGGCTTTATGTATCAAAAATAGGTTGAGAAATCTATTGAAGGGCTTATAAGGTAGTTGATGTGTAAATTACATACACGTTTTCTATTACTTTAAATATATCACTTCTAATTAGCCAAATTTTTATAATAAATATTTATTTATTGCATAGTAATTTGCTTTTAATTACTTATTTCTACTAATTATAGTCTAATTCGCATAAAATAATATTTTTTTTTTTGATAATTTTCATATATTTGATTCAAAGCATATCTGTATTATAGGTTAACGATGCTTGTCTAATGCATATCCTTTAATTATATATATATATATATATATATATAATAAAGAACACAAAAATATCACACAAAAACCAAAGGAGAACTGACAAAGTGTGAACAAAAATACGATCATATCGTATAACAATATTCACAACGGTCTTTCTACACACGTATCGTATTATCAAACCATCATAGCATTCGCAATACAAAGACCCTGAAATTCTTGTCGTAATAAGCACATAAGTTACAGCAAAAAAAAAAGTTAAAACCATTAGATAAATGTAAATATCAGATGGTTGAATACAAGAATGATATTGGCTGACCTAAAAAAATACAAAAACTTATACAAAATATAAAATAACAGGATGTGGCACATGATGTCCAAGAAATCCATATGACCTGAAGTACATAAAACCAGGCGCTGATGGTAGAGTGTCTATAGCTCTGGCGCCGGTACCACAGGTTTCGTGTTCACGGCGGTGTAATGAATGTTGGTAGTGGTTCAGAATCCGCTTTCAGCCATGGGTTCTAGTCTCATATGATTGTAGAGCTTCACAGAAACCAATCAGTCTTCTCACTCACGTCATTCCAAACTGAAGAGGAGCAACTGAGCTCTAGGCACAGTGATGTGGTGTCGTGTAGTAGTACTTGAAATGTGAAAATTCCAAAAGAAATTATTAAAGACAAGAAATACCTGGAGAATATCCAAAAGATAAAATCCTGATGATAGTGCTATCAAGGAGTACATGTTCTAAAAATATGTTATTTCTGTGCTCTGGGATCGCTAGATGAATATTGGACAGATTCGAAGTTTAATATTCATCTAGCAACGTATTCTGATAACATGGGTTAAGCAAAATAACGTTTAGTTTACAGTCGGTAATTTATAGAACTAAAGAAAAAAGATTTGACTGTGCACATTGCTATTTAAGAAAAATCGAGTTGTGATATAATCTTGTGACTACTGGTAATATTTTGTCCAATAAGTGATTAATAAGTGTTATTTGACAGACTACGATCATTTAATCAAAGCGTGTAATATTTGAGTTTGATGTTTTAATGTCCGTTGCAAGGGTCTTGTTAAATAGCATCTTGGGAAAATGGAATAATGGAGGGAACTTGATGGAGTGATTTGCTACTTCTTGGAAAAGATGCGTGAGAAAACATACAAAGGCGTCGGAGAATGGAAAATTTTGGGATGTCGTGAAAGATTTAACAATAATGTGCTGGGATATTACAAATTAAAATGTACATACTATGAAATGTTTCAGTAGACCCATTATTTAAAGATTACCCTTAAGTTCTATTCTTTGTGCCCGTTTAAAAGTAAGGTTTCTACAAATGAGATTAATTCTGAGAAGGTGATTAATGATGATATTGAATTGAATTTTGATACGTGTATTGTCAGAGTGTAAGTTTATTGATAGTAAAATGAAATTATTTTCTTTTTCAAATGTATTAATTTGTGGTGAATTTTTGAATGATTATTATTGATATTAAGAAAATCAGTATTTATTGATATCAGAAATTTGTATTAGTTTTTTTTAAATAAACTCAATTAGATAAATGTCATGACACCCTTTTTGAAAATTACGATGGCTGAAAACAATTAGATCATTCACATTCCTAAAAACATGCTTGTGAATAAAAATAATCTTTTACGAAGAAATCCAGATAAAAATTATTTTCTTGTGGAATATCCTGAGTATAGAAGTAAAAATATATACATACACAGAGAGAAAAGAGAGAGGGAGATAAGTATTAAGAAAATTTAACAAATGGGTTTTTGATTGTGTTATCTTGTATAGTTAATATGGTGTCTAACTAACTGTTTAACATGGGAAAAGAACTACCAGTTTCTGCTTATTGGGAGGTTAACATAATTAAAAATAACTACAGTATCAATCAACTATCGATAGAAGAAAACTGTATCTTTGTCTGACATTAGAAAAACACCTATATTTATATAGGTGTAAATATAATATAACACCTATATTATATTTTTATAAATAAGAAGAAAGAAATCTTTAATTTTGAAACATTTTTTTGTTCCGACTGTTGATTATATAAGATTTAAGAGTTTGAATTTTTAACCTTAAATACAAATACCCAATTCCAAATATGTTAAAGGTATACAAATCTAAAAACGATGAAAAATTTACATACTGATATAGAAATCAAAAACACCGATAAAAGATCCAAATCCACGGATTAAATTCTATCGCAAATATAAATGCCATAATAAAATAGTATTTCTATTAACGAAAAATTTCGCAATAAATAAATGCATGGTTAAAAGTTTGCATGCTAGATCAACATCAAATAATTAATACATTCATCATTTTTTTAAACGTAATATTTTGTTTCAAAACGTAAAAATATATTAAAATGAGAAAACCCTTCTATTGATTCACTAAACGTTTTTATTTTTAAAAATATTTTGAGTTTAATATCCTACATTCAGATCTGATGACTGTTTTATTTTTTTGATATTCTAAGCAAACAGCAATAATGAGTTTTCTTAACATTTTTTTTCCAAAACTTTTTTTCATTTACTTTTGTTACAAAATCCGCGAGTAATATTTCAATCCCAATCGATAAATTATTTTTCTGTTGAATGTTTTATTATCAAATTGTTTAGGAGAAGCAGCATTACTTTTTTTTTTCATATTTTTTTTTTTTTTTTTCATCATTCTACATCACGAATTTCAATAATGTCGAGGAAATGAAATCGGTTTTTAACATTTCGCGAGATATTATCTTCCACAATTCCGCCCGGGATTGAAAATTTATCTTTTTAATAGTTCTATAATGCGATTGGAGAGATACGAGAACAAATCTGTGATTGCAATTTAAACTTTGGCTTTTCCCTTATCAGATAATAAATAGTTATTTCTCCTGAATTGCTTTTGGGATTAGTTATTGATTCACAAAACTTACAAAAGAAATCATAATGCCTGTAAATTAACACTGGTATTATATTTTAGGTTAATCAATTATTTTTTTTGTAATTAATTAGTTAAAAGTGTCTTTTCTGAAATAAAATAAAGCAATTAAATGTAAAATAAATTTATTTAAATAAAATTTCGACACTGATATAGAACGAATGAAATCTAATGTGAATTTCGAATTTTTTATGAATTTTTATATATTTCAACTAGTTGGTGGATGGTTGTAGTGGTTCTGAATACATTTTAAACCGTAGGTCTTTCCCATAATATGATCGTAGAGCTTTTCTCCTGAATCGCTTTTACGATTAGCTATTGATTCGCAAAACACACAAAAGAATTCATAATGCCTGTAAATTAACACTGGTATTATATTTCAAGTTAATAAATTAAGTTTTTGCCAGCTGCATTAAAAAAAAAATGTTAAAAATTCTTTTCAGTTAAATAAAATTACATTTTCAATGCTAAATGCAAAATAAATTTTTTTAAATAAAATGAATTCGACATTGATATAGATTGAATGAAAACTAATGTGAATTTATAAATTTTTATGACTTGAACTACCCGAAATATTCTTTTGAATTAATAACATGACTGTCTCAACACTTGGAAACCTCAAGAATAACATTTAAAAAGAATAATAAATAAATGCATAGTTAAAAGTTTGCATATTAAATCAATATCAAATTTTTAATATATTCATTACTTTTTTAAATGTAATATTTTGTTTCAAAATTGAAAAATATATTGAAATGGAAAAAACTCCTTCTATTGATTCACTAAACGTTTTTATTTTTAAAAATATTTTGAGTTTAATATCCAACCTTCAGATCTGATGACTTTTTTTATTTTTTTGATATTCTAAGCAAAACTCAGAATAATGATTTTTACATTTTTTATTTATAAAATTTTTTTTTTAAATACTTTCGTTACAAAATTACTGCTCTTAATATTTTCAATCCCAATCGATACATTATTTTTCTGTTGAATGTTTTATTATCAAAATGTTTAGGAGAAGCAGCATTACTTTTTATTTTTTGTTTCGTATTTTTTTTTCATCATTCTACATCACGAATTTCAATAATGTCGAGGAAATGAAATCGGTTTTTAACATTTCGCGAGAATATTATCTTCCATCCGCCCGGGAGAAAACTATCTTTTTCAAAAAAGTTCTATCAACTATATTGGATAGATACGAAAACAAATCTGGGATTGCAATTTAAACTTTGGCTTTTCCCATAATAAATTGTTATTTCTCCTGAATTGCAGGGATTAGTTGCATGATTCACAAAACATACAAAAGGAAATCATAATGCCTGTAAATTAAGTCACTGCTGTCTCGATATTTTACGTCCATCAATTATTTTTTTTGTAATTAATTAGTTAAAAGTGTCTTTTCTGAAATAAAATAAAGCAATTAAATGTAAAATAAATTTCTTTAAATAAAATAAATTCGACGCTGATATAAAACGTAAGGAATCTATTATGAATTTTGAAATTTTTATGATTGAGTTACCTCGAATTCAACTCCCGGTGGTGGATGGTTGTAGTGGTTCTGAATACATTTTAAACCGTAGGTCCTGGTCTAATAAGATCGTAGAGCTTTTCGAAGCTATTGTTACTCCGCTTCCGCAGCTTATCTTCAAGTTACAAGCAACTCCAGGGTGGTGCTAAGTGAGTTATGTCTGTGCAGCGCTTGCCTTAAGACATCCAAGACAACTATCCAAGTGTTTGCCAGCTGCATTAGAAAAAAAATGATTGAAAAATTCTTTTGAGTTAATAGTATTACTTTTTCAATGCTTGAAAAACTCAAGAATAAAATTTTGTAAAAATTTAATTCAACTAAGTTTAAATATAAATTAAATCAACATCAAATTTTAGATTATTTCTCACTCATGTCAAAGATAATTAAAAAGTTTTGATTTATTTTGAATAACAGCATATCACTTTAAGTTTTTGTTTAAAATACCTACGCGATAAACATCTGATATTGGTACTGAATTGTAATATACAATGCATTAATGCAATAAATTATAAATGATTATTAAGAAATCAAATCTTTAAAAGCAAGTTCTAACAGACAAGTCCCTTTATCCCACATTGTATTTTTGAGCTTTTTAATTCGCATGTTGCTTTTCTGTGATAAACATTCCAACAATCAGAAATAGTCAAATTGTATTTTTGCAAATTGGTATTAAATACAATTCTCAGAATTTATTTATACATTTGCATGTTATTTATAAAATATAACATTTTAAATATATGTCGTTTAAAATTACTGCTAGTAGTTTTGAATTTTAATAGAAGAGAAGTCGGAAGCTGTCATTTAAATTTGAAGTTAGACAAGATGTCTAAGAATGAGTGAAATATGTGCAATGATTTAAGAAAATATTTAATTTATTTAATGAAAAGTTTTAATGAATCGCTCTGCAAAGCACTGCGCATTTAATTTGTTCTACGAAAACTATTTACCATTTGAAAATTTGCAATCTACTATATATTATATATATTGGGCTAAAACATATGTGATAATATATTATTTAAAGGAATGCAGAAACATACTTGTCTTTTTTGACAATATCCAAATAACCACTGACAATTTAAATTATTGTCATTATAATTTTTTTTGAAAAAAAATTGCGTAATTTCAAAAGATTTTTAACTTATTTAATTTAAGTCACTATTTCATGCTTATTGTTTTTTTTTTTTTTTTTTAAGAAAAAAATCCTTTATTCCCCATTCAAGGAAATAAAAATTTGTCCCTGAATTCATTTATTCAATGTACAAGCATAATAACAACTAACTTCCTATTGAATTATCTGTGCATTATTTTGAATATTTAATTTAAATAGTCATTTAAATAATTTATACATAAAGTTGGTAAATGGAAAAAAAAAGAAAAATTTATATTTTCCGCTTTTAAAATATTGATAAACAAATCTATACATAAAAAAAAATATTTTCGAATACGAAATTATTTAAACCTGTATATATAAAAGAGCGTATATTCTTTATTTTGAAAACACAATTGATCTCCTATATATAAAGAAGCAGATATAGGTTTGAGTTATAGATAAAGAATACTTTAAGATAAATGACAAGAAAATATTTTTCCATTTATTATGTAAAGTTCACACTCTCCAAAATCTGTGGACAGATTAAAAAAATAAAAATTCTTGGCCAGAACTGCATTTTATAAATACTCGATCCCTTTCTTCTCCTCAATATATATAAAGAAAAAAATTGCGAGACATTTTAATCTATAAGTCTAGCTTCTGCAAGAAAAATATCAAGAAAAAACCCGGATCGAAAATTGTTTGATTGATGTGGAAAGATATAAAACCTCGAGTTTACACGCACGAACTGAAATCCCTGACTCACTTAGCCCAAGAGATGGCAGATAAAGGACTATTTGATCGCTTTTGTCGTAGTCTATTAGCGTGCTTGTGAAAGATGGAGGAAAGCGTGTTGTTTCTTGGATTATTTCCAATGTTGAAAACCTTTATCGTGTTGAAGAGTCCCGCTCCTGCTTTACAATGTGAACTACTGTTATTAGTGCACTCTGAAGTACCGTAATAATACAGAATGTGTGTGAAAAAACACGCAAATATTAGTTTCGCTGGTGTACCATTTATTTTATGCTAATAGGTTTTTTTAGGTAAATGTGTGTTGTCGATATTTCACTTAAAACGTGATTTATGGTGAAACGAGTCATTCTTTCAACTTGCTGAATTCGAAAATAGATATTCGTGATTATATTAGAACGTGAACTGGATTTATAAGATGCACGATTAAAATTACTCTACCTATAAATTTTGTTGAGAATAATAAGATAAAAAATAAAGCTTCCATTTTTTCCGGAGTTAAACAAACACACTAATTCTTTTTTCAATTATGTATTTCGTTCAACAAATAAAGAGATAAAAAAAATTAAAACTATATTTATTTAGATTATTGTTTTTCATTCTGTTGTTGTTCTAATGCAGCTGGTAATACAGACACAGTTAACCTTTATGCCATATGCAAAGGCTGCACCTCTATTACTCATTTAGCACTATCCAGGAGGTACATATAGCTTGAAGATATATTACTAATAGATGTGCTATACTACTAGTAAGGCACGAGAAACACTACTCACTCAAAGCCCCACAATTCTATCAGACCGTCACCTACGGTTTAAAGTGGATTTGGAACCACTACAAAATTCCATGGCACTACCGGGACTCGGTCCCGAAGCCTGTGGTATTGACTACCAGAGCGCTAGCCTCTCGGCCATCAGACCCGGTTTTAATTCTAATCTCAGGGATTTTTAATTTTTTATTTTGGCATGTTACTGAGGGAATCTATACTTTAAATTCTAATAATCAAATAAATCAAATAGTTTAAAGGCACGTTTTTAACTACTTTGTATTTGTCTTCCTCCTACGCACTGCAAGAGCGCCTCTTGTGGTGTTCAAAAGAAACGATCTATAGGCCTCTAGACGAAATACAGAGCAACCGGCGCTGCAACTGAGAAACGTTTCGTACAGCGCAATCATGAGCTTTTGTTTAGAAACGTTTAGTTTGTAATCTCTCATAGAGGAAAAATATTCAACGCTACATCCGTATAAGTTGGTCTACAAACTCTCACCCGGAGAGGAAGTATACTTCGCGCAAACCTGAGTATATTTTCGGCTTAGAAGTGGAATTCCACTTGGAATTGAATGAACTAAAATGGTGTCTATGAATTTATCAATTCAGTGTAGAAGCATAATAATAACAACTATCTTCATGATGAATTATGTGTGTATTATTTTAAATATTTAATTTAATTAAGCATTTGAATAATTTATTATTATTTAATAAAGTTGGTAAATGGAAAAGAAAAGAAAAATTCATATTTTCCGTTTTGGAAAAATTGATAAACAAATGTAGAAAAAAAAAAATCGAATACGTAATCATTTGAGTCTGTATATGTAAAAGTGCACATATTCTTTATTTTGTAAACAAAATTGATCTCCTATATATAAAAGAGAACATTTAGGTATGAGTTATGGATAAAGAATACTTTAAGATAAATGACAACGAAATATTTTGCCATTTATTATGTAAAGTTCACACTCTTCAAAATCTGTGGACAGATTGAACAAATAAAAATCTTTGCCAGAACTGCATTTTATAAATACTCGGTCCCTTTCTTCTCCGCAAGGAAAACATTGCTAGACATTCTAATCCATAAGTCTAGCTTCTGGAGGAAAAATATCAAGAAAAAACTACCGATCGAAAATTTTTTGATTGATGTGGAAAGATATAAAACCTCGAATTTACACGCACGAACCGAAATCCCTGACTCACTTAGCCCCAAAGATGGCAGATAAAGAACTATTTGATCGCTTTTGTCGTAGACTATTAGCGTGCTCGTCAGAGATGAAGGAAAGCGTGTTGTTTCTTGGATTATTTCCAATGTTGAAAACCTTTATCGTGTTGAAGAGTCCCGCTCCTGCTTTACAATGTGAACTACTGTTATTAGTGCACTCTGAAGTACCGTAATAATACAGAATGTGTGTGAAAAAACACGCAAATATTAGTTTCGCTGGTGTACCATTTATTTTATGCTAATAGGTTTTTTTAGGTAAATGTGTGTTGTCGATATTTCACTTAAAACGTGATTTATGGTGAAACGAGTCATTCTTTCAACTTGCTGAATTCGAAAATAGATATTCGTGATTATATTAGAACGTGAACTGGATTTATAAGATGCACGATTAAAATTACTCTACCTATAAATTTTGTTGAGAATAATAAGATAAAAAATAAAGCTTCCATTTTTTCCGGAGTTAAACAAACACACTAATTCTTTTTTCAATTATGTATTTCGTTCAACAAATAAAGAGATAAAAAAAATTAAAACTATATTTATTTAGATTATTGTTTTTCATTCTGTTGTTGTTCTAATGCAGCTGGTAATACAGACACAGTTAACCTTTATGCCATATGCAAAGGCTGCACCTCTATTACTCATTTAGCACTATCCAGGAGGTACATATAGCTTGAAGATATATTACTAATAGATGTGCTATACTACTAGTAAGGCACGAGAAACACTACTCACTCAAAGCCCCACAATTCTATCAGACCGTCACCTACGGTTTAAAGTGGATTTGGAACCACTACAAAATTCCATGGCACTACCGGGACTCGGTCCCGAAGCCTGTGGTATTGACTACCAGAGCGCTAGCCTCTCGGCCATCAGACCCGGTTTTAATTCTAATCTCAGGGATTTTTAATTTTTTATTTTGGCATGTTACTGAGGGAATCTATACTTTAAATTCTAATAATCAAATAAATCAAATAGTTTAAAGGCACGTTTTTAACTACTTTGTATTTGTCTTCCTCCTACGCACTGCAAGAGCGCCTCTTGTGGTGTTCAAAAGAAACGATCTATAGGCCTCTAGACGAAATACAGAGCAACCGGCGCTGCAACTGAGAAACGTTTCGTACAGCGCAATCATGAGCTTTTGTTTAGAAACGTTTAGTTTGTAATCTCTCATAGAGGAAAAATATTCAACGCTACATCCGTATAAGTTGGTCTACAAACTCTCACCCGGAGAGGAAGTATACTTCGCGCAAACCTGAGTATATTTTCGGCTTAGAAGTGGAATTCCACTTGGAATTGAAGGAACTGAAATGGTATCTATGAATTTATCTATTCAGTGTAGAAGCATATTAATAACAACTATCTTCATGATGAATTATGTGTGTATTATTTTAAATATTTAATTTAATTAAGCATTTGAATAATTTATTATTATTTAATAAAGTTGGTAAATGGAAAAGAAAAGAAAAATTCATATTTTCCGTTTTGGAAAAATTGATAAACAAATGTAGAAAAAAAAAAATCGAATACGTAATCATTTGAGTCTGTATATGTAAAAGTGCACATATTCTTTATTTTGTAAACAAAATTGATCTCCTATATATAAAAGAGAACATTTAGGTATGAGTTATGGATAAAGAATACTTTAAGATAAATGACAACGAAATATTTTGCCATTTATTATGTAAAGTTCACACTCTTCAAAATCTGTGGACAGATTGAACAAATAAAAATCTTTGCCAGAACTGCATTTTATAAATACTCGGTCCCTTTCTTCTCCGCAAGGAAAACATTGCTAGACATTCTAATCCATAAGTCTAGCTTCTGGAGGAAAAATATCAAGAAAAAACTACCGATCGAAAATTTTTTGATTGATGTGGAAAGATATAAAACCTCGAATTTACACGCACGAACCGAAATCCCTGACTCACTTAGCCCCAAAGATGGCAGATAAAGAACTATTTGATCGCTTTTGTCGTAGACTATTAGCGTGCTCGTCAGAGATGAAGGAAAGCGTGTTGTTTCTTGGATTATTTCCAATGTTGAAAACCTTTATCGTGTTGAAGAGTCCCGCTCCTGCTTTACAATGTGAACTACTGTTATTAGTGCACTCTGAAGTACCGTAATAATACAGAATGTGTGTGAAAAAACACGCAAATATTAGTTTCGGTGGTGTACCATTTATTTTATGCTAATAGGTTTTTTTAGGTAAATGTCTGTTGTCGATATTTCGCTTAAAATGTGATTTATGGTGAAACGAGTCCTTCTTTTAACTTGCTGCATTCGAAAATAGATATTCGTGATGATAGTAGAACGTGGAATGGATTTATTAGATGCACGATTAAAATTATTCCAGCTATAAATTTTGTTGAGAATAATAAAGCCTCCAATTTTTTCAGAGATAAGAAACACACTATTCTTTTTTTAATAATGCATTTCGTTCAACAAAAAAAAAAAAATAAAAAATACTATATTTATATAGATTAATTATTTTTCATTCTGTTGTTCTAATTCAGCTGGCAATACAGAGACAGTTAATCTTTATACCATAAGCAAGTGCTGCACCCGCTGTGTTACGGAGGCGAGTAACACTCCCCACGCAACGCTCTACAATCCTATTAATCCTACGGGACCTATGGTTAAAGTGGATTCTGAACTAAAAGAAACGTCTAGGATACCGCCAGGACTCAAACTCGAAACCTGTGGTACCGAGTGCCAGAGCGCTAGCCACTCGACCATCAGGTCCGTTTTTCATTCTAAGCTCAGGGATTTTTTTTTATTTTTACAATTTACTGAAACTATACTTTAAATTCTAGTAATAAAATAAAACAAAGAGTTTTAAAGGCACGTTTTTAACTACTTTGTAATCGTGCTCCCGCCTACGCATTGCAAGAGTACCTCCTGTGGCTTTCAGAAGAAATGATGAGTAGGTCTCGAGACCCTAACTTGAGAGGAAATACGGAGCAACCGGCCCTGCAACTGAGAAACGTTTAATACAGTGCAATCCTGCGCGTCTGTTGAGAAACTTTTAGTTTGTAATCTCTCATCCCGAGAGGAAATATATTCAACACTACCTCCGACTCTCACCCACAGAGGAAGTATACTACTGTGCTCAAAATGTAAAACCAATTTTGAATTTAAATTTCCCAGTCATATGGATTTTCAATTTTTTTTTTTTTCGTTTTTAGGTTGTTTTTCACTGTCCTTGACATCTGTGTAAAATTTCACGTCAAAATATGTTGTTGTTGTTGTTGCTTATCCCCTTGATTTAGGATCCTAAACCAAGTCCAGTAGATCATGCTGCATCAATAGATCGTAAACTGTCCTCCCCTCATTCCACAGTTGCCTGGCAAAGGCACCAATACAATCGATGAGATGAGAGGGAGGCGCGATGGCCGAACAACGTCAAAATATTCATTAGTGTTTAAGTTACACTTGGCTTTGTGAGACGCTAAAACTGATTCCGGCGATTTTTGAAATGTCTGAATTAATTGAGCAAAGAACTTGCATTAAATTTGTTTGCGGAATAAATATTCGTGTGAGGAAACGTATGTTGCAGAAGTCATTTGAGGAGCAAGCTATATCGGAAAGAAATGTTTACAACTGGTATAAACAGTTCAAAGAGGGCAGAGAACGCGCTGAAGAAGAAGAGCGCTCTGGTCGAAATCCACGCAACCTGCGCTCTGGTTTATTCCGCGCAAACCTGAATTTCTTTATTTTCGTCTTATAAGTGGAATCATTCCACGAATCTAGAATTATCTGTCTTTAAATGCGTTAAATATTATATATATCTAATTATGTGTATGTGGTGTTTTAGCGCGTGTAAATAAAGCTATGTGTTCTCAAAACTTTGCATCAAGTCTCAACGCAACCACACCCAGTTGCAATCTCGTTTTCCAACAGGCATGAACCGATTTTAATACATTGTTTTATTTAAGAAGGAAACATTCTAGTCTTTAAATGAATTGATATTAAAATCTAATAGCTTTGCAATCACCAATAAAAAAATTACTTCACCTAAAACATTAAATGCCTATATTAATATGTGCTGTGTTAAATAATGATTTCAATATTTAGCGCAATTCATGTGTGATGTATTTATATTTTCTTTTCAGAAATTAAGTTAGGCAACGTTAGCCATTGTACTAATGGTAATTATTCTAATATTTGCATTCTAACTAATATTTCATATTAAAAAGGTTTTACCATTATTTCTAAGCAGAGCAAGGTATTAGTGATCTTCATAATTTATTAATGATGTCTCATTAGCCAAATTGGAAAACAAAAAAATATATGGAAATGTAAATACAGGTGAAATAAATCTACGTGATATAGAATGCAAATAGAAGAATCTCATTAAGCTAAGGAGATCCTGTTGTTAATAAAATATTTCTTCATTTTGTTAATTTAAAAAATTATTTTATCCAATATTTTATTGATTAGATTATAAAAAAAGCCAGTGAATTTGGAACACAGTCGATTCCAAGTTGTCTATATAACACATTAGAAATATGTAATAAGTTTATTTTTTTTCCATAATTGAACCTACTTATTATACATTAATGCAAACCACATTTTCATTAATTTATTGGTTTGATTAATAATATTTGGAATGCTTTATCAATTTAAAGTCGATTTCATATTATGAGTTATTTGATGGTCAGAAAGATTGAGAAAGTTTTATGGCTCAAACATTTCCTTTTTTTTATTTTCTAAATATTTCGGCTATACTCTTTTTTTTCCAAATTCCACAATCTTGAAGTGGAAATCTGAAATTTTTCTTTGTAGAATTTTAGCAACTTATGGAATTATAAACATTTATATTTGTGCATTGTGATAAGTAATTTTAATTTATTTGATAAAAATTAATGGATTAAAGGAATATAATATATTTTTGTTCAAATGCAAATATTTGTAATCAATTAAATTGCTCTTCTTTTCTCTCAATGCATGATTTTTATTTTTTTATTCCCCAGGACAATTTTATTTTTTGAAATGTTTTTTGTGTAAAACGTTAAAAGTTATTAGCAAAAAACAATTATATTGTTATTGTCAATGAATAATGATATAAAAAATAGGCATTCTGATTGTTATTTTTAAGCACATGGAAAAACAAATAAAATTTTTATTTTAGAAAAGACAAATGAATAAATGTTTTTTGCTTTTTTTTTTCATTAATGAGATTTAAAAAAATGGATATTGCAGAGAACATTATTTATTTTTTATATCTATAACGTTTTCCCCACTCATATCAAACTAACCCCTTCTGAATAATAATTCATTATTAACAAAAATAAAAAATAATAATTTCTTGCATTTTCTATGAAAATAACCGATGTTGCATGTTTGAAATCTTTATTAACATATCAATGCACGAACTCTCACATGTTTTATCGTAGCATATATAATGATAAGATAAAAATTGTTGAGAAGCATTATTACACTAAATTGAGAAGTATTATTAAATTTTTAATAAGTGGGTGATCAGTAAGAGAATCTTTGTTGAGAATCATTATTGTATTATCTCTACAAATTAATGATAAGATAATAATTATTGTTGCAAATTGATTTAAATAACGCATTTCATTTATTTAAATCAAATAAATGATTTTCACAATTAATAAAAATATTTGTATAACTACATTGAACCTTCAAAAAGGTGAAAGTGTACATTTGTCAATTCAAGAATTCATTTTTCAATGAATTATGACATAAAAAATAGACATTGTGATCCTTTTATTTAAGCACATGGAAAAAGAAATATTTGTATTTTATAAAAAAAAAAAAAATAATATTTATTTTTTTCATTTATGAGATTTAAAAAAAATCGATAACGCAGAGGGCATTATTTATTTTTTTATAACTATAACGTTTTACCCACTCATATCAAACTAACCCCTTCTGAATAATAATTCATTATTAACATACAAACAAAAAATAAATAATAATTTCTTGCATTTTCTATCAAAATAATCGATGTCGCATGTTTGAAATCTTTATTAACATATCCATGCACGAACTCTCACTTAAGATGCAATGACTAGAATAATGACAACAAAACATTCTCTCGTTCGATATAAACAAACCAAAAATTTTTGCCGAGCTTTAAAAAAACGATATGAAATGTTTAAGGTAATTTCCCTGGAGAAATTACTGATCTCGTGAGTATGTTTGTTTTGCATACAAAATTAAATTATGAAAATAGAGACATTTTCTATGTCTTTATACGCTGTTTGCTCTTTGTTTCAATTTCACTTTTCGCGATTTCCCAAATGGGAAATTGGAAATTTTTTTTTTATCTTATACTTTAAATAAATAAAAAAAATATGAAATGGAGTTAACAGAGAAATGTGTTTTAACTTTATTCTTTATTAAATATATTAAAAGTGCAAAACAAGAGTTTAATTAAGTAAGAAATGTTTGAATTAGGTTATTCTTAAAAATTGTATAACGAAAATTTTTGTTTCTTAGATATTTTGTTCAATTTAAGTCATATTTAATAAAATTAAATGTATCTTATCTGCTAATAAAAAAAAACTATTTCTTGCATTTGTATGAGTGAGTTCAAATACTAATGAAATATAATAATTTCCTTTACATTAAAATGTTTCGATTGCTTTCAAAATTCATATTTTAATAAATTACATTTATTATTAAATTTGAATAATTATTTTTAATCAAACTATTAAGATTATGTTTGTTTAAATTTTTTCATGCTAGCTTAAATTAGTTAATATTGCTACTAAAAAAATAGTGGTATTAATTTTCAATGCATTTGAATTTTCTTTCAAACCTAACAATTTAATAATTTTTTTTTTCAAATTTTTTAGTAATTTCAGTCTGAAACCCTTTTTGTGATATGATTTTATAAATATTGCATAAAGCTAATTTGTTGAGTGGATATTGAGAAATATTGGAAATATTAAAAAATATTTTATTTTTATTGGATTAAGAAAGTAAGTTTATTTTAACAATAATTAAAATTGAAATTCTTTTTGAAAATAAATAAATAAACATAGCTAAGATTTTATTAAAAAGTAAGATGCATTAATATTTGTACTACTGATTATGAAATGTTAGTTAAAAATTGTTGATTATTTTTAATTTTTTATAATTAAATCTATGATACATAATTTTAATTTAAAAAAATAATTTCTTAGTTATTCGTTAGTACGTGTAAATTTTTATCTTAATTATACCTTTGTAAGATGAAGTAACGGGCCTACTTTATCAGAATGTTGTTTATTCAATATTTATTTCTTGAAGGACGCTAGTTTTAAATTTGCAAGTGTAATCACAGTTTATTTGTACGAAACTGAACAATTTTTATTATAATAAAAATACTTATTTAAAAAATTAAGCATATTTCAAACTAATATATAATTTGATGTAAAAAATGACAAAATTTAAATTTGGCAAATTTAAAATTATTTGAAACCTTTATCGGAAAGTCGAACGAATTTAATTATACTAGAAAGAAAAAAGAATTTTTCTTATCATGTATGACAGTACATTTATCTTTCATATTACTTATTATTTGTGTATTTAAAAAAAACAAATATTGTAGAAATATTATAGTTGTTTTCAAATGGGAAGAGTTTTGACCTGAGAACATTAGCCACTAAAACGATAGGAAAATTTAGCAGATTCAAAGTTAACAGGGGGTATGACGTCTAATTTAATGCCGCAAGCGTGGCATAGGATATAGCATTCAGAGAATACTGATAATGTAGTGTCACAATCACCTACACTTTCAATAGGAACAGCTGAAAATCCTAGAGCAAATTAGAAAGACATTCCTGTACAGAGATATATTGGACCAATTCCCGTTTGTGCACTAGATCTTTTAATTCTTCTGAGTTAATCAAATTCCAAATCATGAATTTCGCAGTACGAAAATCAAACGCATTACCCACGGGGCAACATTAGTAATATTACCAAAAATACACAAGAGTTTTTTTTTTTTTTTTTTTTTTTGGATATGCATGTCAGATTCTGAATCATGTATTTTCAGTACGGAACCATTACTCACGAGATAGCTTCAACGATATCCTTGTAGAAGTACTCGAGAGTTTTTTGTTTGGCTTTGTTTGTCTGGTTCCGAAACATGCTTTCTCGTTATTGAATCTTTTCAATAAGGTAGGGTTTAGAATCCGGCTTTTCTCCATGAGGCAGCTTCTGTAATTTTACTGAAAAATTTTAGTAAACACATATGATCAGACCACTAAAGGTTCGCTTTGCTTTGCTTGTAGTTTACCAAGCCTTGTGCTTTACCAGATTGTAAAACCCAATGTATTATCCGCGAAGCCAATTGACCTTTATTGTTGAATAAGTACATTACATAACTATAATTGGGGCAGAATAGCCGTGTGTCTAGCACTCGGGTTACACAATTACTCGGGTTACTCGGGGGCGGTTGGTCGGTGTCACATATTTCGGGTTCTAATCCCGGCGGTGCCATGGATGTTTGTAGTGGTACAGAATCCATTTTAAGTCATATGCCTCAGTCTCATAGGACTATAGAGCGTCACGGAGCCAAGTCAGACTTTTACCCACGGATGCTCCATCACTACAGAAGCTCCCTTCTTTTCATTTCAATCGTGAGTCCATAAAGATGCGAGATCTTGGTCTAGATGTCTACCAAGGGAGATAAAAGGCAACAATTATGTGACAATATTTTAATAATATTTTTATTCATAATAGACTTTTGCCAATTTAAGCAATCCCACATTTGCAACAACTTTCTATTTGCTTACCAATCTGTTGACACATGGAAATAAAAAAAAGAGTCATCTGTTTTACGGTAAAATACCACTCGGAAAATTACTATCTGCTAATAATAACAAATTTTTGCAAAATTATGTATTTACATGTATTGTTTTGCTGACGTCGAAAACTGAAAATACGACAAAACAAACATGATAAACATTCATATTTTCCTGTTCAACTACTGATATAATTTCAGCTTATTCATGAAAATTTCGATACAAGTAAACGCATTTATAGCTTTATTTTCTCCCATATTCCATTAGTTGTCGTCCTAATGACATCTATGTCCTTCAAAAGCAGTTCCTGCATTATCATTAACCCTAATGAGATGCTTGGGAACTAAGGCATGGCGAGAGTTGCACTTTTTGAAAGGGAAAAACTTGCGAAATTATAACTTGCACTTGCAAAAAGGGAGACGCTTAAAGTGGCGTTATGATAAATTACCCGCACTTCCTAACCGGGGAGAAAAGCAAATTATCTATTTTGAACGCTTCATTAGTTTGAATATCCAATTTACCACGCCGAATTATGGACAAACTGCATACGTGGCAGTGTACAAGATAGGGGACGAAGGAAGCTCAAAGACTTTTTAATCGACAGTCACAGTTTTGTCAGAGGGACATTAGTTTTGGGTTGTGAAACATGGCTTCTTTTGTTCGGGTTACAAATTTGATTTCGGTTGGGATCCCTTTAGCGTTAAGAAAAGAATATTTACTGGTTTAATATTTAATTCACTTAATTTGGTTAACAGATTGAATTAAGAATATTTTGAAATTATTGTACAGATATTTTAAGGATAATTATGCATTTATGCTTTAATATCGTTTGTGGTCAGAGGATAATTTTAAATAAGGTGGCTAATTATGTTGACTATCGTTCTAGATCTTGGTGTCACAGGTTTCGAGTTGTTCTGGAGGTGCCTTGGGCCCAGCATTAATATGACTGTAGAGGCTGGGCGTAAGACTGACACCCTATCTCGTAAAAACAACATATATCTCCTGTCTAGAAATCTGCCAGTAGGCAGATGTCCTTGACCGGTCATGGGACTGTTACGCCAATGATGATGATGATGATGATTATGATGATGGTTAATTATGTTGAATTTTATCAGGTGTTTATGCACGTGACTTTTAAAACTGCCTGCCTGAATGTCTTACAGGACAGTAGGAGAGTTCGAATCCCCAAATTCAATCCTTGGGAGTGTAACTTTTAAACTTTAGTTGCAAAATGTGAGTGAAGAGTTACCAGTATCCTGAGGTATTCCCTCAGTAATACTGAATCTGTCCGCCATACGATTCGAATAGAGAACGAGTGCGGCCAAAATGCTCAACAATAGAAATCAACAACAACATATTTTGTTTGTAAAACAAGACGCATAAAAGTACCAATGGAAGCGATTAAATAAAAGGATATACTAACGAATCGTATTTGATAAAGGAATTGGAAATTTTCTACGATATGATGTGGTATATTAATGTGGTATCATTCTGGGGTTTAGTTCTCATCTACTCTAATGTCTAATCCAATAATCAACTGTAATGAATTTTTTGAAGTCACACTCAGCTATTAAAGTGAATTTTTAATTTATTGTTGAATAAATTATCTTTTGTATAATAATATGTACTATATAATATATAGTACATATATATAGTACATAATATATAATATGTACTATTTGTCATCGTCGCTCGTCATCGGATCATACAAAAGTACACTTGCGAGAAAAAATTAATGGAACAACTATAGAAATGCATCTAACTTGAATAATTACGCAAATAGGAACATGAAACTTGCAGAAGATTTTTTTTTGTCATACCTGACTGTTATTTAAGATGCATTATTGCCTATTTCTGCACAAAATAAACTTAAATAAAAACAGAAATATAAGATATAATGTGGGAAAAAGATTTTACCTCCACAACTATTACATTTTCCATACTTGATTTTTCAAAAGTGGTTGTGGTAACAATGTGTATTCAAGATGAATAACACTTTGAAGTTCCTGAAAAAATCTTAAAAAGGAAGGGGGGGGTGTGCAGAGATAGAAGTTAGCTTCCTAGTGCATCTTACACGTTATCTCGGATTTAAATCCGGAGATTAAGGAGGCCACTCCATTCACTGCATTACTTCGCCCTCAAGACAATCATTCACTAGTGCAGCACTATTAGGATGTGCATTATTATCCATTAGGAGGAAGGTATTACCAAATGTCGGTTGTTTGAGCACATTAACAGCGTCGTTAAATCTTTTGACATAACCTTTCCTGCTATTTTGACATTTTTGCAATCACTTTCAGTTTCTGTCCTGCTCTAACACACACCATTTCTTATAATTCGTTCAAATGTATTCTGGAAGACATAATCCCTCTATTCCGATGAAATTTTATCCAACTATTCGTTCAATCCTTGCAATTTGACTTCAACTACACCATGCGACTCCTCTTCACATGTACAGAAAGAAACAAAGCAAAAATGTGATTATTTTTCTGTAGGTGAATCGCATTGGACCACGTGATATAGTTGACATTCAGTTACCAACCAATTACCTTCCATTGCGTTCACTCAATGGAAGTAACATAAAGTACCGTTTTTTGGTTGTTCCTTTAATTTTTCTTGCCAGTGTATTTTCACGATATTCGACTAAACGGGGTTTTCTAAAGCAAGTTTTATTGAAATGACAGCTCTTTTGTATGCTTACTATCCGCTTTCGGAGATTGTCATAGCATCAACAAAAAACCCTACATATAAAATGTTTGTTGAGATGAAGTTTTCTTTAGATCTTTTAAAAATAACTCATGTGAATCTCTCTCTATAGCTCTTGAATGAATGAAAAATCTGAGTGTTGTGTATCAATATCTTTTTTCATGAATATAAACTATAATTGTTAAAAAACTTAATATTTTCTTAAATAAACTCTTTCGAGTATACTTTTGAGCAAACCTTAAGCAATGACAATATTTTTTACCGTAATTCCTTAAGAAATTGGGTGGGAGATATGAAATTCAGAATTCGGAATATAAAGATAGTAATTTGTTCTTTAAGGATGGAAAGATTTGATATAAATTATGTCCACCCAAGATTGGGTACAACAAACATAAGCTTCTTACTATGGAATATGACATTCTTCAACTTGTATAATTTATTGACACCATCACTATATTCAATACCAAGTTATCTGACATTTTTTGAAAAAAGTGTCTACTATTTTTTCATTTGCTGTATATTTTCATGCGTAGATGAAGATGCTGAAAATTATCTTATCGAATCATACCACACGTTCTGTGTGATATTAAAATCAGGATAGTAACGGTATTATTATAGTAATGGTATGGTACATACCATTACTATAATACCATACAATATAATTACTATACATGCTAATGGTATCTTCATTTTCTTAAAAGCTCCTAAAGAGACAGAATAGTATGCGATCTGGCTTTATTGTAAAAAATAAAAAAAAATTGCATCAGGTCATAAATACCACATGGGCCATGAGTTACTTATTATAGAAATACCTAATAAGATTATCACTGTTGAAAATGTGGAGATTATTCCAGTCTTTCGTCATAATGCTTCCCCATAAGATCACATTAGGATCACCTAAACAACTCTCTATATAAAGTTGTTACTGAAAATATATAGAGAGTACATTTATGGAAATATATAGAGAGATTAAAATACATTACTTTATATAGAGTGACTACTGAAAATTTGTAATTTTATAGTAGTTTCAACAGACCAAATAAACAACTCTGTATATAAAAGGGTTTCTATGATTTACATTTGTAAACCGGGCCTGAATGGCCGAGTGGCTAGCGCTGTGGCGCTCGGTACTGCAGGTTTCGGTTTCGAGCCCCGGCGGTACCATATTTGTTTGTAGTGATTCGGAATCCACTTTAAAAAGTAGGTCCCGGTCTAATAGGATCGTAGAGCGTTGCGGGGACATTGTTACTCCGCGTCCGTGGCTTATCTTCAAGTTACACGCGCCTCCTGGGTAATGCGAAGTGAGTACGTCTCTGCAGCACTTGCCTTAAGGCATCCAAAGACCAAGCTGTCTGTGTTTGCCAGCTGCATTAGAAAGAAAAAAAAACATTTGTAAACCGTTAACTCTAATTGATTTTAAATCCTTTAAAAGTCATACAAATTAATTTATTAACTTAATAAATGAGCAGCTTGACATTTTGCTAACAGTTTTGTTTCCTCAACTGAAGTATGATGTGTGATTTTTTTTTGTCATAAAAAAGTATTTTTACTTTATTCAACAATCTCTCATGCTAGACTCTCAGTACATATTTTTTTGTTAATGTGGATATACTTCTTTCATCACAGGGGACAGGGAAGATGTTTATGCTGATAGCGACACCCTGTTACCTTGGCGGTTGCTCTTAAACAATACGTCAAAAAAGATGAAGAAATAATGAATTCATTCATTCAATTTCATTGAATTTTTCTGAAAAACTTGAAAAATTCCAGAATTTTCAAATCAAGCATTCCAATACTCGATACGATACTGCCTGTTACAATCACCACAGGCTCGACTTTCTTTTCAAATAAATTACTGTACCTCCATTAGGATGTGAGCAGCTCCATGCTCTACAGTTAGCACACACTACATATGAGACACGTACTAATTGCCTAATTATTTCTAGATGCATAAATATTTCCCGTAAAAGAAAAATATTACTGTTTTTATTTACCATTATTTATATTTTTTGTTGCATTTTACATATAGAGTTTAAAAATAAATAATTCTTTATAAACGTATAATTATTCCAATTTATTTTGCTTAAAATAAATAAAAAAGTATGTTAATGGCTTCCAAAACAATGCTTTTTTTTGTATAGTTGTGTTTTATAAATATCTATCATATTATCTAAACTAAAATTGACTATTCAAAAAATTATAATTAAATTGAATAATTTCTTAAAGTAATTACAATATAATAGTTTTTAAAATCTTTGTAAATTATTTATAAAAGTATTTTATTTATTTAAATAAATGCCCTAAAATAAATATATAATTACAATGTTAGTTACAAAATGAAAGTTACATATTTATTACTAAAAAATTATCATTTACTTAATTTTTTAAACAAAATTAAGTATATTTTGTTATATATTTATTACATTCTAGTAATAAAACCGAGATGTTTAAACATAACTAATTAACTTGAAAACGAGCCATTAATTTCTTTATCTACATTTTACATTTTAATTAAGCTAGAGAAATGCATTTCGTATAAATGAAATTATTTTTCTAACTTAAAAATCTGGCAAATTTTCAAAAATTTCGTAATTATCGCTTATTTTATTATTTTATAAAAATCAATAAATAATTAGAAACATCAATTTGCTAATTATCGTTGTTTGTAAGATAATAAACAAGAGTCTTAAAAAATACAAAAATTCGTTCAAATATCAGTTAATTAATGCTTTCAGTAATTTATTTCTTAATGTTCGAAATTATTTTTAAATTTAAGATTGAATAAATTTGCATAACAGCTAATTAACGTAATTTTAAAGCGATGTTATTTAAATTTTATTAAAAAGAAGTAACCCTTAAAATTATAAATTTGTAAAAAAAAAAAAAAAAAAAAAAAAAAAAAAAAAAAAAAAAATCTTGTCTTCAAATGAATTTAAACAAACTATTTTGTTTTGAAACTTTGCTAAAAAGATATTTATTATTGATCACTAATTTATATATTTATTTTTTTAAATATCTACTATAATTATCTTGTAATCTTTTAAAGATTTCTAAGATGACTTGTTCTTTGAATTACGTTTATCATTTAGCTATTTGAAATATTCAGTAAATATAGCAAAACATATTAAGCATGTTAAGCATTTTATGCATTTAAATTTTTGTTTTTCAAAATGAAAATATCTTACTTTAATGAATAATATCTTTGAGAACATGTTTATCCTAACAGTATCAATTTCGACTGACCTCTATTCTATTGAATATGAATTTAACATTATTTTTTTCTCAAGTATTCTATTGAAAATGAATTGCACACTGTGAGCATTAAACCTGTTGTTCAAATCACTGGCGGCTTTGTTGTAGACACTGTTTTAAAAAACGAGGTAACTCGACGGCGTTTGTGATGTTCAGCCTCTTGCCTCGTTAGCCTGTCTACATGGTTGGAGTTTTCTGGGTTTTTCTCCCATACGATATGCAAATGCGAGGTAGTTCTTCCGGAAGGTAGTGCCCTCTTTCTTCAGCGTCAAGTCAGACTTCCACCTATGGGTGCTCCATCACAACAGAAGCCTCCCCCACTCTTTCCATCGTTCCATGAGACTACACGGGTTCTTGAACTTGGTCTAGATGTTGCTGTCGACCAAGTGGAATAAAAACAAATATCTTTTTGTTAACAAAATTACGTTTGACACGTAAATTTAAATATAATAAAGAAATAAATCATTATATTTTCTATCATAATGCTATATTTTTCCTATATTATACTTACTACTACTTTTCCTATATTATACTACACTGTGTGAAAAAAGTAGAAGGACAGTAATTTTTTTGTACAATATGCTTTTATTTCACTGCTTTTGGCCTGACTTTTATAGAGAGTTGCTTTGTTAAGTTTTAATTTACTTTATGAAAGTTAAATGTATTTTTTATTTACCACTATTTTAACTTAGGAATGCAATGCTTTTTAACTTTGGGTGTGTGAAAAAGTAGAAGGACACGTCCAAAAATCAATTTAGAAGCTGTTGAAAGTTTATAGGTAAGTGTTTTTTTTCTCTTTAACTCCTTTCTAACAAGAATAAAATATTTAGCTAGAAATTCATAGTTTTTGTTGGTTTTATTGCCCAGAGGTATACCCTTAATATTCTGAAGGGCCAAATTGCTGAAGGCAAAGGTGTGAGAGAGATTGCACGGCAGCTACGAATCAGTCTAATACTGTTTTTAAGAAACCCTGAACAGAAGAAAAAAAGAAGACAGGAAGACCAAAAAAAACTCACCCAACGTGATCAACGAAAAATCATTCGTGAACTCAAAATGACTGGTGGAAGTGTCGGCAAGGCGCAATTTCAATCAGGAATTACACATATAACCAAAAGAACTGTCTATAACTACATAAAACGCTCAAGAAAGTTCGTCTTCAAAAACGGATGCACCATCCTAAATGGAATGAAGGACACACGAAGAACCGACTGCAAAAGACCACATGTCCTGGAGCAGAATGGACCTCAGTTATATTTTCCGATGAGAAAATTCAATTTGGATGGTCCAGATGGTTATCAGTATTATTGGCACTGTCTTGATATTGAAGAAGAAATTTATTCTACTCGACAGATGGGAGGAGGTGGTTTAATGGTATGGTCAGCAGTTGGCTAAGGAGGCAGGACAAATTTAGTCTTTCTAAATGGTAGACAGAACCATACAGACTACATCCAGACTCTAAACTCAAATCTTCTCCCGTATGGCACTGAGTTAGGTCTTTTTTCAGCAAGATGGAGCATCAATTCACACTGCAAATGGTGTTTTTTTGCCCCTGTTCGACTTTACATTGGCCTGCTAAAAGTCCTGATCTAAACATTGTAGAGAACATATGGGTGATTGTACGTCGTGTTTACGAGGGTGGAAAGCAGTTTGAATCTGTAGCTGAGCTGCAGAAATCATTAAACTTTGTATGGGACAATTTTTGCCAAACAAAAATTCAATCTTTATACAGTTCGATGCTAAATAGGATCTTCGAAGTAATTCGAGCCAACGGGAAAATAATTCCATATTAATTTATATAGTACACCTCTTTTTTAGAAGTGTCCTTCTACTTTTTTCAGTGATCATGAGATCGTCAAAACCAATTTTTCTTGTTAATTATACTTTTTTTAAATTGTGTACTTTTTGTTTTGTCTAGATACAGGTATCTGCATGTAAAAACGTTGTAAATAAATTAATTGTTTAAAAAATGCGTCATTATTTATTTATCAAAAATAATCTAATGTCCTTCTACTTTTTTCACGCAATGTATTATACTTGCTCTACCAGCATCTTTTAGATTGCTAATATCTTTATAGATAGTAGGCATACCACTTATATAAGTCCGCGTCGTGCTTTTTAACAGTATGAGGAAAAGGAATGTATTCTTTTGAGGACTATGTATTCGAATTTTAGGATTAACAATGCAGAATTTTCTTTTCTTATTCAAAACTAGATATTCTGATTGCTGATGTTAAAAACTGAAGAAGTTTCTCGCAAGTCTACGTATAAGTGACTCTGACGCATATAATTAAAAGGTTGGAATCCTAACTCTAAATAAAGTTAACATAAATTAATAAAAAAACAGTCTCCATGCGTAAAGATTCAGCATGTCATTTTCTCAACAAAGTATAAAGCGGAAGGGAAGAGTTCAAGGTTAATAGATCGTTCTTTCAAGAACATGCTGAACCTTATGTTAGACTTTGGTCTTTGCACAATTTTTGTTTGTCTTTTTTCCCCCTTTCGACCTTGGGACCAAGGATTGGAGAGAGAAAAAGGGTGTGGACAGTCGAGTAAGAAGTACAAGACAGTACGGAGGGTACAAAGACTGTTAAACGAACTTGCTTTTGAGATGATTTTGTAAATATTTGCAGTGTGTTTTGTTTTGTTATGTGTCACATTTATGCATCTGTATTCAATTTTAAAATAAAAAATATATTTATATTAAATATCAATTTTTTAAAATATTTTTATGTATTTTTAAATTTAAAATATTTTTATTTTTATTTTTCAAACAATTTTTAAGCAATTTAAATACTATTAATCACGCTATATAATAAACTGCAGTTTAATTAAGGACAATAAATATTTTTAATGACGGAAATTGCACAATTTTATTAAATTTTAATTAATTTTAAATTTAACTATTAGTATTTATTAGACATTTTTAATGTACAAAAATAATTAAGCTTATATTATACTGAAAATCTTCTCATAAATGGATAAATACTCACAAATAAACAATATTATATAGCTGTTATAGAAAAAATTATTCTCACCAAAATTTAAATATTAAAAGAAAATCATCCTTTACTTTAAGATAATTTATATTTGAGGCTTATCAAACAAACTCAGGCTAAAATATTTATTTTCGATAATCAGATATTTTGCAGTATAAATTGACTTTGATGCAATTACGCGCAATGCACTTTCAGTTAAGGGATGGAGTTTTCTAACACCCGCCTTATTTTCGCTAGGGTTTTATTATTGCATTTAGTTCGAATGTCGGACGAATAGGAAAATATCCAGAACTTTGTGACATTGGATAATGTCACACTGGTGCCACAGGAACTGCATTCCAGTCTCCTACTTGACAGCTGACAAAGTATTAAGTTGAACAGATCCAAAAACTTTCTAAAGTCATATTTGGATCTGTTTATAGTGATCTGTGTCAAACCATTAAGCAAATAGGTTGCTCAGAATTTCTAAAATGTTAAACTACATCATGCTAATGAATTATTCTCTAATTAATTTGAATAACGTTTCTCAATGTACTAGATAAATAGAGTTGTCAGTTTTAATTTATATTAATTGGCTTCAAATATTTAGAGAATGTCTGCGCTAATATTACACATTGGAAGTGAAAAAATAAATATGAATAACTGTTAATATCAATTTTGAGACAAAAAATTTAAATTAACATATTTGGTATTGAAGTTTTGAGTGGTATAATCGTTATATTATTTCTGTTATTAAATCTTTTTCAAATAAATAATAATATAATAGTGTTTCATGTTTTTGAATATTCTGTTTCTAAAATATTAAATATAATAATGTGTTTAACATCCAATTTAGCTTTATTCAATTGAAATCACATGTGTTAACACTATTTTTACTTTATCAACCTATAACGTAAAATTTCAATGAAATGTGAATTTTGTATCAGCATAATAAATAAAAATATAAAAACATACCTAACTAACTTTGATATTGTTACTGGGCTTCCTTCTGCACACTGGAAAGAGCGTCCATCTTGGCATTCAGCAGAAATGGTCAGCTGGCGTAAAGACTCTCATCCGAAAGGAAGTACAGCGCAACCTGCGCTCCTGCTGAAAAATCTTTAGCTTATAGTCTTTCATCAAGAGAGGAAATATATTGTATGCCTCTAATTATCTGTCTGTGTTCAATGTGTCAGTTCTCAAACCTGTGCTTCAAGTATCTGAACCTAACCACACACAGTAACAAACTTTTATAAACAAAAATAATCATTCAGTTCTCTGTTGTTAATATTACACTTGAATAAGTAAGTAATAATAATTTTCTTTATTAACATTTATTTGCAAAAGAAAAAAAAATAAATATAAATTATGGCATTGGGATGCTAAATATCATAATTCAATATGTGGTTGACTGGTTGACACAATATTTATTTACATGTTGTATCCACCCCATATATATAGTAGCATAAAGCTTGACAATATATAATAAAAATATTTATATTTCTAATATTTTTTTTTCTTCGTGTAAGTATAGTTATAAATGTAATACTATTTTCAACTGTTGTGCAATCTAATTTGCATATAAAAGTTCTGCTGGGTTCTTATTTTTCATTAAAAAATAATTATTTTATTTAAGAGACTTTTGTTTGAAACGCAGAGAATTTGTAACAATTCAAAATATCTCAAAAATTGTATTTGAATATTTATTAAAATCAAAATTGCTATTCGTTTAAACTAAGGAATTTTCTTGCAGTCAATTTCAATATTTAAAAAAAATCTAAGCGGCTCAGTACTGTTTGCATAACGACTGCATCATAGTAATAAATTTAAATAACGATATTGGAGCACATTTGGATGATTTCTTTTGCTAGAAAGTATACTTTATTTATATGCAATAGGCCTTTGAAAGCATATATGTTCGATATGCTTTTAAAACATCAAACATCATATTTCATGATAGTGCTTCAAACTAAAGCCATGTTTTAATAAAAATAAAAATATTATGCAATAAAGAAAAGTATGTTTTATATCAAAATGATTCATATGGAATACTTTATTCTGCTTTTAGATTTTGCATTCGAAGTAGGTATTACTTTAAATTGAATAGAACGCAATATGAAAGAATACCATGCTTAAGGAAAACTTTTAAAGTAGAATCATTAAAATCTGTAGTATAAATAGTATAATATATCGATGTAGTATAATATATCGATATTGCATAACCATGCTGACTAAATTTTGATTAATTTTTGAATATTAATATTATTACTAGTAATTTCTTACAAACATTTATTTTAATGCTATATTTAAATTTATATACTTAATATAATATAATATTTAATAAAATTCATAAATATAACTATACCATTCCTTAATCCTCTACAAAATAAGTAATTAAACAATTCAATCCTTTTAGGAATAAATTTGTTTATTTCTTTTTAGAAGGTTATTTGTTCTACATTAAAAATATCATTTTTATGATTTTATAAATCCGACAAATTGAAAAAACCTGATATTTAAATAAATGTGGTTAGCCTTAATATGAAATTCATATCCACAAATTTATGAATACATCATTACGTTACTTATTCTAATGTATTGTATTATATATAATATGTGTGTGAGTGGTTATTATAATTTAACTTCGTATCAAACTCTCCTGCGGCTGAAATCGGTCAGCAGAATTACACCAAAATAGATATGTATCATGCACTAAAGGAAATTATAATTAACTTTAAATCCTGTATAGTAAATTGAAGAAATCACTACATTTATTCGGGTGGAAAACTAAAATTTTTAAACATGTGTTGCATTTTTTTACTATTATATGGATAAAATTAAGTATACAAGACTGTATATGGAATGAAAAGATATCGAATGATAAGTTGTTGAATAAGAAGATGCCTAACGAAAAAAGTTCACAAAATAAATTAGAAGCAGAGCAAGAACTTTTATGAAATGTACAATGAAAATTAATAGAAAATTCAACAGTTATCATTAAAAGATGAAATATTTGAAGACACAAAACTTGTATTAATCATCTTTAACATTTATGAAAAAATGGTAACTGATGAAAAGTTGGTAGCATTTTAAAATTCCGCCATCTGGGTTCGACATCCCAACGATGTTCCTACGTCTGTCCTGGGGATGAGTATGATAAATATGTCGGTAAGAAAATGTTTCTATTGGGTTTGAAAACTAGGTGATGATGTGAACCTTAGATATCATTCTTTGTTGTGTTTCTTCTAAATCGCAGTGGCGTGATATAGATCCAGTAAAAAGGCCCATCATTTTATACCCTATGTAATGTAACGTGCATTATTTCTAGGAGGAAAAAATGATTACCATTTTGGAACAACAACACACTATTTTAGGGTTTAAGAACGAGGCGAAGATGTGAATCTTGGATATCCTCCTTGGTTCTGTTTCTTCCAAATCACAGTGGCATAATATAGATCCAGTGCAGAAAAACCATCGTTTTACACCCTATATAATGTTACTTATGTATTATTTCTATGATGGGAAAATTCTTAATATTTGAAAACAAAAACAAAATATTGGTAGGAAAAATTAATTTTTAAATGCAAATCAATAAGATACAGAAATAATCAGATGGATAGTTAATCAATACATTTGCCTTTATTTAGAAGAAAGAAAAGGGTAAATAAATAAATCACGATATTTGATGTAGATTTATATAACTCTTTATAAAGTTTTATTTTTCATTTATAATTTTTTTAGAAATGCAGAGACCAGAAAGACATGACTATCTTGTAGTCGAAATCGAGCTTGTTCCTTGTAACAATTTAAGATACATCCAATTCAGGAGAAAAATTGCGATTCGAGTAATTTAAAAGTTGGAACAAATGGATTGTTTAATATAAACATTAATATTATATTCAGATGAACTAAACTTTATTAATTAAAACATAATAATTACAATATTTTATAATTTTAATAATTCAAAATATGTTGCCATCAAGTAAATTAAATGAAATTACGTAAATAACATAATGAATAGGAATAATAGAGTACGTAATTTGTGTATATATTTAATACCTCATGATTTATGTAACGAAATGAAAGTGTGTGGTGATGTTGGATTTAAATTAGCTTAACTAAATGGATATCCTCCACTAATAACCAAATGTCCGTAATACAACTAAATTAGTTTCAAACATTAAACTTTTAAACTAATACGACACTTGCTAATATGATCAGTAATAACCACTCCCGATATCCCTCTATCAAAACTTTATTAAATTATGCATCAGCGTTGTGTTCTGCAATAGCTAATAAAAACCCACATGAATTAAACATCACAACAATACACATATAACCTGACAGATTCGTAAACCCTAGAATTTGTAAATTATGTTAAGTACCCAGTTCATAATAAAAAGAGCACTATAATTTATATACAAGTAATAATCGATATTACACAAAATAATATTAGTTACAAGAAATATTAATAGCATCTAGTAATAAAGGATGTCGTTGAGCTAAAAACAAGTAATTCAAAGATCTATTAATTAAGTTAAACATCAATCGTCTATCATCATAAAATAAATAAATTTTATGAATAGATATATATAAAAACACGTTACAATTCACTGAATTATACGCTAAATTAGTTATAGGCATTCGCTATAATAGCAATGACATATCAATTTAATTTTTCGCTACATATATAAATGTTTTCAATTATTTAAAATATATAATTTTTTCTTTATCCCTATAAAAACCAATTTTATTTTAACAAATTCAAATTTCTCACTTATAGAAGTTTTTTTTTTTTTTGATGGGGGTGAGGTTGAGTCAGTTGAAGATCACTCAGACATTGTGCTCTGCTTTCAAGCAGGCAATGGATTCTTTGTAGAGGAAACTCTTCCAAAGGTGTGGCGTGAGTGGTTGCATGGAGAAGAACTCTTCTGAACCATTCATTCTTTTTTCAGCACGAAATTCTATTATGTGTTGTCGAAATTATGTTGTCGAAGATTGTCATCTTCTGCTTTTACTGTAGACCACTACCTTTCTTTCTACTTAGTTCTCCATTTCCTCTCATCTATTCACTAATTTCTAATGATGTGATCTCTTCTCTTCAATCTTATAGATAATTCTTTTTATTCTCCTGATCTCTCTCCTTTTCTTTCGATTTTTGAACGTGTCTTCCTCTGTCATCTTGTGCTCACATCTATCTCAAAGTTCATTATCTATACCCCATTTTAATTCACATCATTGGCCAAATCCTACATCTCGGAGTCTGCCTCTAGACAGCTATTTGTTTAAGGGGAAAA